>CM022530.1:0-347222 GCA_012273795.1 Dendrolimus punctatus | reverse complement strand
TGAAGACGGCAATGAAGGGTGAGGCAGCGGGCCTTCTTTCTTCACTTCTGATCACAGATGACAACTACCAGAAAGCACTAAAAAAAACTTTAATTGTTAATTATCACTTAAAAGCAATAACTAATTACAATGTAATAAATAGGTATTAAATATTTTACATTTGTTACACAGTATACCAAATGTGCATATAATGTATCGTCTGGAAATTGTCAGGCAATAATTATATTCTTTTTTCTTGTGACAAGATTTTTCCATCATAAGGTCTCTGTAAATGTTGAGATAATGCAAAGCCTTCATCTCCAATAAACGTAAATGGTATTACCAGTCCATTATTTGATATTGGTCTCGCATTTGGTACATTATAATTGCCTTGCGTTATCTTTTTGGTCCATTCACTACATTCATTTACTGTAGAGCCTTTCCATAGCGTCCAACATCTATATCGATAAATTTGTAACTAGCGTCACATATTGCGAGCAATACAATGGAAAAATGTTTCTTATAGTTAAAATATGATCCACTGATCCCCTATGTTGAGGTTTTATAACTCTTAACTCGGATTTATATTTTAGTGTTTTTTTTATTATAGTGTTATTTTTGGTTTATAGTGTTGTTTTTACCCCGAAAGGTGAGTGAAAATTGTATAAATTATGTAAATCAACTATCCATTGGTGTTTTACATATCTGATTTTATCAAAATGTGAAGTTCAGATGCAATAAAAATTAATGTTTCATTTACGTAATTGAACTTCTCACTCATATTTGATTTTATAATTTTAGAGAGTTTTTCAAACAAAGAAACAGATGGCTTTTACTGTAACATAACAAAATACAGAAATAACATCCCTTAGCAGCAAACAGCTTTTATTTTGAATGAAAACTATTTACTTGTTCATTTTTTAGATGTCGAACGAACAAGAGGCAATTTACCTTACCATGAATGATGAAAGTGATGAGGCGAATGCCGACTATGAGCTTGAGAAGGAGGTGTGTAAGTCGATCAATGACACCTAACCGTATATATCATAAACTTGAATATGACTGACCTTTGATCTATTAGAGTTTTTTTTTTTTTTATAATTTTTTTTGAATGAAACCATTTACTTGTTCATTTTTAGATGTTGAACGAACAAGAGGCAATTTACCTTACCATGAATGATGAAAGTGATGAGGCGAATGCCGACTATGAGCTTGAGAAGGAGGTGTGTATTACGTCGATCAAATTGACACATTCTAACCGTATAAATAGTCATAAGACTTGAATATTGCAAACTGACCGTGCTGGACCATCTATCCGTCCCTTTCGCACCTTGCGAAGACGTATACTGTGGTCTTGTTCTCGCGCTCCATTCGCAAAAAAATGTTCCCCGGTCGAGGGCTGCGTTCGCGTTGAGACTCCCGGGGGACCCCTTTTCGCGTTTCGGGAGTGATCCTGTCGTTGGCCGTGCGGACCTCCGCCGCCAACGTCCAGTGTGTGTGTGTTCGCCCACCACCCCTTCATAGAGAAGGATCCTGGTGGGCAACAGGACTACTAAGAGACAGTGACTCAGTTTCGTGTTGTGTTGTATTAGTGCTAGTTTTTAGTGTTTAAGCTATGTACTATCGCTAGATGGCGGAACCGCCTAAAAAACCCGCGGCTAGCCGCGACCCCCGTCTGGCCTATAGGCCGATTGTTACCACCACTCCGACTTCAAGCCCAGTAACTACCCCCTCCCCACCGTAGGTGGAACGCCGCTCGCACCCCCGGATATTATCATCCGACCGGGGGCGAAAGGGTGAGGTTGGGGGGAAAACCAGAAGAGCACTGTCTTCGGAAGAAGATGAACCCCGGAAACGCCGCGACACGGCCAGAACCCCATCCCCCGTTGCACCAGAAGAGGGAGGCGGGGAAGAGATGGCGTCTTCTTCCCCCGCCAGCTCATCCACCAGCTGCAGCAGCAGCCAAGTTTCGGCGGTCTCCACGCCACCTTCGCGCTCCACGTCCTACGTGGAGCTGGAGAATTTGTGAAAAACCGCCGTCGCCGAAACTGCTGACGCCGACAACGGCGTCACGGACGCCGCGTACGGCGTAACAGACGCCGCGTACGGCGTCTCAACTAACCCCTGCCTACGGCGCCACAGACGCCGCGTATGGCGTCACGGACGCCGCGTACAGCGTCACGGCAGCCGTCGAACATCGCGACGTTGCCTTAGCAGCCCAAGATAGGACTTCTCCTCCAATTGTCACGTTCGCCGAGATCGCTTCGTCGCCACGTGCGAGTCGGACACCGACGCCGCGACCACGCACGAGCCCACGGAATCCCATCAGTCCGCGGCCAACCACATCTCGGCCTCGCCCGGGCCAATGGCGACTCCACGCCGGGCCAAGACGCGCAGGCTTCCCCCACCGCCCCCCCCAAGACTAAAGCATACCCACCGATTGTAGTGGACAAACTGCCTAATTGGACTCAGTACTTTGCCAAACTACACAACCAACTTGGTTTTGCCCCAAATGGACGCCCTTTCGGCCAGGGGGTAAGATTCATCCTCCAAAGTCCGGCAGAATTCCGGACCATCCAAAAATACCTCACACTGGCAACTCAGGCGATGCATCAGTACAATGGTACTGTTACAGCGCGTCCGCCGAAAAACCTATTAAAGCAGCCATCAGAGGCCTACCCCCAGACACAAACCCGGATGAAATCAGGATGGCATTAGAAGCCTTAGATTTCCCGGTAGAAACCATCAGACACATACCAGGCGTGGGAGGCAGGCCTGGATGCTCTTCCACGCCACCCTAAAGCACCTCAACCAAGAGAATCTCGCCCGGCTATATGCAATCACCGAGCTGCTCTACATGCCGGGCGTAGTTATCGAGGCCTGGCGCGGGCAACACATTGTCGCCCAGTGCCATAGATGTCCAAAATTCGGCCATTCGTCCAAGACCTGTCATAGGCCGGCCAGATGTGTTAGGTGTGCGGAGGAGCACCTAGTCACCGACTGCCCCCAACCAAGGGAGTTCCAAAAATGTGCCAACTGTGGGAAAGCACATGCGGAAAGTTATCGTCGTTGCCCTGTCCTTCTCAAGGAGCAGAGGTGAAAAAGGGCAGCTTTCCCCCCGCGCCCCCCACCGGTACCAAGACCCCGGCACCTACAACAACTGGGAGGCAACCGCCCCCCACGCCCATCGAGAGTTGAAAGGAGGCGGGCACAAGCACCCCTCCCCCCCGATGCCCCGTTCGAAACAGAATACCGAGGGCAGCAGATGACAACCGCCCAGAGAACTGAAGACCAGCCCCCACTACTCGTTACCACTAGCCAACGACCCAATACCGAGAGGCGCCCCCCCCCCCTCCAAGCGCAAATCGCACAGAGGGGGGTGCAAACATAGGAAGAGGTCAGCACAGCCCCCCAGAGAAGCTGATCAAGCCTCAAGACAAAGGCAATTTAAGCAACTGCCCCCATCAGCTCCGGAGCAAGTTGCCCCAGCCACTAGGGAGCCCAAGCGACCCACCCAGCCACGCCAAACAGGGCAGCCGTCAACCCTAGCACATGAGATGGTTGCCCCAACATTCATGACACAAACAAAGGGCTGCCCCCACTGTGGCACCCAGGAACCGCAAAAGGGGGCAAAATCGGCCACACAGAGGTAAGCGAACCCCTACCTCAGAGAGCACCTAGGAGTAGGACCAGGCGTCCCGCCCCCCTTGCGCCATCACACCCGACTAATCTAGAGGAGACCAACGCCAGGGACCCACTCCAAATTATCCTCCACCGTCTGGACCGGATGGAGGTATTCTGTCGGGCCCTGACAGACCTGATCTCCACCATCGCGACCGGGGGAGATCTGAAGATGGTCGCGATGCGTAACTTGGCCCGCCTAGAATCTGTCTGACATGGATAGTCAACAAGCGGGCCAGTTACGAATTTTTACTGGAATCCAGGGGGGGCGGCGGACAAATCGCAGCCCCTACGTCTTCTCGCCCAGTCGCAGGGTGTGCATATCATCCTCCTGGGCGAGACAAAGCTAAGGCCAACTAGCAACTTCCGCATCCCGAACTTCGTCGTGTACAGGCGTGACGAAGTCTCTCCCCGGGGCGTGCCGTACAGGGGGACGGCCGTCCTGGTGAGGAGGGACATCGTGCACGACGAAGTTCCCCTACTAGACTTCGAAGAGCTCCGCACCATCGGGGTGCTGGTCAAGGCGGCCGGCAAAGTAAAGATCTTCGCCGGATACCGGCCGCCGGGCTCGTCCGCACCGACTTCAATAGCATCTTTGACGGGACCACCCCCACCTTGCTGGCGGCAGACCTCAACGCCAAGCACCAATCGTGGGGGTCAAGCGTCATCAATCCGGCCGGCAGGGGGCTACTGGAGATCGCCGAGGGCAGTGGTCTCACCGTGCTCGGCCCGGACTCGCCGACCCATATCCCGTCAAACCCTCGCCACAGTGCGGACGTCCTCGACATCGTAGTAAACGCATCAGCTGCCCGGTCAACATTGAGGTGCTGTATGACCTTGATTCGCAACACCTCCCAATCCTCGTATCGCTCGCCCTTGCGGCTGTTGCCGTGCCGCGAAAGTCGCTGAGCGCGAGGACTGACTGGGCAGCGTACGCCGATCAATTGGAGAACATTCCCCTGGGCAGGCTCTCCGCTCCAGAAGAGGTGGAGGCCGCCACCAGGCTCATCATGGAGCGGATCGAGCAGCATCGATCGACTACGATGTTCACACCGCGGAGCAGACGTCCAGAGCTCCCAGCCCGGATCAGCCAGGACATCAGCCGCAAGCGCGCACTCAGACGCTTGCAGGCCAGAACCAGATGTCCGGTGCTTAAGTCTAGGCTGAATGCCTTAACAGCCCAGGTTTCGGATGCAGTGAAGACCTGGGAGAGTGCAACAGACCGGGCCTCCGAACACGCCACGCATCTCTTTGCCCTGAACCGAGCTCTACAGAGGACGCCCATTCCCACTTACCCCCTGCTGGATGCACAGGGGAGGCGGTGTTTTGCTCCCGGGGAGCGCGCGGAGTTGTTCGCAGCGCACCTGGAGGAGAAATTCACACCGCACCCGATCCCAGCAGGAGTCTCGCAGGAGATAAGGGAACACCACCAGAGCGTCGAGTCGACGGTCACCGAGTTCCTGTCGCGCCCACACGAGCCTCTGGGCGGGGAGGACTTCATCTCCCCTGCCGAGGCTCGTAAGGCGGTGCTGTCTCCCCAGACGGAAGGCACCGGGCTGCGACGGGATACCCACGGAAGCCCTGAGGCGCCTCCCGAGAAGGGGCTGCGCTGCACTCGCGCGCCTTTTCAATGGGATCCTCAGGACCAACCACTTCCCCGACGCCTGGAAGACAGGTAAGGTCCTCATGCTCCCGAAACCGGGCAAGGATCGGCGCCTGCCCGCAAGTTACCGGCCAATCACTCTGTTATCCCACCTAGCGAAGCTGTTTGAGCGCCTGCTGCTGCGACGATTAGCTCCGCGCATCGAGCCACGCGCCGAGCAGTTCGGATTCCGCAGCAGCCACTCCACCACGCTCCAGCTGACGCGAGTGCTACATCACCTGGCCCACAAGTCAAACCAGGACAGGTGCACTATCGCAGTGTTCCTGGACGTTGAAAAGGCTTTCGACAGGGTTTGGCACGAAGGCCTCATTGCCAAACTCCTCTCCACCGAGACGCCGCCTGCGATAGTGCAGCTCGTGGCGTCATTCCTCCGTGGCCGGGACTTCTACGTTTCGGTCGAGCAGACGACCTCGCAGAAGCGTACCATATCTGCTGGTGTTCCCCAAGGCAGCTGTCTGTCGCCAGCGTTGTACGGGTTGTACACAGACGACGTCCCAACGCTCGAGGGCTCCCTAGCCCCCGGAGAGAGGGACGTCACACTGGCGTTGTACGCAGACGACAGCGCCTTTTTCGCGTCCTCTCGCAGCCCAGATATAGCAGCTCGCCGAATGCAGCGCATGATGGACATCTTACCGGCGTGGCTTGACAAGTGGCGCATGGCGGCCAACGTGGGGAAGACTGCCGCGCTACTAGTCGCCCGCCGGCGCATCATGCCTGAGCCACTTCAGCTTCGGGGTCAGGAGATCGAGTGGAAGACCTCGGTCAAGTACCTCGGAGTGCACATAGACAGGTCGTTGAGCATGGCCCCCAGGTGGACCAGGCGGTCAACCAGACTCGCACAGCCAGGGCCCTACTCCGACCTGTGCTCTCATCCAACTTGCCTCTGAGGACGAAGATCGGGGTCTATAAGACCTATTTCCGCTCGAGGATGACCTACGCAGCTCCGGCGTGGTATGCGCTGTGTTCGGCTTCCAGAAAGAAGCTGCTGCAGGCGCAGCAGAACATCGCCTTCCGGGTGTGCACGGGCGCGGGTCGGTTCGTAAGGAACGACGTGATCGCCCGCGATCTGAGCATTCCCAGTGTCGAGGAATTCGTGGCGATGTCGGCGCGTCGGTTATTCGACCGCGCCGACAATGCCGCCACACGCACCTCCACGGGATTGCTCCCCTACACGCGCGACCTCCCGATCACGAGACCCCAAGATGGCTACCGACCCCCCGTGACCTCATCCGCCCGGATTAGGGCGATGCTGAAAGGACGCGAAAATCTCCAATGCCGCTGATAGGCCACCAGACGCCGCAGATGGCCACCTAAAGCCCGAGATGGCCATCGAAAGCCGCATACTGGCCAACCATGCCGCAGACGGAGCCAACGCGAAGCCCGTGATGGCCACCGAAAGCCGCTGATTGGCCAACGCGAGCCTGCCGACACACCTCTATGTGTCTGGAGGCTCCCGAACCCCGTTACCAGGGGGTAGTGCCCCCTGCGAAATCAGACCGGGGTAAAGAGCATTAGCTCGAGGCCCCTACCGGCTCTGCCACACAAAGGTGGGCTGATGACCAACTGAGAGGACCATCTTGACTCTATCTAGATAGTTTTAAATTTTATATTACAGTTGCTAGCTGGAGCCTCCAACATCATGGAAGGATGGATAAACCAACCTCAAGAGCTCGAGGTTATGGACAATGAAGACTCTAAGTAAGTATATTATTGTAGGCACTTCATTTCCTATATTAAATAAATTTATATAATGCGCGGGTGCACCCGGGTGAAATTCATGTATGCACAAAATCAAACTTGTGTCACCGGGTGTACGCGACGTATTAATTTTTAATGTTTGTAAAGGAGGTAGGCTGGGCGTTTTCATAGATTGTGAAGTGAGTTACTTACTTTGTCTGCTTGCTGTGTGATATTGTACTGTGCTCGCCTCCTCCATTGAGAAATTAGTTTAAAATATTTTTTGTGGTGTGCAAACCGTAAGTGCCTTTAAATTGCCTTATTATCATGTTCTAATATATAAAATATTAGCGGTCCGCCCCGAGTTCGCATGGGTATCTAAAAAGTTAATTAATTACCTACTAAGAGAATTCTAAATATTTTCCCTCCCGTACGGCTTGCACCCCAGTGACCGCTACATCGCACAAGGTGCTGCCTTGCTAGCCGAGCAGGGTGAGCGGTGACCACATAACTTTTCTCTAATATTTACATTTTTAAACTCATGATATCTTTCGAATGGGATGTCTGAATTGAATAATTCAAAAAGTTATATAAAAAGGTATTGAAGATATTGAGATACAAATAAAAAGCCTTTTCTAGCGGCGGTGTTTTTAATGAAACTTTTGAAATAAAAGAACACATATATTACCTTTTCAGCATTTGCACTTCCTTTGTTTTCTTTGTGTTTTTAAAATTTGTAATTAGATAAACAGTCCATTGTGTATTGTAATATTTTATGGCAGTCATTAGACAGGTGTGTCGAACTAATTCTTAGAAATTATTGTTATGCTGAGTATTGTCTGAAGACATTAAATTTTTGAAATAAAAGAACACATTTTATTACCTTTTCATTTCATTTTTTTTTTTTTTTTTTTTTTTTTTTTTTTTTTTTTTTTTTTTTTTTTTTTTTTTTTTTTTTTTTTTTTTTTTTTTTTTTTTTTTTTTTTTTTTTTTTTTTTTTTTTTTTTTTTTTTTTTTTTTTTTTTTTTTTTTTTTTTTTTTTTTTTTTTTTTCAGATTTGCTTCATTTTTTCTTTGTGTTTTAAAATTTGTAATCAGATAAACAGTCCATTGTGTATTGGAATATTTTATGGCAGTCATTAGACAGGTGCGTCGAACTGATTCTTAGAAATTATTGTTATGCTGAGCATTGTGTGGCGACATATGGAATAGTTTAGTATAAAGCAATGCGCGTGTTATTGAATTGTGTACATTTGGACTTATTGCGTTCTGTTATATTTGTACCTGTGTTATTCGTATTTGTATAGTTCTAATAAATTCTATAGTAAGTCCAATGGAATTTTAATTTGAGTCCCGTAACTCGCAACAATAGTTAGACATATGCTGTCATGACACTTTTTGTAAATAATGATGTGTTCTTCGAATCGTAGTACATAATATTTTGTTCTATCTATCATCAACAGTTTGCGCAGCAATATTTTTGAAAATATAATATAGCTTATGTCACCCGGGGATAGTGTAACTTGCCAAAAGTGAAAGAATTTTTCAAACCAGCAGCGGGCGCAGAGGACGCGGCGGCAGGGGTCGCAGGGCAGGTCATCGGCGAAGTATCTGTCGCAGAAGTGTTTTAAGCAGTGGTGAGAGAATAGGGGTACAACAACATTCTGCTTGATCACGCGGTGATCGGTTAGTGGAGTGTTTTCCAACTGACGAAGATCTCCCTCAACCGTAGCGAGAGGAGATATTTAGATTAGAAAATAAAGAATGTAGTGCCCCTCGGTGTGAAAATGTTAGTGTGGAAGATCTAGCAAATAACATTTATGTCAGTGTTGGCAGCGAGAAATATGATTGGAAGCCCATGAATGAGTGGCATGGAGAAAAAAACTTTTTTGAATGCGGAATCTTCTTGGCCTACTAAGGTGTTAGTAGATGAGTATGATGCGTTTCGTTCCTATTGGGACGATACGTTATTACAAAACATCGTGGACGAGACCAATCGACAAGCTCAAACGATCCAAAGTGAATCGTTTAAGCGAGATTGGTTTCCAACGAATATACATGAAATCCTTATGCTTTTTGGATGACATTAAGTTTCCACAGGTTGTCCTCCATAAAAGCATGTTATTCCAAATTACCATTATTGCGGCAGAATGCATTTAGATCAATATTTACCCAGAATAGGTACTGGAACCTGAACAGGGCCTTTCATCTTGCCCATAGGTCGCATGACGCAATTAACCGGCAGTGTTTTAGTCCCCATGGGACCTATTTTGGATGCATTAAATTTAAAATTTAAAGAAAATTACCGGTTAGAACAAAATGTTTGCATTGAAGAGTCGTTGACACTTTGGAAAGGTCCTGTTAAGATCCGTCAGTATGTTAAGACGAAAGCTGCTCGGTTCGGCATAAAGACATTGCAGCTGTGCGAATCTTCAACGGGCTATTTGTGGTCATTTTTTGTATACACAGGCCGTGGAACGACCACCTACACAGCGCCTTCGAGCTTTTCAACAGTAATAAAACTTGTGGAGCCTCTTTGGATTTGGGTTACGTATTATACATGGACAATTGGTTCAATACTCCTATACTCGCGCGGTATCTTAAACGCAGGCATACGGATTGTGTCGGAACACTCCGAGCAACACGTAAAAATGTGCCCGTGTTGAAATAAACCTCCATATTTAAATTAAAATGTAGTGTCCTAATGTCTGATTGTCAAGAATATAATGATGGAATAAAAAACTGCTGGTATCCACAATGCCTTCTGTATTATTTCCCGGTCCATAACCAACAGCCTGCCATCATTCGGAAGGATCCTATTTCTCAGGGTCAAGTTGTAGCTAGACAATGTGGAGATGTCATGGTATGAGGTTTGCATGACCGAAAACGCTTAGCATGCATTTTCACGTTTCATGCATGACGTGACATAAATACAACTGCAGCCCAAACCTGGACGATCTTCCCAATTTCAACTCAGATTAATCGATGATTACAATCGAAACATGGGTGGAGTCGATCGTTTAGATCAAATGCTGGAACCGTATCTGATTGAAAGAAAACAATGTGCCAAATGGACCGAGAAATTATTTAAACGCCTTCTGAATGTTACTATTCAGAATGCAAGAATATTGCTGGAGAAAACCAAAGGTAGAAAGTAAGATTCACTTTTATTCCGTGTGGGGCTTGCACAGACCATTATAGATCATCATCGTGGCAATATGCCACAACGGAATCCCCCTCCCCGTCTCATGTGTTCAGGATCAAGAAGAAGAAACTCCACCATCTTCGGATATGGTATAGAGCTCTTTTGATATTAAAGTAAAGCAACATTTGGAAGTACGGAGCTCCGCAGCGGCTGCTATAGTTGAAACGGATAAATATAACGAATTTATTGAAACTGTCCGTAAAATCCAATTAAGTAGTGGCAAGAGAGAAAAAATATATATCCTCGTCTCTACAGGTTGATGGAACGTAGGCTTTGCAATATGGCAACCTCCGTCCCGCATTTATTCAAAAGCTGGTAATACAATAAACGAACATAGAAGTAGACCTAAGGCCGAAAAAGCGGCACAGTTAATTGTTTTAAATCATAATTTAAAATAATTATCTTTTAAATTTTCTAGAAACTTTTATTAATACAAGTTTCTCCTTTTTTGTGATGATTTTTTCTATTAACCGAATAATATATATAAATGAAACTACCCGCTTGGTTGTTGGAGCAACCAGCTCACGAACCAAGGAACCAAGCGGGTTGGTTCATGAGCTAGGATCATTTTGTCAACAGGTCAGTATTGATCCGAATCTCTAAAATTGAACGAATGACATATCTACTACACGCGTCCCGTAGCCGGCGCCGTAGGCCCGTCGCGAAACCAGTCGCTGGGTTGTGGTTTGAGGCGAAACGGTATTCACCCGCGCTCTAGCAATACCGAACGGGGGGACGACCCCTGCTAGTACGCTTAGGCATCATACGTACCATAACTTGATTGGGTATTAAAAAAAATGTGCAATATTATTAGTGTCATATTAAGTAAAAAACATTTATAAAGTATAAGTTTATTTACCTATATGCTGACAGTAAGGCTAACGTAAAAACGTCTCGACGGTTTTTAACCTGCACTTCACACTCAATGAAAGACTGGTTATCAAAAAGAAATGAGTTTGCTCAGGTATATGGTTAGTCTGATCAACAAACTATATTTTGTGCATAACCTAAGTTGGAAGGGTACAGCCAAGCGCTGGTATGATGGCGTCACCAGTGTTAACTTTTGCTGGCGTGAGTGGCAAACTAAATTACAAGCTGAATTTCCATGTGACAAAAAATTATAAATAATTGCGTTGATTCCCCTTTTCTTATCAATAATTTATTCCTGAAGTGTCCCCGTTTAAGCTCACGTGATAAATCTCTCTATCTTCAGTTCCATTTATAAAAACAAACTATACTAAAAACACGTTTTTATACCGCACTCGTCAGCAGTACAATGCACTATTTACAAGTATTGATCATTTCATAGGTCACCGATATCAATTTAAAACCCAAATTAAAAAATGTTGTAATTTACAATGATCCAATGACTTACAATTTTTAGAATAATGACATAAACTTTTTTGTGTACACTCTCCTTTTTTTGACATTTTCTTTTTATTTTATTCAATTTTGACCTAATGTAAATTAAATAGACATTTTATGTAATTTTCGTATAATTGTATTTCTTTTTTGTAATTAACTGTTGACTCAAATCAATTTTTATTTTTATTATATAAATTATTTTATAGTGGAAACTTGATTGATATATGTATTCATTTTGTGTTTTATATTTAAGAATATTAATTATTGTATGTTTCCCAAACAAATTAAATAAATTGATTATATCGAATAATAATATAAATAAATTGGAGAGGTCAGATAAAAAGTAGTTTAAATAAGCGTGTATGTATGAGAAGATTAATGAAAGTTGATGAAGTGAAAAGTGTTTATCAAGATCGTAACAAGTGGAGATCCATTGTCTCTGCCTACCCCAATGGAAACAGGCGTGACAATATGTATGTATGGATTATATCGAATAACACATAAAAACCTTTATGTTGTTATTTTATTTCTCTTTATTTTATTTTTAAATCCTTGATACTAACAAGAAAGCAATAAAAATGTCCGAAACCTTATTATAATGAACCTTAATATATTATTTTCTTTTTCATATTTTGGTGTTAATCCCATTATCTGCATTAATGCGACATATATTATATATTCGTAAACTAGAGATGTTTATCTGAACTTCCTACTGATTTTTTTGTAGGGCGTGGGTATAGATTTCATACTAAGGCGCCCATTAACCTTTGCCGGACAAAACTACATGTAAACATAAAAATAAAAGGTTGCAATGCACAGATACACTATGAGTGATTTACAACGCTTTCATGAAATATTTTTCCAATCGAGTTAAAGGTAAAACAAGACATATTTTACTAAAACATGTAAAGGCTGTGGAAGTAAACGCCCTAGAGCCACATCTTTTAAAAAATATAATGATAGAAAATTTCAGTTAAAATACAATATATATATTGTAAATCAGAGCGCAAAATGAAACAAGTTTGCCAAAAAGCCTTTTTAGGAATATTACATATAAAAAGAAACCGCATAGAAAGTTCAGTGAAAAACTTATATCAAAAGAAAATCGTGGAGGTGATCACAAGTCGCACATGTTTACAGATAAGAAGCAAAGTGTCATCATTTTCATTAGGACATTTAAATGCTCAGAACCGCATTATTGCGAATCATCATAATGAGTGACGAGGCACATTTTTATTTGAATGAATATGTGAATAAACAGAATAGTCAATTCTGGGCAATGGCAAAACCCTCAAATTATTCATCAGTCACCTTCGCATCCTTTAAAAGTGAGAGTCTGGTGTGCAATCTGGTCAGGAGGATTCATTGGACCTTATTTATTTGAAAATGAAAACGGCGAACTGTGAATGAGGAGCGATATCATGATATGATTGAATACTTTTTAACGCCGCAACTGCATGCTTTGGGCTTGATTAACATGTGGTTTCAACAAGACGGTGCCACGTCGCATACAGAGAGATTACAATGGAATTACTGCGAGACCTCTTTCCACAACAAGTTATTTCAAGACATGGTGATGTTGATTAGCCTCCACGGTCGCCTGATTTGACTGCTCCGAACTTTTTTTTGTCTGATATCTGAAAAGCAAGGTTTTTATGCAAACAAACCAGAAACGCTTGAGTAATTGAAACAAAATATTCGTGATGTAATTCATGAAATACCACGCGAAATGTGTGAGAATGTAATGAAAAATGTGACGCTTTTTTCAAGGGCTTGTTGCCGACACTAAAAATGTTCTCGCCTTATTAACAAGATATTGCAAAAGGAAGAATATTCCAAGTTATTCAGGTCTTCGGATGGGAATGGTTGAGTGCTGACCCTGGTTCTTATATATCGCCATCGCCTTCATTATCACCATCACACCATCTACTCCTGTCCCTCTGTCGCCACCACCAACGGTGACACAACAAGAAAATAATTCCATAGATACAGATATATCAACATTTTTTACGAAGTTTATCCCCTCCAGCAGCGCCCCCCAAAATGCGGCTTCAGGGGTTGGAAAATGGAGGGAAAATGCATATTGGTTAGAATTGTTAACTAAAGATATCGATTTAACTTTTAAGAAAATTTTAGGTTACAAAATAAAATCATTTATTGAAGTAGAATCAAATATTGAAAGTGTAACCATGGACAAGTTCAAAAATGATAGATGATAGATGCTATACAAATATATGATTTATGCTTTAAAGAGCAAACTTGTAAAGTTTTATTAATCTCTCGAAAAAAAATGACTAAAAAGATTATGCTAATAAATTAGAAACTATGGTCGTTGACCTTACAATTTCACAAGCCAATTCAAAACCAGAGACATACGAAATTTTGAGGCAAATTTGAAAAAAAATGCAGATGGTCTCCGCAATAGGAGATTGAGCACGATCATATCAACGTGAGACTACAGCGATTTCAAGGACGCGGATATAAGAGTAGCTGAGGATGAGGAATCAGCGCAGCCACCACAAGGCACCGTGTTAAACTTTCGGGGTAAGCGAAATTATTTTCCGTCAAATATATACAAAGTTACTCCCAAGGATACGGCTACAGATCCCAGAGCACCGCAGGTCATCGTGGTTATGGTAATTTTTACACCCTGAAGCACCAATGGTCCAGCAACAGGCAAATAGATACATACATACGGCCGTGACGACCCCATTATCAATTTTACCGCGGACGCGTCAATACTTATAAAACATATCGGGGAGAAAGTCACAACTCTCACCAGGTATATACTATGCAATAACCTATGTCACATACGAATAATCGGACTCCTACAAGTAGTACTCAAGAAAATGCATGCCCGCGACACAGGGCGGGGCGTAAACATCGCCGGCGCGCGCCACCCGCCGCACAGGCCGCGACTGAGACAAGCCCAAACACCAGTTACATGCCCGAACTGCGAGAGTTGCGGGCAAAAAATGCCAAAAAATCCGCGTTTGTTCGCCGACAAACCGCCCAGGTCGCGCCGGAGTCGGACAGAAACCAGCATACTAGGAAGGCAAGAAGACAGCAGAGGTCGGAGTTGGCTGCCAGGCCGGTGGTACCACCACAACTGGAGCCACAGCCGTCACAACCCCAACCACTGCCGCAAAGGCAGCCACGCAGCAGAACGAGACGTGCCGCCACTCCTACCGCACCCACAACAGCCACAACAATAGTAAATGCAGGAGTAATCACTAAAAACACCTTAGTATCATCAAAGAAACAAGCCAGAAGAATTTACAATGGCCAACCGAAGCCCGGGATGGCCATCGAAAGTCATGATAGGCCAACAAACGCCGCAGATGTAGTCCACGCCAAGCCGTGAAGACCATCGTAGCCGCGGAATGGCCCGCGCGAGCCGCCGACACCACGGCGGTTCCCTTATACAGATACCGGAGGGTAGTGGCCCTCCGAGCTGCAGCCGGGGTAAAGAGCTCCAGCTCGAAGCCTCCTCACCAACACGTCGATAACAAAAGTCGACGTTGTTGAAGGAAAAGTGTGTGTGCCTATGGCACTTAGTCCATCTATCTGTCTCGCTCGCACTTTGCGAAACGGCATACTGCTGTCCCTCTCTCGCGCTCATCCCGTTCGCGGAAACGTTCCCCGGTCGAGGACTCGTTCGCGTTGAGACTCCCAGGGGACTCTTTTCCGCGCTCCGAGTGCTTCTGCCGTTGGTTGTGCGAACCGCCGCCGCCAACGGCCAGTGTATGTTTTGTTCGCCCACCACCCCTTCATGGTGAAGGGTCCCGGTGGACAACAGTACTATTAGAGACAGTGACTCGAGTGTTGTTATTTGTTATGTGTTTATTCGTTTAATTATAAAGTGCTCCTATGGTGGAACCGACAGGAAACCCGCTGTGTCTAGCCGTGACTCGCGGCTGGCCTACAGAGCCATCGTGGTAACCACCACACCACGAGCATCTACGACTACCACTCCCCCCGTAAGCGGGGCACCGCTCGCACCCAGCGGATATAGCTATCCGAAAGAGGGCGAAAGGGGCCCGCGCCAAGCAGGGGCGAAGAGCAGAAGGGAATCGTCCTCCGAAGAAGCGGCGGGATCCTACAAACGCCAGGATTTAGCAGAAACTCCACCTCCCGTTGGACCTGAAGAGGGGGGCGGGGAGGAAATGGCATCGTCTTCCTCCGCCAGCTCTACCACTAGCAGCAGCCAGACTTCAGCGATGTCGACGCCGCCTTCGCGCTCCACTTCGTATGTGGAGCTGGAGAGCCTGCGCATCGCTGCCGCCGCAGAAACTGCTGACGCCGGTATCGGCATCACTGACGCCGCATACGGCGTCACAGACGCCGCCTACAGAGTCACAGCTGCCGTCGGACGTAGCGACGCCGCGGCAGTTTTTCAAGGTAGGCCTAACCTGAATCAACCAAACATCTCCATAAGGTAAGGACTTTTCCATAAGGTTCATATTTGGGTTACGCAAGTATGACCACGCTTCTGAATTTCGAAAAAAGCTCAAGTGGTTGCCAATCCGTATTCGCCGGAATATTCATATTTTTTCATTGCTTTACAGTATTTTATTCATCCCTACTACTCCACAGTACCTTAAAGAACGCTTCGAATTTATTTCTTGCTCTCACAATTTACGCCCTTCCAGTCAACATAGACTTATTCCTCCTATTCATAGTACAACGTTCTTCAATAATTCTTTCACGGTTAAGGCTGTCCAACTTTGGAATTCATTGCCTGTTGCTGTCAGACAAGCAAAATCCCTAATAATATTTAAGAACTTAGTCAGAAAATTCTATCTGCAATATAATGATATGTAATTTTATGTTATTAGTATATATTATATTGCATATAGCTATATGTTTATTGTGTTTAAATAGTTGCATATTATCGCTATATATTATATATGTATATAACTTATGTGTATATTTGTATATATAGTATAGTTATATATTAATTAATAAAATTGAAGTAATCGTATAATAATTGGTGGTATACGTCCACCGTCGCCACTTCAAATCGGAATATTCTTGCCACGGGTTGTCTGGAAGAGATCGCTTTTTAGCGATAAGACCGCCCTTTGTACCCTACTATAATAATACTAGTTCGAAGTTTTTCTGTAATGGTGTACAATAAAGTGTTATCTATTTATCTCATTTGCGGAAGCCGCGGCGCTGCCACGTGCGAGTCCGACCCCGTTGCCGCGTACGAGTCCACGGCCGGGAACGAGTCGGACTTCGCCGATGCCGACGGCAACTTCTACACCACGCCATGATACCCACGCTGTACCTACGGCCACCACGGCCAAGAATTACCTCCCCATAATCGTCGACAAACTGCCCAACTGGACGAAGCACTTTCAGAAGTTGCACGATCTGTTAGGTTTCGCCCCAAATGGACAGCCCTTTGGACAAGGGGTCAGATTCATCCCACATAGTCCGGAGGAATTCCGGACTATTCAACGTTATTTAGTCGAGGCAACTGAGGCCGACCCGGCGGTCCAATGACAATCTAAGAAAACAATATTTAATGTGTATACGTTTTTTAAGAAACGGAAAGCCGATGTCAATATTTTAGAATATAAAACGGCTGCGAATACATATAAATCAGTAGCAGAAGCAACAGGGATATCAGAACGAAGTGTAAGGAGAGTGACTGCTGAAAGTAAGACTATTTAGGATACTTTAATTTTTTAGGTACTTATTTTTAGTTTTTTTTTTATATGTTGATTATAATTTAGTTTTATTTAACTTGCTTTTACCGTGGGGTCACATGACATCACTGCTGTGTCGGAGTATGTTTCGGCACAGCAAATAACCGAGTGCCATCCTCATTTTGGGAATTGAAATTGTTCAATGTTATTATTATTATTTTTAAATCATTGTTAAAGTGTCGCATTTTTAGAAATAAATGTTTCTTTCTTTCTTTTACAAACGAAATATATTCCTTTTGGATGCAACTTACGTTAACCAAAGTCACAATGTCCAAAAATGTTGGCCATCTTCATCAGAGCCTGGAGTTTATACAGCTATAGGCAAAGGATAGCGTTTAATAATAGTTCACGCTGGTAGCCGGAACGGGTTCAGATTCAAAAACGGGGGATTATCATGGAGACTTGAACTCTACAAATTTTAACAACTGGATTGATCGAAAATTAATACCTAAACATTCACCTAATTCAGTCATAGTTATGGATAATACTGCCTATCATTGTGTGCAAGTTGAGAAGAAACCGACTATGTCCAGTTTCTAAATTAATACGCAGAACTGGTTGCAAAAACATAACGTACCATTTTCTCCCACGATGATCAAAGCCGAGCTCTTCAGGTACATTAATACGATTCAATAAGAAAAAATATACACGATTGATGAACTTATGAAAGCTGCAGGTCATACTGTTCTAAGATTCGAGATCGAGCTTGTGTGGGCAAATATTAAAAATTGCCTGGCCAGAGATCAAATTAATTGCTAACCGGCCATACGTACATGCATGTTGATTCTGTTCATGCTGTCATAGAAAAAACTTAAAAAATATCATTATTTATGCACCTTCACAATGATATATAATATTTACAACAGCA
Source organism: Dendrolimus punctatus (assembly GCA_012273795.1). Taxonomy (NCBI): domain Eukaryota; kingdom Metazoa; phylum Arthropoda; class Insecta; order Lepidoptera; family Lasiocampidae; genus Dendrolimus; species Dendrolimus punctatus. The sequence goes on along the minus strand of CM022530.1, from coordinate 329,068 downwards.
AGACAAGATCCAGAACCGTACAATGTCGTGCTTTTGCAGTTTAAAGACTTTGATAAATGGGATTCAATCAGCGATAAATACTTCAAAGGAAATCTAACAGGAAAAATAAGTAAGATGCGTATTGTCACATTTCGAAAGAAGAAGGATGATTTAATATTTGTAAAAAAACTCGATGAATGAAGATGCTGAATCTTATACTATCGAAATGAATCCAAAAACCAGAATGACTCCACCAGCATGTTATATATCTTTAATACACGTATCTAAAGCCAAACACGAGGACTTAAACTGTGTCGAGGTAAGGTGATTCCCCAATTTTTCACAGTGAATACAACGGCATCATTAGTTCCAATAATGTTCAGGGTACACACCCTGATTCTGATATCGAAGATGTTAATGTGGAATAAGTGGCCTGTTTGTTCAAATCCAATATTTGATACTTTATAATATTATATTTGTAAATGAAACTCTCTTAAACTTCATTTATTTTGAATTTCCCCGCATCAACTTGACTCCATAAGTTATCTGTGTTGACAGCAGACCTGCACTATGCGCGTTCGATTCGTGATTGAAAAAATTCTCTTTGGATCGATAGAAAAATATGTGAACGTTTTTATGAAGATATTCTTCAAATTATAGAAATACTATTGAAGCATAGCATTTAATGTTGTTTCTCTTACTCTCCGCGGCCCGCATACCGCCGGCGCCCGCAGAGGGCACGGTTAGCAAGTAGGCGTCGGACGGGATGCGGGACTTAAGGAGCGACCCTGGCAGGCGACATTCAGTCCATCTATCCGTCTCTGTCGCGCATTGCGGAAACGTATATTGTGGTCTCGCTCTTGCACTCCTCTCGCAAAAATGTTCCCCGGTCGAGGGCTCCGTTCGCGTTGAGACTCCCGGGGGACCCCTTTTCGCGTTTCGGGAGTGATCCTGTCGTTGGCCGTGCGGACCTCCGCCGCCAACGTTCAGTGTGTGTGTGTGTGTTATCCCACCACCCCTTCATAGAGAAGGGCCCCGGTGGGTAACAGGTCTATTTAGAGACAGTGACTCAATAACGTTTAGTGTTTAGTGCTTAAGTGTTAGTGTTTAGTGCATTCCTAGTGCAGGTACGTCATAACTATGTGCTAGTATTATGTCGGATCCTCCCAGGAAGCCCACCCCGTCAAGCCGCGACCCGCGGCTGGCGTACAGGCCCATTGTGGTTACTACCACCCCCCCGACCGCTTTAACCACCACCCCCCCCGCCTCAGGCGGCGCACCGCTCGCACCCCCCGGATACTATTATCCGACTGGGGGCGAAAGGGGCCCACGCCAGGCAGGGGTAAAAGCCAGAAGGGCATCTTCCTCTGATGAGGAACAAGACGAACCCCCCAAGCGCCGTGATACGGCCAAAACTCCATCCCCCGTCGCACCAGAAGAGGGTGGCGGAGAAGAGATGGCATCCTCTTCCTCCGCCAGCACGACCACGAGTAGCAGCAGCCAAATTTCGGCGGTCTCCACGCCACCTTCGCGCTCCACATCCTACGTGGAGCTGGAGAGTCTGCGGAGAACCGCCGTCGCTGAAGCTACTGACGCCGACAACGGCATCACAGACGCCGCGCATGGCGTCACTGACGCCGCATACGGCGTAACGAGCGCCGCGTACGTCGCCACCCCTACCTCCACGTGTGCCGCCTCAGACGCTGCGTACGGCGTCACAAACGCCGCGTACGGCGTCACGACCGCCGCCGGACGTATCGACGCCGCGGCAGAATCTGAAGGTAGGCAAAGTCTGAGCCATCTGAATATCTCCTTTGCGGAAGCCGCGGCGTTGCCACGTGCGAGTCCGACCCCGATGCCGCGTACCAGTCCGCGGCCGGGAACAAGTCGGACTTCGCCGATGCCAGCGGCAACTTCTACGCCAGGACGTGATAACCAAGCTGCACCTACGGCCTCTACGGCTAAAAACTATCCCCCTATCATCGTCGACAAGCTGCCCAACTGGACGAAGCACTTCGAAAAGTTGCACGAACGGTTGGGCTTTGCCCCCAACGGCCGGCCCTTTGGACAAGGGGTCAGGTTTATCCCGCATAGTCCGGAAGAATTCCGGACTATACAACGCTACCTTATCGAGGCAACTGAAGCCGACCCGGCGGTACAATGGTACTGTTATAGCGCCACCGCCGACAAGCCGGTCAAAGTGGCCGTAAGAGGCCTACCTCCGGACACTGATCCGGAGGAAATCAGGAGGGCCCTAACCGACCTGAACTTTCCGGTGGAGACAGTCCGCCATATACCAGGTGTGGGAGGCAGACCTGGCTGCCTCTTCCACATATCCATGAGACATCTCGACCAGGAGGAACTCGCCCGGCTGTACGCAGTCAATGAGCTGCTATACATGCCGGGCGTAGTGATCGAGGCTTGGCGGGGCCAGCACATAGTGGCACAGTGTCACCGCTGCCAAAAATTCGGCCACTCCTCCCGGAATTGTCATAGGCCAGCAAGATGCCTCAGGTGCGCAGAGGAGCACCTGGTTGCTGACTGCCCCAAGCCCAGGGGTGAAGAAAAATGTGCAAACTGCGGCAAAGCACACGCGGCGAGCTACCGCCGATGCCCCACCCTACTAAGAGAGCAGAGGAGGAAACGGGCCGCCCTCCCCCCACCACCGCCGAGACCAAGATCCCGGCAACCAGCTGGCCATCGCCCGCCCCGGCCCTCAAGGGCCGAAAGGAGAAGGGCGCAGGCCCCACTACCGTTAGAGCCAAGCCCAGCCCCTGGCACCAGAGGCCAACACTTGGCCGAAGAACAATTATACTTCGGAACTCAGGGGGTGACGGGCACCACCCTGGCCCCCCCCGCAAATGACCCCAAACCCAGAAACGCCCCCCCCAAGAAGCGGAAGACGCACAGAGGGGGGCGTAAACACCGCAAGAAACCACCACCTTCCGGGGTAGCGGAACAGGCTGCCGAAGTACGGCAGCCACGGCAACCAGCCCCGCCAGCCCAAGAAACGGGTGCCCGCCCGTGCCCCTAGGAGCATCGAGCAAACCGGACAACATCGGCAACCAACCCAACCGGTTGCCAAAACCACAGCCCAGGGTTGCCACCACTGCGGCCTCCAGGAGCCGCAGACTGATAAACAAATCGGCATATCACAGGGCAGCCAGCCCCAACCACTTCCACAAAGGGAGCCAAGGAGCAGGACGAGGCGAACACCCGCCCCTCCTGCACAAACCCATCAATCCAACGTAGGGGAGACCAGCGCCAGGGACCCACTACAGATTATCCTCCAGCGTCTGGACCGCATGGAGGTGTTCTGTGGGGCCCTGACGGACCTGATCTCTACCATCGCAGCTGGGGGAGATCTGAAGCTAGCTGCGATGCGTAACCTGGCCCGCATCGAAAACATCCACAATGGATAGTGCGTCTGCGGGCCGGTTACGTCTCCTCTACTGGAACCCAGGAGGGGTGAAAGAGAAAGCCCAGCCGCTACGCCTTCTCGCCCAGTCGCAGGATGTACATATCATCCTCCTGGGCGAGACCAAGCTTCGTCCAGAAACCAATTTCAAGATCCCGAACTTCGTCGTGTACAGGCGTGACGAGGTCTCTCCCCGGGGCCAGCCGTATAGGGGTACGGCCGTCCTGGTGAGGAGGGACATCGTGCACGACGAGGTTCCACTACCGGATTTCGAAGAGCTCCGCACCATCGGGGTGCTAGTAAAGGCGGCCGGAAGGGAGGTGAAGATCTTCGCCGGCTACCGACCGCCGAGCCCCCGATTCGTCCGCACCGACCTCAACAACATCTTTGACGGGATCACCCCCACCGTGCTGGCGGCTGATATCAACGCCAAGCACCACGTGTGGGGGTCCAGAGTCATCAACCCGGCCGGCACCAGACTGCTGGAGCTCGCCGAAGCCAGCGGTCTCACAGTGCTCGGGCCGGACTCGCCGACCCACATCCCGTCAAACCCTCGCAACAGTGCGGACGTACTTGACATCGTAGTCCACCAGAACATCAGCTGCCCGGTCAACATAGAGGTGCTGTACGACCTGGATTCGCAGCACCTCCCAATCCTCGTGTCGCTCGCCCTCGCGGCTGTTGCCGTGCCGCGGAGGACGCTGAGCGCGAGGACTGACTGGGCAGCATACGCCAATCAACTGGAGAACGTTCCCCTGGGCAGGCTCTCCGCTCCAGAAGAGGTGGAGGCTGCCACCAGGCTCATCATGGAGCGGATCGAGGCCGCCCGGGACTCAGCGACTACGATGATCACACCGCGGAGCAGACGTCCAGAGCTCCCAGCCCGGATCAGCCAGGACATCAGCCGCAAGCGCGCACTCAGGCGCTTGTAGGCCAGAACCAGATGTCCGGTGCTTAAGTCTAGGCTGAACGCCTTAACAGCCCAGGTTTCAGATGCGGTAAAGACCTGGCGAGGGGAGACCTGGGAGAGTGCACTAGACCGGGCCTCCGTACACGCCACGGACCTACATGCATTGAACAGAGCTCTGCAAAAGACGTCCATCCCCACATACCCCCTGCTGGACGCTCAGGGGAGGCGGTGCTTTGCTCCCGGGGAGCGCGCGGAACTATTCGCTGCGCACCTGGAGGAGCAATTTAAACCGCACCCCATCCCAGCAGGCGTCTCCGAGGAGATAAGGGAACACCACCAGCGCGTCGAGTCTACGGTCACCGAGTTCCTGTCGCGCCCACACGAGCCTCTGGGCGGGGAGGACTTCATCTCCCCTGCCGAGGTTCGTAAGGCGGTGCTCTGTCTCCCCAGACGGAAGGCACCGGGCTGCGACGGGATACCCACGGAAGCCCTGAGGCACCTCCCGAGGAGAGGCTGCGCGGCACTCGCGCGCCTTTTCAATGGGATCCTCAGGACCAACCACTTCCCCGACGCCTGGAAGACAGGAAAAGTCGTCATGCTCCCGAAACCGGGCAAGGATCGGCGCCTGCCCGCAAGTTACCGGCCAATCACTCTCCTCTCACACCTAGCGAAGCTGTTCGAGCGTCTGCTGCTGCGTCGATTGGCTCCGCGCATTGAGCCTCGCGCGGAGCAGTTCGGATTCCGCAGCAGCCATTCCACCACGCTCCAGCTGACGCGGGTGCTGCATCACCTGGCCCACGAGCTAAACCAAGACAGGTGCACCATCGCGGTGTTCCTCGATGTCGAAAAGGCCTTCGACAGGGTTTGGCACGAAGGCCTCATCTATAAACTGATTGCCACAGACACTCCACCCGCGATGGTGAAGCTCGTGGCGTCTTTCCTCCATGGCCGGGACTTCTACGTTTCGGTCGAGCAGACGACTTCCCAGAAGCGTATAATTTCTGCTGGTGTTCCCCAAGGCAGCTGTCTCTCGCCAGCGTTGTACGGCCTGTACACGGACGACGTCCCCACACTCGAGGGCACCCTGGCCCCTGGGGAGAGGGACGTCACGCTGGCGTTGTACGCAGATGACAGCGCCTTTTTCGCGTCCTCTCGCAGTCCAAACATAGCAGCTCGCCGAACGCAGCGCATGATGGACATACTACCGGCGTGGCTGGACAAGTGGCGCATGGCGGTCAATGTGGGTAAGACCGCCGCGCTACCAGTCGCCCGCCGGCGCGTCATGCCTGAGCGTCTACAGCTTCGAGGACAGGAGATCGGGTGGCAGACCTCGGTCAAATACCTCGGAGTGCACATCGACAGGTCGTTGAGCATGGGCCCCCAGGTCGAGCATGCGGTCAATATGACTCGCACAGCTAATGCCCTGCTCCGACCTGTCCTTTCATCCAGCTTGCCTCTGAGGACGAAGATCGGGGTCTATAAGACCTATCTCCGCTCGAGGCTGACCTACGCAGCTCCGGCGTGGTATGCGCTGTGTTCGGCTACCAGGAAGAAGCTGCTGCAGAGACAGCAGAACATCGCCTTGCGGATGTGCACGGGCGCGGGTCGGTTCGTAAGGAACGACGTGATCGCCCGCGACTTGAGCATTCCCAGTGTCGAGGACTTTGTGGCGATGTCGGCGCGTCGGCTTTTCGACCGCGCCGACAACGGCCGCCACACCCACCTCCACGGGATTGCTCCCCTGCACGCGCGACCTCCCGATCACGAGACCCCAAGATGGCTACCGACCCCCCGTGACCTCATCCGCCGGGATTAGGGCGATGTTGAGAGGTCGCGAAAACCTCCATGCCACAGATAGGCCACCAGACGCCGCAGATGGCCACCTAAAGCCCGAGATGGCCATCGAAAGCCGCAGACTGGCCAACCATGCCGCAGACGGAGCCAACGCGAAGCCCGTGAAGGCCACCGAAAGCCGCTGATTGGCCGACGCGAGCCTGCCGACACACCCCTTATTTGTCGGGCGGCTCCCGTACCACGTCACCGGGGGGTAGTTGCCCCCCGCGAATTTAGACCGGGGCAAAGAGCAGCAGCTCGAGGCCCCCACCGGCTCTGCCCCACAAAGGTAGAGTTGATGACCAACTGTAGTAGGCGACATTCAATTCAATTACAATTTACGTCACTTCACTATTAAACTTCACCTCGCTCTAATGTATCTTAGAAATAATTACGCTCTGTACTTAATTAATGTATTCTTTTAATTCAATAATAATTATACAGTCCACTAAAATCGAGTTTGATTTGAAGAAGCAACAGCCACCAATAGTAACAGTGATTTGTACTTTAATGTAGAAATAAGTTGTGTTCTTAAATGTTTGAACAGTACACTACTTTGTAAGATTTTTCTTTAAAATAAATTTCTCTTTACAGAGCAATAACCTAAACAGTAGTTTCAATGAACAACATATTACATATTTCTAAGTCATAGACTTGAGACAATTAGCGATATTAATAATGCATGTTGCCTTAAGAAAAGTTATTTTATTGTTTATTATGCATAAGTCAAAGACATGAGACAAGTTGTGATATTAAGTGTCGATTATTCTTAAGAAAACTTGTTACTTTATTAACGTTGTATTTTTATATTTTTGGTAACTTAGATTACGAACATTGATCTCGATTTGATATAGTTAAGTATTATTTGAGTTGTAATAGTTCTAAGTATATTTTTTGATGTCGGTGAATCTTGTGATATGAGCCTTAATTAACGAATTGTTATGTATGTGTTTTATTTGATAATCACCTGCCATTTTTAGTCAATTAAAGACTGAGCTGATTAATTAAATTATATTATTTTATTGTTTAGAACTCTTGGGTGAACCTGAAATATTTTCTTCTCCGAATATAATTTTAAATATATACATTGAAATACATAATAGAGTCTAATAATCATAATTATTTCTTTTGAAAAAATTACTTACTTAATACAATATTCCATTCAGTCAATTTTCATTAGATAGCTGGTTATAACATATTTTCAAAATTTTTATTTCCTAAAAAACACACTTATGCTATTTTTCTTCAATTTAAATGAAACATGATGCGAAATTAGATCATTTTTTGCTGGAAGCTATTAATTTGTGTATTTCATTTACGACATTTTCGCTGGTTGTAGAATGAAGACTATTTGGGGTAACCGACGGTAACCACTATTTGTGGCCTGAATTCCATAAAAATAACAACGTCAGTCAATAAATAGTGCGCTAAATGCTACAAATATACATTTTTACTTTCGGGAGCTATACTTGATTTTTTATTTAAAAAAAATCGTTTATTTTTAACTTTAAACTACTCTCCTGTAAAATTTGTATAGAGGCGGTTATAATTTTTCGGCATCGATATATAAAAATTAATTGATGTTCGTTAGTTTCGTTAAAAGAGAACGGCTGGACTGATTAACTAATAATTTGGTTTTGAATTATTTGTGGAAAATCCAGGCTAGGTTTAAAAGGCGAGATAAATTTAGTAATAATAATTATAGTCGTTAGTAATAATTTAAGTCGTTCAGAAATCAAACTAAATTTAAAAGATTTTTTTCATATGTATTTGACATTTACAACCAACAATTTCTAATCGCAACTATAATATTTTACGGACTTTGGCGGGAATATGCTGAATTTTTTTATGTGCATAATGTGGTTTAATGTATGATGTAGTAATGTATGCAGTAAATTCACATGTTTGTGTGCAGCAATTGAAAAATTCCATCGGGAACGCAAATCTAAATATAAATCTTAAGTTCAAATAACTCCAATATTGTAGTAAGTCAGATAACTTTGCTATGTTGATCCTTTGTGATAGTGACACTATTTACCGCTAAGTGCGCGAGAACTTTGATTATTTACAATGCCAAGGAGAAGGCGACCTGACTTAGGTCATCAAAGTCAATAAAATATGCGTAAAGATACCTCACGTGCTAACCGCACTGATGACCAGCGAGACATAATGAAAATAGTCGTATTGGTATGACATGACATGAGTAATAATGAAATGTCAAAGGAGTTTGTTTTTTTTTCGTGGAAAAGATCGCAAGCCATCAAAAGGTAACTAAACAACAAACTTCACACTCCTCAAATGATGCAAACATTCATAAAAAATAGCAAAGTGATGACAATAGAAAATTTACAGTCAAAAAGTGAAAATATTTTTATTATCATTCGTGTGAACTGGGGTACATCAATGATTATAATAAAGTTATTGCTGATAATCCACAGATCCCTGGCATGAAAATCGAAGTATCCACCATTACATTTTCAATAAAATTGTTTCATTAACAGAAGAAGTAGTTATAAAAAATACTGTTATCTTCTCTTTGTGACACGTACAGTGATGAATTAAAGCGTCAGTCTCAGTCAGTAAATTTAATAACAAACCAATATCTTGATGAGATAATATTAAAACAATTTAAAAAATCGATCAAAATTATTTCAAAAATACAAAAAAGTTATCATGCATATATATACAGTTTATTAGATGATGATTTGAAGAGACTCGAGCAAAAATTAGCTAATTGATAAAGTGTTTTTGGCTAAAGTGACAGAACAGGCACAGGCACTTTAACGCGTCGTTATGACCGAGTGCAGGTTGTTTATGGTAAAAATCAGTAGGCAGTTTAAAAAGTGATTGGACAGCAGAGTTAACATTTGAGGAGTTAGCAACAATACTAGCCCACCTAGAAGCTTGTCTTAATTCCAGGCCATAGTGTCCTTTAATAGAAAAAAATTAAGACTTGGAATATTCGTCACTAGCACATTTTTTACAGGTAGAGCACGATTAACAGAAATCGAAACAAGGAAAGACGGCAGAACAAGATGGCATATAACATACGAATTTTTAAAGACATTTGTAAGAAATGGAAACTAAAGTATCTGACGCAGTTAACAGGTAGTGCAAAATGGTTCAGATCAAGAACGAATATGAAAGTGGGAGATTTGGTCGTAATCAGCGACGAAAACATACCGGCTGGGAAGTAACCAATGGGGCGAGTCATAGAACTACATCCAGGTAGAGATGGTAATGTTAGAGTCGGGCCCTTAAAAACAAAAACTGGCATAATTAAAAGATCGATGATCAAATTATCTTTATTGCCTATCGAAACATCAACACAGAGCGAAATAAAAGAAAACAGTAGCGAATAAACCCGGAAGACACAGCAAGCTTGTAACAATAAACAAACATCAATTAAGTTTAAACATAACTTTGTTTTTTTGGCTTTAACTGTGGTATATGGAACGCAACTTATGAGAAACGTGACCTTATGCCTCATTCCCTCAAACCTATATGTGTGACTTTCTTCTTGTCTCAACAGTTGTTTAACCAGTTCCCGATATATATAAATAAATCCGTACTAATTAATTTATTTATTTATTTTATTAATTCCGGTGGTTTAATTAATATATAACAAGTGGCGACGAAAAGTGGAACTTTCAGTGCATGGTAAAGTATAAATTCGGTTAAAATACGTAACAAAGTATCCAAAAACTATAATAAAATCAAAAGAGACGCCTAAAGTGAAGTTAGGTACACTCACGAATCTACGACGCGCAGCAAGAGTGAGCAAGTTCTTAATAAATCATTCGTTCGTACACTCACCTCACTTCATTATTCTTTAAAACCCCACATGTCAGAATCAGAATTCTCGAACATAAGTGGTGACGAAGAAAGTATAATATCAATAGAAAAAAGAATATTCAAATTTTTATGACACTTATTTATATGAATGAAGGTAGTTATGATCTCTTCCCGTCCTTCCATATTAGATTAGTAAACATGCACTGCGGGCGACATGCTGAGTAAGCTTTCTCCAGCGGAAGGCCCGCAGACGCATGTCAGCATTTATTAGTTTTAAGTTTTTGTCTTAAGGTTTTATTCATTATTAAATTAGAGACCTGCAATTCGGTCACACGTATATTTTGTATTTTTTAAAACCCTTTTGGCCCGAGCCAAGACTTGACTAGGTTCAAAATAATAATAATAATAATTTGGAAAACAATCATTTCTTATACTTTAGTTGCGGACAGAGAGCGCCGCTCTGAGCCGCCCGCCGACGCCCATAACTCGTACAATTAGAAGCTAGGCGTCGGACCTAAGCGGCTTTGGAAGAAGGAAAAAAGGATATCTCTTTCACGCATGTGACACAATACCGTTTGTCTCGCTCACACGTGCACTCGATTCGTTCGCTCTAACGTTCTTTAGTCGAGGACTTCGTTCGCGTCGCGACTCTCGGGGAACCTCTTTTCGCGTCGTCGGGAGTGCTCCCATCGTTGGCAGTGCGGACCACCACCGCTAACGACCAGTGTATAAGCATTAGCCCACCACCCCTTCATGGAGAATGATTTATTTTTAAGAAATTTTAAGGCTGCACTCGTAGTATTTCTGCGAGTTATTAAATATGTTAGTAGCCATACAAAAGATACTTTTGCGCATCGTGCTTCGCATCGTGGTCGTGAACCAAATTATTAGAGCGAACGGCAAAAATAAACTTATCTACACACCAGATGGTACATACTGGTTCGCTAGGTGAAACAGAATAGTCCACCTTACACAGTCGTAGAAGTAAATCAAGACTTAGTTTTGGATTTTAAAGTCTAGCTACATACTAAATACTGGACAAAGGATACATATTCAGAGAAATTTCTTGGAATAAAATAAGAGAAGTAAAAGTGCAAGGCAATAATCTAGTCATCACTGAATTTAAGGATTTTTTTATATATCATTTAACGATTTTTTTGAAGAAAATTATAGAAAGCCGAACTGTGGCAATAATTTAAAATTGAGTAGAAGGAGGAAAAAGAAAGAAGAAGAACTAACACTAGAGAAGGTGTACAATAATCCTATTCCGATCACTGATGTCAAATATAGATACTTGATTAGTTTATACGATACCATGATTATCCCAAGTGTCATGACTTCTGTAATAACCTTAAGCATAGTAAGAAAGAACGGGTGATTAGGAAGAAGATTGTTAAATTTATCTAAACTTACTTTTTTCTATAAATTTTATTTTCTTATTTAACTTAAGAAAACTTTAATAGTAATAAGATGAATCAACAAAAAAAAACACAATCCCGATCATTTTATTTAAGGACATGTCTTTGTTTACTTTATAAAAAAATATACTCCTTACGTGAGTGGATGCAACCGCGTACAAAGCAATGTCTTAATTGTTTTATTTTTATATCCATGGGTAGTGATCTTAGGATGTGTAACGCATCTGTTTGAAAACATTAACATAATTCTGTTTTCATAAAACATTTTATTTAAATTCTATGTCAAACACTGTTTTCTTCTTACCTGCGTATAAAAAGGTATCAAAGACATTTCTGACATGCTTTTATTTCAACATCAGCTAAGAAACAGTAATCTATCTGTTTTTCCAAGAAAATATAAAAACAGACAATGTGTATGAATAACAACAAGCTGCATCCGTACACCGTCGCGCATGCGCGTACACTTGCGTTGATCGGCTGTGATATTTCGCGTACCTCGTAAAACTGTTCCCGGTCGAGACTCCGTTCGCGTCGAGCTCCCGGGGGCACGCTTGCTAGTTCCGCGAGTGTCGGAGTGCGTTGTCCACCAGCCCTTCTCGGAGAAGGGTACCGGTGGCAACTGTTGTTTTTAGAGACAGTGACTCATGCAGTGTTAGTACTGTGATAGTGAGTGATACCGTTCCCCATGGCGGACAAGTCGCCGGGGAAACCTGCGGCCAGTAGCCGCGACCCGCGGCTTGTTTACAGGCCGATCGAGGTCACCGAACCCACAAATGATGTCATCGCAACAACTCCCCCCACCGCAGGCGGGGCCCCGCTCGCACCTGCTAGATGTGTCCATCCAGACGAGGGCGAAAGAGGCCAACGCCAGGTTGGCGGGAAAAGCAGGAGATCTTCCTCGGAAGAGGAAGAAAATCCTAGGAAGAGAATGGATACGGCGAGCACGCCGTCGTTAACGGACCCGGAAGAGGGCGGCGGAGAGGAGATGGCCTCTTCATCTGCCACCTCTGAGGCGATGGAAGAAGAGGAAGAGAGCAGCAGCGAAAGCTCATCGGCTGACACGACACCTTCGCGCTCCACGTCGTACGTGGAGCTGGAGAGCCTCGCCGTCGCTGGAGCCGCCGCCGCCGCCCCTTCAACCTCCAGCCACAAGGACGCTGTTGCCGCCGCAGGGAGCTCCGAGGAGCAAGGTAGGCGCAGTCCTAATAATAATAATGTCAATACTATGTCTTTTGCTGAAATCGCGGCGTCGCCGCGCGTGAGCCCGACACCAAGGCCACGCACCCAGACCGGACCGACGGCGACCTCCACGCCGGAACAGGCCGGCGCTGCGCCGCCGACAACAACTGCGGGTCCACCTAAATCCAAAGGGTACCCACCTATAACGGTGGACGTTATGCCCGGGTGGACCCAGCACTTTAAGAAACTACATGATATTTTAGGTCATGCTCCCAGCGCGCGCCCATTTGGGAAGGGGGTGCGCTTTATGCCAGCCAGTCCTGAGGAGTACAGGGCTGTGCAAAAATATTTGGTAGAGGCCACACAGGCGGACCCGCAGATCCAATGGTTCTGCTACAGTGTGGCCTCCGATAAACCTACGAAAGTGGCCATCAAAGGCCTGCCTCCGGACACGGATCCGGAGGAAATTAAAACGGCCCTAGAAGAGTGGGGCCATGAAGTGCTTTATGTAAAACATATACCTGGCGTGGGAGGCAGACCTGGCTGCCTTTTCCACGCCACACTCAAACACCAAGACCAAGAGGCGCTCTCCCGGCTGTACGCACGTACAGAATTGCTATACATGCCGGGAGTCATTATAGAGGGATGGCGGGGGGTGAGCGGGGTGGCACAATGCCATCGTTGCCAACGCTTCGGCCACTCCTCAAATAACTGTCACAGGGCGCCTAAATGTGTGAGGTGCGCGGAGGAGCACCTCGCATCAGAATGCCCCCGCCCGCGGCGAGATAAGCCGACGTGCGCTAACTGCGGGCGGCACACGCAGCTTGCTATAAAAAGTGCCCTGTGTACTTAAAGGAAAGAAGGAAGAGGAGGGCATCAGTCCCCCCACCCCCGCCCAGAGGCCGCCAGGCGGCCGAAAAGCGCCCGCCGAGGCCCACTAGGGCGGAACGTAGACGGGCACAGGCTCCACTCCCGCCGGAATCAGCGCACCCCCAAACCGCTTCGACTCCGGCTGATAATAACAATGCAATAAATCCAAATAATATCGCACATCAGGGGGGCGGGGTAACATTGGCAATATCAGCCAATGGCCCGACTGATCGACACGCCCCCCTGCCTCAGCGTAGGAGACACAGGGCGGGGCGTAAACACCGCCGGCGCGCGCCAGTCGCCGCACAGGAGGCGGGGCCGCGCCCAATAGAAGTGCAGCCACCTGTTGCCCGCACATACTGTGATAGTTGCGGGCAACAAAATATACCAATTCCGCAGGTGTTTGTTCGCCGACCCCCCGCCCAGGACGCGCCGGAGTCGAGCGGAAATCAGACAAATAGGAAGAGGAAGAGACAGCAGAAGTCGGAGTTGGCTGCCAGGCCGGTAGGGCCACCACAGCCGGAGCCACGGCCACCACAACCCGAACCTTTGCCGCAAAGGCAGCCACGCAGCAGGACGAGGCGCACCGCCACTCCTGCCACAACCACAGCTAATATTATTACAAATACAAGAGGGATCGACGCCAGGGACCCGCTCCAGATAATACTCCAGCGACTGGACCGCATGGAGATGTTCTGCGGGGCCCTGACGGAGCTGATCTCTACGATCGCCGCCGGGGGAGATCTCAAGGTGGCGGCGATTCGTATCTTGCCCCGAGTACAGCCAAACCACAATGGATAGCACAAACTCGGGGCTAAGATTACTATATTGGAATCCCGGAGGAGTGGCGGGTAAAGTGGACCAGCTGCGCAGTCTCGCCCAGTCGCAGGATATACATATTATACTCCTGGGCGAGACAAAACTCCGACCGACTGCAACATTTAAGATGCCAAACTACATCGTGTACAGGCGTGATGAAGTTTCGCCCCAGGGCCAGCCGCATAGGGGCACGGCGGTCCTAGTGAGGCGAGACATCGTACACGATGAGTTGCCGCATCTCGACTACCAGGAGCTCCGCACCATCGGGATACTTATAAAAGCCGCGGGTAGGGAGGCGAAAATTTTCGCCGGCTACAGACCGCCTGGCCCCCGATGGCACCGCACTGATTTAGAAAGTATATTTTGTGGAACGACCCCCACAGTGTTGATGGCGGATTTGAACGCGAAACATCATGCGTGGGGGTCAAGGGTCATAAACCCGACGGGCGGGAGGCTGATACAGGACGCCGAACTTATCGGCCTCACGGTGCTCGGACCGGGTGCGCCTACCCATATCCCAAATAACACACGCCACAGTGTGGATGTGTTGGACATCGTAGTACACCAGAACATAAGCTGCCCAATCCACGCAGAGGTGCTGTATGACTTGGATACGCAGCACCTACCAGTACTTGTCACGCTTGCATTGGCGGCGGTGGCAGTGCCGCCGAAAGGGCAGCGTGCAAGGATAGATTGGGCAGCGTACAATAGAAGTATGGAGGACACCATTCCCCTAGAGGGCCTCTCCGCCCCAGAGGAGGTCGAGCGAGCCACTAGGCTCATTATGGAGCGGATCGAGGCCGCTAGGGACGCCGCAACTACGATGTTCACACCGCGGAGCAGACGTCCAGAGCTCCCAGCCCGGCTCAGCCAGGACATCAGCCACAAGCGCGCACTCCGGCGCTTGTGGGCCAGAACCAGATGTCCGGTGCTCAAGGCTAGGCTGAATGCCTTAACAGCCCGGGTCTCAGAGGCCGTGAAAGCATGGCGAGGCGAGACCTGGGATAGTGTTATAGACCGGGTGTCCGAACACGCCACGGACTTGCACTCACTAAACCGAGCTCTACAAAGGACGCCATTACCCACGTACCCACTGCTGGATGCCCAGGGTCAGAGGCGGTTTGCGCCAATGGATCGAGCTGAAATTCTCGCCGACCATTTGGAGACGCAATTCCAGCCACACCCAGTCCCAGCAGGGGTATCGGAAGAAATAAGGGAACACCACCAGCGCGTCGAGAGGGAGGCCACCGAGTTCCTGTCGCGCCCACACGAGCCGCTCGGCGGGGAGGCGTTCATCTCCCCGGCCGAAGTCCGAAAGGCGGCGCTACGCCTTCCCAGGCGGAAAGCGCCGGGTTGCGACGGGACACCTACGGAAGCCCTGAGATTACTGCCTAGAAGAGGCTTCGCGGCGCTCGCGCGCATTTTCAACGGAATTCTCAGGACCAGCCATTTCCCCGACGCCTGGAAGACAGGCAAGGTCGTTATGCTCCCGAAACCAGGCAAGGATCGGCGCCTACCTGCGAGTTACCGGCCGGTTACGCTACAACCACATCTAGCCAAGCTGTTTGAGCGCTTGCTGCTGCGGCGCCTGGCTCCACATATAGAGCCGCGCGCGGAGCAATTCGGATTCCGCAGCAGCCACTCGACCACGCTCCAGCTTGTGCGCGTGCTACACCATCTTGCCACATCCCTAAACGAGGGCCGGAGCTCCGTCTGCGTGTTCCTAGACGTCGAGAAGGCCTTCGACAGGGTGTGGCATATAGGACTTATACACAAGTTAATAAACACAACTACACCGCACGCAATCATCAAGCTAATCGCATCATTTTTGCACGGCCGGGACTTTTATGTTTCGGTAGAGCAAACGACCAATTCACAAAAGCGTACTATAACTGCCGGTGTTCCCCAAGGCAGCTGTCTTTCGCCAGCATTATATGGTCTGTATACAGACGATATTCCGATCCTAGAGGGCTCGCTACGACCCGGGGAATCGGACATAATGCTGGCGTTGTACGCAGACGACAGCGCCTATATCGCGACCTCCATGAATGCCGATCACGCAGCTCGCCGAATGCAGCGCATGCTCGACAAGATACCGGCGTGGCTGGACAGGTGGCGCATGGCGGTGAACGTGGCGAAGACCGCCGCGCTGCTAGTCGCCCGCCGGCGCATCATGCCGAAGCAGCTCCAGCTTCGAGGCCAGGAGATCGAGTGGCAGACCTCGGTCCAATACCTCGGGGCACACATCGACAGGTCGTTGAGCATGCGGCTCCAAGTGATAAAGGCTGTGAACACCACACGAGCCGCCCGAGCCCAGCTCCGACCTGTCCTATCATCCAGACTGCCCCTGAGGACGAAGATCGGGGTCTACAAGACCTATCTCCGCTCGAGGCTCACATATGCAGCTCCGGCATGGTATGCGCTGTGTTCGGTCTCTAATAAGAAGTTGTTACAGAAACAACAAAACATCACCTTGCGGATGTGCACGGACGCGGGTCGATACGTCAGGAATGACGTCATCGCTCGCGACTTGGGCGTCCCGTCGGTGGAGGACTTCGTGGTTATGTCGGCGCGTCGGTTGTTCGACCGCGCCGACAACTGCCGCCATACCCACTTGAACGGGATCGCCCCGCTACATGCGCGACCTCCAGACGATGGAAAGAGAAAAACCTGGCCGACACCACGGCGGCTCCCCTACAAAGTTACCGGAGGGTAGAGGCCCTCCGAGCTGCAGCTGGGGCAAAGAGTTTTTGCTCGAAGCCCCCTCACCAACACGTCGAGCCAACATTCGACGTTGTTGAAGAAAAGCGAACGAATAACAACAGTCGTATTACGTTTGTCTTGCTAACCACACGTACGGCGTGCTGTCTTTTATAAGTCAATATTTCCCAAACTTTACTACTTTATACTTATTACCCATACTGTGAATTATTTCTATCGGTTCTAAAATGTTTGTCTGTGGTAAATGTGGCGATGAAGTTTCTGAAGCTGTTCAATGCACAGTTTGCCTCCACCATTTTGAATTCGCGTGTTCCGGTATAACCAAAAAAGGCTATCGAAAACTTGGTGATCACCAAGCTACTTTGGAGATGTGCCAATTGTAAAAATGTTGGTGATCATGGTAGTATCAGTTCAAGTTAAGCTACTTCTCCTTCTGTATCTCTGGATTCAATCATGCGAGAGTTGAGGAATATCAACCTTAAACTGGCTCCATTGGTAAATCTGGGATCCGAGGTAAAATTGCTTCGCAACGAACTAAATGACTTCAAATCTTTAGTTTTAGAGCTCCCAATGAAGGTACAGACTCTAAATGAGAGAATAGTCAAAATTAAGAAGGCTCAAGAAGAGCTCAAGAAGACACCTTAGGGCTGAGAAAAATAATCACCCTGGAAGCGAACCAACAAATATCCGAACAGTAGTTAAGAAGCAATAATGTCGAAATCAAAGGCCTGCCACAGAGAGAAAGAGATAATCTTTTCGATATAATAGCCAAGATCGGAGTCAATATTTCTTACTTTATTGACAAGCATAAAATCAATTTTATTCACAGAATGCCGACTTATAAAGCTGGTGTGAAAAATATTATTGTTTCTTTTACTAACAAAAATGCGAAAGAAGACTTCATCGGCGCAGCTCATTTACGCAAAGACATCCTAACTGCTAACGACATTGGTCTGAATGGAGCCGGAAGAATATTCGTTAATGATCATCTTGTCATTAGAAATAACATTTTATTATAAAATGCCAAGGCACTAGTCAAACAACATAACTTTCAGTTCGTTTGGGTAAAATATATGAAAATATTCGTCAGAAAAGATCAAACGTCAAGAAGCTTTGCAGTGATATCGGATTTAGATTGGCGACGCAATTCCAGCCACACCCAGTCCCGCAGGGGTATTGGATAAAACAAGGGAACACCACCAGTGCGTCGACAGGAAAGATAGAGTTCCTGTCGCGCCCACACGAGCCGCTCGGCGGGGAGGCGTTCATCTCTCCGGCAAAAGTCCGAAAGGCGGCGCTACGTGTCCCCAGGCGGAAAGCGCCGTGTTGCGACGGGACACTTACGGACGTCCTGAGATTCCTGTCGAAAAGAGGCTTCGCGGTAGGAGAACCAAGCCGCTGACATGGCCCACGTGAAGCCCGCGAAGGCCAACGAAAGCCGCCGATTGGCTCGCGCGAGCCGCCGACACTACGGCGGCTTGCACACAAAGTTACCGGAGGGTAGTAGCGCTCCGAGCTGCAGCCGGGGTAATGAGCTCCCGCTCGAAGCCCCCTCACCAACACGTCGCCGACGTTTTTAAAGGATAACTGATGATGCCTATTCTCCATTCCGGTCTCGGCGCTCGCACCGTACGGACGTGTCCGCACCTCGTGACGTCACTCTGGCTCACCCACCCGATATTCGGTATTTTAATTCCGTCAAGGTATACACACACTTTGGTCGGTCAAGTATTACACGCATTTGTAGGTTGGTCTTGTATACACGCACAAGGTCGGTCTGGTATATACGCACTTTTAGACAGGTCAAGCTATACACACACCAGGTTGCGTCATCGCAATTTTCATCGCTGTCGCTTCAGGTGCGTCTGAAAGCGACATGAAGATCGACCTCTCCGCCCAAACTGGTGACGACGACGGCTTCCAAGTCGTCATCAACCGCAAGGCCAAGAAGCGACAACTTAACAGCTCACCTAAAGCTCACACCGATAACGAACCCAAGCATTCCAAAACCAAGGCGGCTAGCCAGCCCCGCCGCGAGCGACTCCTGCCCCCTCTAATTATTAGAGACAAACATCTCTAGAGAAATGTTTTAACCTCCCTTTCCGCCCATAACATCGTGCTCAGATTCACAGTATAAAAGTTACCGTGCAGACTCCGGCCGACCCTAACCCGAATTCTAAAATGCAACTTTTTTGTGGGCCACCCACCCTATGGAAGACGCGACTGCTGTATGTTTAACAATAGATGGCTAGACTTCGGTTAACAACGATAGCTTTTTAGCAATTACCGCACATTGTATACAGAGTACGGAGATCAGCACGAGTTTCCAACCAATTTTACTGGGTTGCGTATAGAGTAATGAACGATACACGAGCAAGAATTTGTGTGATTTTATGAAAAATGAAAATGAGGAATGGGCTATACGCAATAAAATAACTGCGATAGTAGGCGATAACGCGGCAAATATAACCGCAGCTGTAGGAGAAGATGGTTGGCGCCATATACTGTGTTTCGACTATAGCATAAACTTGTGCGTGCAAAAAGCCCTAACGCATATTTCGGCCACCGTCACTAACGTAAAGGCAATTGTTGATTTTTTTTTAAGTGCAATTGCACAAAAAAAATATAGTACAAATGCAAAAGCAAGTTGACCTTCCTGAATTAAAATTAAAGCAGGATATATGTACGCGGTGAAATTCCACATATGATATGTTGTATCGGTGCATAAAAATAAAACACGCCATAATTGCTACAATAGCAATTGTTGCGGACAGAGAGCACCCCCCTGACCCGCCCGCCGGAGCACACCTACTCTCCGCGCCCCGCATACCGCCGGCGCCCTCAGAGGGCACGGTTAGCAATTAGGCGTCGGGCGGGATGCGGGACTTAAGGAGCGACCCTGGCAGGCGTAAACACAGCCGCATCTGTACACCGTCGCGCATGCGCGTGCACTTGCGTTGATAGGCTGTGACATATCGCGTACCTCGTAAAACTGTTCCCGGTCGAGACTCCGTTCGCGTCGAGCTCCCGGGGGCACGCTTGCTAGTTCCGCGAGTGTCGGAGTGCGTTGTCCACCAGCCCTTCTTGGAGAAGGGTACCGGTGGCAACTGTGTTGTGTTTTAGAGACAGTGACTCATGCAGTGTGTGTAATTTGTTAATCGTTCCCCATGGCGGACAAGTCGCCGGGGAAACCTGCGGCCAGTAGCCGCGACCCGCGGCTTGTTTACAGGCCGATCGAGGTCATCGAACCCACAGATGATGTCATCGGAACAACTCCCCCCACCGCAGGCGGGGCCCCGCCGCACCCGCTGGATGTGTCCATCCAGACGAGGGCGAAAGAGGCCAACGCCAGGTTGGCGGGAAACTAGAAGTCTCGTCGGAAGACGAAGAAACCTAGCCAAGAAAATAGACACGGCGAGCACGCCGTCACTAACGGACCCGGAAGAGGGCGGCGGAGAGGAGATGGCTTCCTCATCTGCCACCTCTGAGGGACGGAAGAGGCAGAGGAAGAAGAGAGCAGTAGCGAGAGCTCGGCCGACACGACACCTTCGCGCTCCACATCGTACGTGGAGCTGGAGAGTCTCGCCGCCGCCGGAGCCGCCGCCACCCCTTCAACCTCCAAGCAACTTACACCGACAAGGATGCCGTCGCCGTCGCCGCCGCTGGGAGCACCGCGGACGAAGGTAGGCGTAGCCTAATTTAAATATGTCATTCGCGGAAATCGCAGCCTCACCGCGCGTGAGCCCGACTCCAGGCCACGCACCCAGACCGGACCGACGGCGACCTCCACGCCGGAGCGGCCGGCGCGCGCCGCAGACTACAACTGCTGCGGGTCCACCTAAACCCAAAGGGTACCCACCGATAACGGTGGACGTTATGCCCGGGTGGACCCAGCATTTAAAAAGCTACATATCTTAGGACATGCTCCCAGCGCGCGCCCATTTGGGAAGGGGGTGCGCTTCATGCCTGCCAGCCCTGAGGAGTACAGGGCTGTGCAAAAATATCTAGTTGAGGCCACACAGGCGGACCCACAAATACAGTGGTTTTGTTATAGTGCGCCCGGCGAAAACCCACTAAAGTGGCCATCAAAGGCCTGCCTCCGGACACAGATCCGGAGGAAATTAAACGGCCCTGGAGGAGTGGGGCCATGAGGTAATGTACATTAAACATATACCTGGCGTGGGAGGCAGACCTGGCTGCCTTTTCCACGCCACTCTGAAACACCAAACCAAGAGGCGCTCTCCCGGCTGTACGCACGTACAGAACTTTTGTACATGCCGGGGGTTGTTATAGAGGGGTGGCGGGGGGTGAGCGGAGTGGCGCAATGCCACCGCTGCCAACGTTCGGCCACTCGTCTAACAATGTCACAGGGCACCCAATGCGTGAGGTGCGCGGAGGAGCACCTCGCTCAGAATGCCCCGCCGCGACAAGAAAACCAACGTGTGCAATTGCGGGCGGGCACATGCAGCATGCTTCAAAAGTGCCCTGTGTACTGAAAGAAAGGCGGAAGAGAAGGGCATCAGTCCCCCCACCCCGCCTAGAGGTCGCCAGGCGGCCGAAAAACGACCGCCGAGGCCAACCAGGGCCGAGCGCCGACGGGCGCAGGCCCCACTTCCACCGGAGACAGCGCACCCCCAATTCGCTCCGACTCCGGCCAATCAGATGCCAGAAACACAGGGGGGCGGGGCAACATTGGCAATACCAGCCAATGACCCGACAGAGCGACACGCCCCCCTACCCCAGCGTAAGAGACATAGGGCGGGGCGAAAACACCGCCGGCGCGCGCCAATCGCCGCACAGCAGGCGGGCCCGCGACCGATAACAGGTCAATTACCTCAAAAAATGCTCGAACTGCGAGAGTTGCGGGCAAAATTCGTAGGCAACGAATACGCAAGCGTTTGTTCATCGACAACCCGCCCAGGTTGCGCCGGAGTCGGTCCAAACCAAACTCAGCAGGAAGGCCAGAAGACAGCAGAGGTCGGAGTTGGCTGCCAGGCCGGTAGTGCCACCACAGCCGGAGCCACGGCCTTCACAACCGGAACCTTTGCCACAAAGGCAGCCACGCAGCAGGAGGAGGCGCGCCGCCACTCCTGCCACAACCACAACAGCTGCCATTATAAATGCAGGAGGGATCAACGCCAGGGACCCGCTCCAGATCATTCTCCAACGCCTGGACCGAATGGAGATGTTCTGCGGGGCCCTGACGGAACTGATATCCACGATCGCCGCCGGGGGAGATCTCAAGGTGGCGGCGATTCGTATCTTGCCCCGAGTTCAGCCAAACCACAATGGATAACACAAACTCGGGGCTAATATTATTATATTGGAATCCCGGAGGAGTGGCGGGGAAAGAGGCCCAGCTGCGTAGTCTCGTCCAGTCGCAGGATATTCATATTATCCTCCTGGGCGAGACGTTACTCCGACCTACTGCTACATTTAAGATGCCAAACTACATCGTGTATAGGCGTGATGAAGTTTCGCCCCAGGGCCGACCGTATAGGGGCACGGCGGTCCTAGTGAGGCGAGACATCGTACACGATGAGTTGCCGCATCTCGACTTCCAGGAGCTCCGCACCATCGGGGTACTTATAAAGGCCGCGGGTAGGGAGGCGAGAATATTCGCCGGCTACAAACCGCCTAGCCCCCGATGGCACCGCACTGATTTAGAAAGTATATTTTGTGGAACGACCCCCACAGTGTTGATGGCGGATTTGAACGCAAAACATCACGCGTGGGGGTCAAGAGTTATTAACCAGACGGGCGGGAGGCTGATGCAGGACGCCGAACTCATTGGCCTCACGGTGCTCGGACCGGGTGCACCTACCCATATCCCAAACAACACACGCTACAGTGCGGATGTGTTGGACATCGTAGTACACCAGAATATAAGCTGCCCAATCCACGTAGAGGTGCTGTATGACTTGGATACGCAGCACCTCCCAGTACTTGTCACGCTTGCATTGGCGGCGGTGGCAGTGCCGCCTAGAGAGCAGCGTGCAAGAATAGATTGGGCAGCGTACACTAATAGTATGGAAGAAACGATTCCCCTAGAGGGCCTCTCCGCTCCGGAGGAGGTCGAGCGAGCCACCAGGCTCATTATGGAGCGGATCGAGGCCGCTAGGGACGCCGCAACTACGATGTTCACACCGCGGAGCAGACGTCCAGAGCTCCCAGCCCGGCTCAGCCAGGACATCAGCCACAAGCGCGCACTCCGGCGCTTGGGGCCAGAACCAGATGTCCGGTGCTCAAGGCTAGGCTGAATGCCTTAACAGCCCGGGTCTCAGAGGCCGTGAAAGCATGGCGAGGCGAGACCTGGGATAGTGTTATAGACCGGGTGTCCGAACACGCCATGGACTTGCACTCATTAAATCGAGCTCTACAAAGGACGCCAATACCCACGTACCCACTGCTGGATGCACAGGGTCAGAGGCGGTTTGCGCCAGTGGATCGCGCTGAGATCTTCGCCGACCACTTGGAGACGCAATTCCAGCCACACCCAATCCCAGCAGGGGTATCGGAGGAGATACGGGAACACCACCAGCGCGTCGAGAGGGAAGTTACCGAGTTCCTGTCGCGCCCACACGAGCCGCTCGGCGGGGAGGCGTTTATCTCCCCGGCCGAAGTCCGAAAGGCGGCGCTACGCCTTCCCAGGCGGAAAGCGCCGGGTTGCGACGGGACACCTACGGACGCCCTGAGATTCCTGCCTAGAAGAGGCTTCGCGGCGCTTGCGCGCCTTTTCAACGGAATTCTCAGGACCAGCCACTTCCGCGACGCCTGGAAGACAGGCAAGGTCGTTATGCTCCCGAAACCAGGCAAGGATCGGCGCCTACCTGCGAGTTACCGGCCGGTTACGTTATTACCGCATTTAGCCAAGCTGTTTGAGCGCTTGCTGCTGCGGCGCCTGGCTCCGCACATAGAGCCGCGCGCAGAATAGTACGGATTCCGCAGCAGCCACTCGACTACGCTCCAGCTTGTGCGTGTGTTACACCACCTTGCCACATCCCTGAACGAGGGCCGGGACTCCGTCTGTGTGTTCCTGGACGTCGAGAAGGCCTTCGACAGGGTGTGGCATAAAGGACTTGTATACAAACTAATAAACACAATTACACCGCATGCAATCATTAAGCTAATACACTCGTTTTTACACGGCCGGGACTTTTGTTTCGGTAGAGCAAACGATCAAATCGCAAAAGCGTACTATAACTGCCGGTGTTCCCCAAGGCAGCTGTCTTTCGCCAGCATTATATGGTCTGTATACAGACGACATACCGACCCTAGAGGGCTCGCTACAACCCGGGGAATCGGATATAATGCTGGCGTTGTACGCAGACGACAGCGCCTATATCGCGACCTCTATGAATGCCGATCACGCAGCTCGCCGAATGCAGCGCATGCTCGACATGATACCGGCGTGGCTGGACAAGTGGCGCATGGCGGTCAACGTGGCAAAGACCGCCGCGCTGCTAGTCGCCCGCCGGCGCACCATGCCGAAGCAGCTCCAGCTTCGAGGCCAGGAGATCGAGTGGCAGACCTCGGTCCAATACCTCGGGGCACACATCGACAGGTCGTTGAGCATGCGGCTCCAAGTGGAAAAGGCCGTGAATGCCACACGAGCCGCCAGAGCCCTGCTCCGACCTGTCCTATCATCCAGACTGCCCCTGAGGACGAAGATCGGGGTCTACAAGACCTATCTCCGCTCGAGGCTCACATATGCAGCTCCGGCATGGTATGCGCTGTGTTCGGCCACCAATAAGAAGCGGCTACAACAGCAGCAAAATATCACCTTGCGAATGTGCACGGACGCGGGTCGATACGTCAGGAATGACGTCATCACTCGCGACTTGGGCGTCCCGTCAGTGGAGGACTTCGTGGTTATGTTGGCGCGTCGGATGTTCGACCGCGCCGACAACTGCCGCCATACCCACCTGAACGGGATCGCCCCGCTACATTCGCGACCCCCAGACGCACGCAGGAAAACCTGGCTATCGACCCCACGTGACCTCATTCGCCGGGATTAGGGTGATATTAAGAGGTCGCGATTTATGCCCCTAACGCCACAGATAGGCCACCAGATGCCAATGATGGCCAACCAAAGCCCGGGAAGGCCATCGTAAGTCATGACAGGCCAACAAACGCCGCAGATGTAGCCAACGCAAAGCCGTGAAGGCCATCGCAGTCGCGGGTTTGCCCGCGCGAGCCGCCGACACCACGGCGGCTCCCCAACACAGTTACCGGAGGGTAGTGGCCCTCCGAGCTGCAGCCGGGGTAAAGAGCACCCCGCTCGAAGCCCCCTCACCAACACGTCGAGCAAACATTCGACGTAGTTGAAGGAAAACGACGGGACGGGCGAAAACACAATTCAATTACAATTCCACTTCACTTCACTTCTATTACTCTAAACTTCGCCACAGCATCGCTCTAATGTGTCTTGTAAATTACGCTTTGTACTTAATTAATGTATTCTTTTAATTCAACAATAATTATACAGTCCACTAAAATCGAGTTTGATTTAAAGAAGCAACTGCCACCAATAGCAATAATAAAAAGCGATTTAATACTCGATCAATCTGATAGAACCTTGATTGAAAGTGTCTCGAGAAATAAGTGCAGAATCGAATGTGACCCTTTCAAAAGTCATTCCCCTACGTCGCATAATGACTTCACATATCAAACGTCAACGTAAACAACAAACTGTTCAAGTGCCAAGAAAAAATTACAGTACAACCAACTCATCTGCAGAACAGCCAAAAGCGGAACTATTAACGCCATTTTGAAAACGTCATTTTGTTGTTGTCAGTCGTTGTAGTCACCTGACTAACTCAGAAAAAGCAGAACCCTCGATTGAACACCTGTTCAATCGAGGGTTCGAGGTTCGAGGGTTTTTCTGAATATTTGCAAGTATTTTGTGTGAAAATCAGCAATCGAAAGTGACGTACGAGAAATGTTTATCAAAATGAAATTCTTTGAAGCAGAAAAGGAGCATGAAGCCCCAATACTAGATATGCCTTTAACTTCTGTCGTTTCCATATTTCCCAGCAATTTGGAATTTGGAACTGTTCTATATTCGAATGTGTTTAAATTTTGAATCTCAAAACAGTTGAAAGTATTAGGATTAATGATATCGTTTAGTCACAGTATCGATTAGAATCTGTCAGGTTACGTACGAAAATAAATCTTTCTACGGAAAATGTTCGTACAATTATTTTCTACAACTTTAGAAGTGGCCTGACACGGCTTCAGTGTTTTGAAGAGCTAAAATCTGTGTTCAATGATGAAGCCCCATGTCTGTGGACTGTCGAAAGCTGGTATTTAGAATTCCAGCGTGCACATACTAGTGCTAGTTACAAATCTCGCGAAGGACGCCCAAAATTTCGGCTTCGCTGAAGATAACATCAGTGCTGTGAGACAACTAATTTCCGAAGATCGTCATGTGACGTATCGAGATATAGAGGCCCTATTAGGCACCTCAAGGACAACCATTCAGAAGATCTGGCATGAAGCGCTTGGTGTCAAAAAGCTAGTTTGCCGTTGGATACCTGCTTTCCGATGATCACAAGGCGGCCCACGTCAGATGGTGTAAGAAAACTCTGCAAAGGTTCAACCGAGGAGAGTCAAATAACGTCTACGACATCATCAGTAGTGACGAATCTTGGATCTATGCCTACGATCCTGATTCTAGTTTTTTTCTTAAAATGACAAAACTTAAAAGACATGCCTCGTAATACCATTTGTTCATGTCCACCAACGCATTGCAGCCGCTACATGTCAGTGTTACCAGATTATAACTTAATGAGTCGCTATAAAATTTATATATATAATTTATTTATTTATTAAGTACCACAGCAACACAAATTCATTTTAATTTAAATAATACATAAGTAGATATTGCCTGCGACTGCGTCTATGTGATGTTCGGTTACCGCTTTCCCAAGGAACCCTAATGTTTTGGGATAAAATTGCATAGGGTTCAATTATGTCAAAAATATTAATACATATGATTTGTGAATCTAAACAGTGACGTTTATCATTACACGCCAACTTTCTGAAATGTTATTTGTTTATTTATTTCTGTTTTAGCTGTGTTGGTCTTTCAACAATTTATAAAATTGTACAAGGCGAAACGGGTACCAAATAACCACACCAGGAAAATCGAGACGAAGACGACATGTGGCAAAATTAAAGTGGACAATTTTGATCAAGGGGTAATCAGGGGAAGATAGCATAAATTGTATGCGTTTAATAAGGAATTGCCTACTATAAATAAACTACTTACGGTACGGTAGGGAAACACTTAGCAAATTGTTGCGAAAAATTGGCTTTCATTATCGAAAAACACAAAGCAAACGCAAGGTTTTAACGGAACGTAATGATATTTCGGCATGGAGTGCTTAAATATTTGCAAAACTCATTATCAGCAAAAACCTCGTCCAGTAGTATACTTAGATGGGACATATATACATTCATTACATACCACTAATAGATGTTGGCAAAGTCAACGTTTTATCATTGTTCCTGCAGGTGGAAAAATGGGGTTTGGCCAAAACGAAAATCTTGTATTTAAGTCAAATACAAAAAGCGGGGACTACCACGATGAAATGAACAACACAATTTTTAAAAAGTGGTTAATAGACAAATGATTACCCAACCTTGAAGAACCACCCTTGATAATAATGAACAACGCTCCCTATCACAGCATTCGAGTGAATAAAACACCAACTACAAACAAACCTGAAATTCAAAAATGGTTAACTGATAATCGCCTCGATTTCACGTCAGAATCAACCAAACCACAATTGTTGGAGATTGTCAAACGAAATAAACCTAATCCTGTGTACGAAGTTGATAGTTCATTAGCACAACATGGCAACAAATGCTTACGACTACCAGCGTATCATTGTGATCTAAACCCCATTGAGATGGTATGTATTTGTAGCACAACCTTTTTATACGTTTATTTTTCTACATTTTTAAATTTTATTGACATTGTCATTCCTTTGATAGCCACTCGAAAATATTCTCAGTATTTTATTGTAAAACCAGAAAATAAATAATTTAACTTAAAACAAAGCCTATCGTCTTCATTGCACCAATCCGCCACATATATCAATGAAAAGGAAAGTACCAGTAATAAACATAGGGCACAAAAATCAAAATATCTAAAAATTCATCTAGTATGTAATCCAAATAGTATGTAGGTTTATAATACAACATTTATAAATTTGTACGCCCAACCGGCAAAAAACATGTGCTCATAATGTATAACAACAAGACCTATTGTAAAACCATGTCTTTATACAACAAATTATTTTGATTTTTATTAGTAACTGAAGCGTTGAATTCTATTGATGTCTGAGAATGGCAAGAATATTGTGCTCAAAATTGTGTTGTGGGAATAAAATTGAAGAAGAATATAGACGAAAAGACGTATATTTAGATCAGCCCTTTGTAGTCCATTTAGACAGTGACTCTGACACTGATAGTGATTCAGATTTCGAGGAAATTAGTGGAATATATCCACTGGACCACATATATGGTATTAGTGCACATACTTCGGCTGCCTTAGATCATAATTACTGCATGAAAGGTTTCGAGTGAAACGAAAAATCCAGGACTACTTTCAAAATAAATAAAGCTTAATTTAATATGTTTCCTTTAATGATTCCAAGGCCAAATGGCTAAAAAACCCTTCCAGTTTAGTCAGGACCTTTGTCTATATCTTTCATGTACTTATATATTATTTTATCTGTGATGCCGAGCAAATCACAAACAGTAAAAAGGCATATTTACGAATACTAAAAATGGCTGAAGTTGATTATTTTTATAATAAGTGGCAACCCTTTTCGATCGTAGCGCCATCGCTACTTTCTACAGATAAGTTGGTGGCACTATATATATTCGTAAACTAGAGATGTTTATCTGAACATTCCTACTCTTTTTTTTTTGTAGGCCGTGGGTATAAATTTCATACTAAGGTGCCCAATTAACCTTCGCTTTGAGTTCCTTTTTCTTAACACCAACAAAATAAGTCCATGTAGAGAACAAAAATAACAATTTATTTTTGCTTGCCTAAAGGCAATTTGACAGACAGTCCATACAACAGTGAGTCGTTACTGTTGCCAACAGACAAATTTAACATAAACGTATGATATAATAAAATTACGTTTTAACGGTTTTAAGCGCGGTATTTTATTTTATTTTGGTTTATCCGACGTTCCGGCCGCGTTTCAGTGGCCATGGTCACGGAAGACAAGAAAATATTATAAACGTATAATTTTGCTGTTAAATTAGAATAATGAAATATTCAATTCTTTTTAGAGATAATTCCTAGAAATAGACATATCCACAATAAAACCAGACATATTACTCCATGGTGTTCGGATAACTAACAGATATATTACAAAAGCTCCGGCTAAAATTAATCAACGAAATTTGCTTTGAGTTACTTTTCTTAACACCGACAAAACAATTCCACGTAGAGAACAAAAATAACATTCATTTTTGCTTGCCTAAAGGCAATTTGACAGACAATCCAACAGTGAGTCGTTACTGTTGCCAACAGACAAATATAACATAAATGTATGATTTATTTTGCTGTAAAATTAGAAGAATGAAATACTCTTTTCATTTTCAATTCTTTTTGGAGATAATTCCTTGAAATACACATCTACAATAAAACCAGACATTACTTCATTATGCTTGGATAACTTGGCACCAGACTAAACCTAATCAATACCAACAAACAGAACAAATATAACAATTTCTTTTTGCTTACCTAAAGGTCAATCAACAGACAGTCCATTTAGACCCAGTTCCTATTTCTTACTATTCATACCCTTGACCCATCATTGGCTAAATTTTGATATTACTTGTATGGAGTTTATCTCAAATTTTAACTGATAGCGAGGGAAATTAACGGTCTGTAAGATATAGAAACCAGCCAATGGCGTGTGGTCACTGTTGCCAACAAACAAATGCATAAAGAAACCAATATTTACTATCACAACATATTTGATGAAAAAAGAATACAATACATACTCAAAGCTGTAAGACTAGAAATATTATATCCTTCCACTATAATGTATTTTATTAAATTAATAAATCATTCACATTTAATTTCGTTTTATTTCATTCAATATTTTTAGAGAAGGTTATCCACAAATGCACTCAGACATAGCCACCATTTAACCAGACATACATGATTTCAGGGTGCAACGATGAAAAAGACAAAAACAATGCGGACACCAGTTCAAACCTTTCAGTCCTTGACTGCTATCGCGAACAAAACAAATTCGTGTGGAGAGAAGAAGAAAATTATTCTATTTTTTTGCTTAAAGTAAATAGACAGACAGTCCACTTATTCCTTTGCCTTACCATGTGTATTTTTTTAATATGTTGTAATGAACGGTCGATAAGACAGAAGAACCAGCCATTAATAGCGAGTTCCCATAGACAAATGCGACATTTAAGAAAGAAAGCAATATTATTTATGGTGGAGTGTATAAGGAATATACACTCCACCATAAATAAAACTATAAATCCATCCATTATAATTTTTTTGCTATTCAAAAACAAACTATTCACATTTAATTTACTTTTCTTTCTTTCAATATTTTTAGAGAAGGTAATTCCCAGAAATGTATTCAGACATAGCTACCATTTAACCAGACATACATGATTTGAGGGCGCAACGATGAAAAAGACATAAAACCAAAGCAGACTTCAACTCTAAGCTTTCTGTCCTTACTGCTATCGCCAACAAACCAAATTCGTGTGGAGAAAAGAACAAAACTAGCTATTTCTATTTTGCTTAAAGTAAATAGACAGACAGTTCACTTATTCCTTTGCCTTACCATTGCTATATTTGATTTAATTAATTGTGTATTGAACGGTCGATAAGATAGACGAACCGGCGAATAATGGTCAGTTCTCATCGAAAAATGCGACATTTAAGAAAGCAATATTCACTATCACTGACAAGTTCAATGAATAAGAAATACATACTACACACTGTAAGACTAGATAAATCCATCTATTATAATTTAGTTTGCCATTAAAAAACAAAGTATTGACATTTAAATTAGTTTTCTTTCTTTCAATATTTTTAGAGAAGGTGATCCCCAGAAATGTACTCAGACATAGCTGCCTTTTAACCAGACATACATGATTTCAGGGTGCAACGATGAAAAAGACATAAAACCAAAGCAGACACCAATTCAGAGCTTTCAGTCCTTGACTGCTGTCGCCAACAAACCACATTCGTGTGGAGAGAAGAACAACACTATTCTATTTTTTTGGTTAAAGTAAATAGACAGACAGTTCACTTATTCCTTTGCCTTACCATTGGTATTTTTTTTTAATTAATTGTGTATTGAACGGTCGATAAGATAGAAGAACCTGCGATTAATGGTGAGTTCCCATAGACAAATGCGACATTTAAGAAAAAAAAGCAATATTTACTATCACTGACATGTTCAATGAATAAGGAATACATACTACACACTGTAAGACTAGATAAATCCATCTATTATAATTTATTTTGCCATTAAAAAACAAAGTATTGACATTTATATTAGTTTTCTTTCTTTCAATATTTTTAGAGAAGGTGATCCCCAGAAATGTACTCAGACATAGCTGCCTTTTAACCAGACATACATAATTTCAGGATGCAACGATGAAAAAGACATAAAACCAAAGCAGACACCAATTCAGAGCTTTCAGTCCTTTACTGCTGTCGCCAACAAACCACATTCGTGTGGAGAGAAGAACAACACTATTCTATTTTTTTGGTTAAAGTAAATAGACAGACAGTTCACTTATTCCTTTGCCTTACCATTGGTATTTTTTTTTTAATTAATTGTGTATTGAACGGTCGATAAGATAGAAGAACCTGCGATTAATGGTGAGTTCCCATAGACAAATGCGACATTTAAGAAAAAAAGCAATATTTACTATCACTGACATGTTCAATGAATAAGGAATACATACTACACACTGTAAGACTAGATAAATCCATCTATTATAATTTATTTTGCCATTAAAAAACAAAGTATTGACATTTATATTAGTTTTCTTTCTTTCAATATTTTTAGAGAAGGTGATCCCCAGAAATGTACTCAGACATAGCTGCCTTTTAACCAGACATACATGATTTCAGGATGCAACGATGAAAAAGACATAAAACCAAAGCAGACACCAATTCAGAGCTTTCAGTCCTTGACTGCTGTCGCCAACAAACCAAATTCGTGTGGAGAGAAGAACAACACTATTCTATTTTTTTGCTTAAAGTAAATAGACAGACAGTCCACTTATTCCTTTGCCTTACCATGTGTATTTTTTTTAATATGTTGTAATGAACGGTCGATAAGACAGAAGAACCGGCCATTAATGGCGAGTTCCCATAGACAAATGCGACATTTAAGAAAGCAATATTATTTATGGTGGAGTGTATAAGGAATATACACTCCACCATAAATAAAACTATAAATCCATCCATTATATTTTTTTTGCTATTCAAAAACAAACTATTCACATTTAAGTTACTTTTCTTTCTTTCAATATTTTTAGAGAAGGTAATTCCCAGAAATGTATTCAGACATAGCTACCATTTAACCAGACATACATGATTTGAGGGCGCAACGATGAAAAAGACATAAAACCAAAGCAGACTTCAACTCGAAGCTTTCTGTCCGTTACTGCTATCGCCAACAAACCAAATTCGTGTGGAGAAAAGAACAAAACTAGCTATTTCTATTTTGCTTAAAGTAAATAGACAGACAGTCCACTTATTCCTTTGCCTTACCATTGCTATATTTGATTTAATTAATTGTGTATTGAACGGTCGATAAGATAGAAGAACCTGCGATTAATGGTGAGTTCCCATAGACAAATGCGACATTTAAGAAAAAAAGCAATATTCACTATCACTGACATGTTCAATGAATAAGGAATACATACTACACACTGTAAGACTAGATAAATCCATCTATTATAATTTATTTTGCCATTAAAAAACAAAGTATTGACATTTAAATTAGTTTTCTTTCTTTCAATATTTTTAGAGAAGGTAATCCACAGAAATGTGCTCAGACGTAGCTTCCATTTAACCAGACATATACGAGTTCAGGGTGCAACGATGAAAAAGACATAAAACCAAAGCAGACACCAAATCAAAGCTTTCAGTCCTTGACTGCTGTCGCCAACAAACCAAGTTCGTGTGGAGAGAAGAACAACACTATTCTATTTTTTTGCTTAAAGTAAATAGACAGACAGTCCACTTATTCCTTTGCCTTACCATGTGTATTTTTTTAATATGTTGTAATGAACGGTCGATAAGACAGAAGAACCGGCCATTAATGGCGAGTTCCCATAGACAAATGCGACATTTAAGAAAGAAAGCAATATTATTTATGGTGGAGTGTATAAGGAATATACACTCCACCATAAATAAAACTATAAATCCATCCATTATAATTTTTTTGCTATTCAAAAACAAACTATTCACATTTAATTTACTTTTCTTTCTTTCAATATTTTTAGAGAAGGTAATTCCCAGAAATGTATTCAGACATAGCTACCATTTAACCAGACATACATGATTTGAGGGCGCAACGATGAAAAAGACATAAAACCAAAGCAGACTTCAACTCGAAGCTTTCTGTCCTTTACTGCTATCGCCAACAAACCAAATTCGTGTGGAGAAAAGAACAAAACTAGCTATTTCTATTTTGCTTAAAGTAAATAGACAGACAGTTAACTTATTCCTTTGCCTTACCATTGCTATATTTGATTTAATTAATTGTGTATTGAACGGTCGATAAGATAGAAGAACCTGCGATTAATGGTGAGTTCCCATAGACAAATGCGACATTTAAGAAAAAAAGCAATATTCACTATCACTGACATGTTCAATGAATAAGGAATACATACTACACACTGTAAGACTAGATAAATCCATCTATTATAATTTATTTTGCCATTAAAAAACAAAGTATTGACATTTAAATTAGTTTTCTTTCTTTCAATATTTTTAGAGAAGGTAATCCACAGAAATGTGCTCAGACGTAGCTTCCATTTAACCAGACATATACGAGTTCAGGGTGCAACGATGAAAAAGACATAAAACCAAAGCAGACACCAAATCAAAGCTTTCAGTCCTTGACTGCTGTCGCCAACAAACCAAGTTCGTGTGGAGAGAAGAACAACACTATTCTATTTTTTTGCTTAAAGTAAATAGACAGACAGTCCACTTATTCCTTTGCCTTACCATGTGTATTTTTTTAATATGTTGTAATGAACGGTCGATAAGACAGAAGAACCGGCCATTAATGGCGAGTTCCCATAGACAAATGCGACATTTAAGAAAGAAAGCAATATTATTTATGGTGGAGTGTATAAGGAATATACACTCCACCATAAATAAAACTATAAATCCATCCATTATAATTTTTTTGCTATTCAAAAACAAACTATTCACATTTAATTTACTTTTCTTTCTTTCAATATTTTTAGAGAAGGTAATTCCCAGAAATGTATTCAGACATAGCTACCATTTAACCAGACATACATGATTTGAGGGCGCAACGATGAAAAAGACATAAAACCAAAGCAGACACCAATTCAGAGCTTTCAGTCCTTGACTGCTGTCGCCAACAAACCAAATTCGTGTGGAGAGAAGAACAACACTATTCTATTTTTTTGGTTAAAGTAAATAGACAGACAGTTCACTTATTCCTTTGCCTTACCATTGGTATTTTTTTTTAAATTAATTGTGTATTGAACGGTCGATAAGATAGAAGAACCTGCGATTAATGGTGAGTTCCCATAGACAAATGCGACATTTAAGAAAAAAAGCAATATTTACTATCACTGACATGTTCAATGAATAAGGAATACATACTACACACTGTAAGACTAGATAAATCCATCTATTATAATTTATTTTGCCATTAAAAAACAAAGTATTGACATTTATATTAGTTTTCTTTCTTTCAATATTTTTAGAGAAGGTAATTCCCAGAAATGTATTCAGACATAGCTACCATTTAACCAGACATACATGATTTGAGGGCGCAGCGATGAAAAAGACATAAAACCAAAGCAGACTTCAACTCGAAGCTTTCTGTCTTTTACTGCTATCGCCAACAAACCAAATTCGTGTGGAGAAAAGAACAAAACTAGCTATTTCTATTTTGCTTAAAGTAAATAGACAGACAGTCCACTTATTCCTTTGCCTTACCATTGCTATATTTGTTTTAATTAATTGTGTATTGAACAGTCGATAAGATAGAAGAACCGGCCATTAATGGTGAGTTCCCATAGACAAATACGACATTTAAGAAAGCAATATTTACTATCACTGAGAAGTTCAGAAATACATACGCAACGCTGTAAGACTAGGCATATTATATCCATCCACTATAATTTATTTTGCTACTAAAAACAAACTATTCATATTAAATTTTCTTTTTTCCAGTTTTTTTAATCCCTAAAAATGCAATCAGACATAGCTCTCCAAGATAACCAGACATTATTTCACGATGCCCAGACCAACAACAGATATATAATTCTGATACCAAACTAAACATGTTTAGTAACTTATTCATACAAAACAGTTGGTACGGAATATACCGTTTTAGTTTAGAAATTAACACAGAAATGATTAAAAAAATGAATAAAAACATTTAAAAATAATAATTTTGTCTGGATTTCGTACGGAATTTTAAACTTATTTCATGTATGGAATTTATATGGGATTTTTTTGTTGGATGTACAGATTTCTAATTTCTGTTACATACTCAACGCTGTAAAACTAGATAAATTGATCGATTGTAATTGATTTTGCTATTAAAAAACAAAGTATTCACATTTAAATTAGTTTTCATTCTTTCAATATTTTTAGAGAAGGAAATCCTAGAAATATACTCAGAATAAGGTACCATTTAACCAAACATACATGATTTCAGGGTGCAACGATGAAAAAGACATAAAACCAAAGCAGACACCAATTCAAAGCTTTGAGTCCTTGACTACTATCGCCAACAAAACAAATTCGTGTGGAGAGAAGCACAAAACCAGCTATTTCTATTTTGCTTAAAGTAAATAGACAGACAGTCCTAGTCCAGACTTATTCCTTTGCCTTATCATTGGTATTTTTTTAAATTGTGTTGAACGGTCGATAATATAGAAGAACCGGCCATTAATGGTGAATTCCCATAGACAAATGCGACATTTAAGAATGAAAGCAATATTCACTATCACTGAGAAGTTCAGGAATACATACGCAACACTGTAAGACTAGGCATATTATATCCATACACTATAATTTATTTTGCTAAAAAAATGTGCTCAAAAATTCGCTCTTGTAAAAAACCTGTAATGTAAAAAATTACCTAAAATATGTTACAATATTATTCAATGGAAAATCCAGAGTTTCCTTCAAGTATCTAAAAGACTGGTACCCATCAACTTTTTCTCCAATAGGTACCTTTTCTGTAATTTATGTTTGTGACAGTTTATACAATAAAATATATTCCATTTTATTTTATTATTTTTATAACAATGTTCTGATACTTATAAATTATTTATTTTTTATTATAATAAATTGTTATTTTGGTTTGTAGCTAAATAGGCAGATTATCCACATGATGGTTGTTACTATTATAATCTGCAATGTCAAGGAAGCCGATGGTATTCAATGAAGGTGATCCCATCAATGTATCTCTCTAACATTAGCTACATTTGGCATATTTTCATCAGAATTCTTATCTTCATGTTATTCACTGGTGTCCATATTCTTCACCTGAAATGTAAAAAAATACATATTCAATAATCATATCTATAAATATTTTTAGGGTATCACATTATATTTTGTGCCTTCATACAGAAACTGAAATACTATTCCACAGAAACTATCCTATATCTATCCCAGTAACTAAAAGTACATTTTATAAGAAACTAATTGTACCAGGCAGACGTTCTCTTGTCCATTGAAAAATATCTAGTGACTGATTGCAACAAAAATGCTAGCATATGTATGTATAAAAGAATATTAGGTCTAATATTTAAGCATTTCTTTGTATCACAAATCTTCCATTTTTATAGGCCATACTAATCTATGGGCAGAACAAACACATTTATTTATTTGAAAGAAAGAAAGAAAAAGTATTTATTTAGGACAAGATACAGAAAGTCTTACATTATAATATAATTATATTACAATTAATTGTAATGGCTTTTTAGGAAAAAAGACTCTTGCCCAGCATAATGCTAGTTTCACAACTAGCGCTGATCTTCCGCAAGTACCTCCCAGTGATGCCACGGCTTGGCTTCACAAAGCAAATTAAAACAATAAACATTCATTATAAAATTATGCAAAATGATTAGTATATGAACACTCTTATAATAACAAATAATAGAAAACAAAAAAACAACTATTTGAAACTTATATATTGATTAGACAATTTTCTTTTATTTTACTAGCCTCTCACACTGTATCACAGTGGCTAGAGTTCCCTCCTTTAATGTAAACACAATAATATCAAACACATTTAACACAACATATAACAAAAATTTACATTATATATTCTAAATCTGAGTAAGTTACATGACAAGTGTTACAGTTAGTAGCATAGTTGTTCTTGTCATGTGTCTTTTTAAAATTAATAATTTTGTTATGTACCCTCTTATTTCTAAATTACACAATTGCCATTTCTTTAACTAAACCATGTTATATTTTTATTTATTCAGTAATTAGTAATATGTTTTGTATGGTTATCTATAATTTAACATAATTTTATGAAATAATAAGATGTGAGTGGATGAAGGTGATATGTCACATATTCAGTTTTTTGCTTTTTTTGCATAGATGAAGGTTATAAGTCCATACCAAATGACTACAGACCTTAGACCATAGATATAAGGTATATTTAAAAATAAAAAGTAGAAAAAGGTGTTAAGTTCAGTTTAAAATAAAAGTAAAACTTTTATCTCGATTTACTCAGAATTGGAATTATGTGACTTATCACCTTCATCCACTCATGTCTTCAATTGTATACAGATTATAATTCAAAATCTCTCAATTATATATACATAGATATGCACTACATTTTATTTTCATGGTGACAGATGCGATAGATTTATACTGTGTTCAGTTTATTTTATTACATGTAAAACTTTAATTATAACATTTTATATAATCTCTTATATAAAATATTATCTAAAATTTCCAAACAATAATGTTTTAAATTATTTCATTCATAACCCTTTAATTAAAATAGTTTATCAATGACTTCAATCCGCTATCGGTTATGCCAATAGGGTAAGTTTCTTATACTGTGAAATTGTTGGAGGGATGGCGAGGTGTTGTAATAGGTTATATTGATGTACAAGTTTAATTCACAATGTTTTCCTTCAGCATTGTTAGCATGTGGTCATTGTAACAATATCCATATTAGGTCAGAAATGCCTTAAAGGTGCATGCATTTCAGCCCAGATTCAAACCAGCATCCTTTGATTTTGGGATGTGAGCTCTAGTAATTACACTACCATGACTCACTTTATATCTACCTATTCTATTCATAATCCCTTAAAACTATAAGAAGAATACTGAGGCTAGGTCATTGAATTCAATGAGTAAAGTACAGAGAAGGCTTTGTTACCTCACTGGATCACCATGCTGATTACTAGTCAGTGGTAAGAATTAGTATACAATAACAGCCCATAACTGTCCCACAACTGTCCCACTGTTGAGCTTGGACCTCCCACTGTAGGGGAACGGACAGTATACCTGTCACACTTGTCCAAGGTGGCTTGGCAGGTTTGACACATCTGTTATCATGATGTACAGGTTGCATCACAATGTTTTCCTTCACCGTTGTTAGCACGAGGTAATTGTAACAATATGCACATTAGGTCAGAAAACTGTCAAGTGGTGCATACGTTCGAGCTAGATCAAACCCACGCCCCTTGAGTTTAGGATTTATGTACTAGCCATTACGCTACCATGGCTTAATTGAAGAAATAGTACTATAAGAATATAATAGCCAGTCAAAATTACATGTATAAGAGAATTTATCCCTCATTGAAAGCAATACTCTCTTGTTTTATGGTGAATTAGGTCACTTATGGCTGATTTTTAAATCACCAGATAAGTTATTCATACACATATATAAAGTATAAGACAGAAAGATTTAAAATAACAGATGCAGGAAAAAAACAATTAAATTGTATTGTTTATGAATTAATTATAATTTATTTGACTGATATCTTTTATCTGATGACTGAAATATCAGTCTTAAGTTTAAGAATGCTATTAATTTTAAAAAATTTCATTTTCCATTTAATATGCCTATATAAATATATGACTGTTTTCACTACACCTACCCTACACTATGTATGATAAAGAAAAAAATTCAAGCTTAACTGCATGTATAGAAGCCATCCTTAATCTTTACTTTTTATGATTTCAGTAGTGATATGAACTATAATACAGATTACATTTTCCTATCACATTATACCCATAAAGAATTGGTAGTTTCTGAGAAAAAAACCTGTAGTATACAGGTCTACAAATATTTGCCAAAATAGCTATGAATAACAATAAAAGATCTATAATGTTTGAATTCAGACTACAATAAACTAAAATATTGAGGGTATCATTTTCTTCACATTTCTTACATTTGACAACAGGCCGAACTGTGACCCACCCGAATTATGTGTGGAGCAAACATGAAATACCTAATTGTGAATAAAGGTGAAACCTTTTCTCGTTCATAGCAGTAGACCCACAATTCTTCGAAATTATACCTAGGTTTACAACTTTTTTTACACTACCTACCTACAATAATTTTGATAATTGGGACTGATTGATTCATTATTTCTCTTAACAAGCGAACTCTTGACTCACGGATGATTATGATCACAGTAAAAAATCAGTTTATAGAAAATAACCACTGCCTGAATAAAATATAATATACATTAAATCGCACAGAACGTCCATAACTGTTGTAACATACTTACCAAGAAAACTCGTAGGTGAACAGCAGTTATTGCAATATTATGGGAATTTCTGGTTTATTTCGTATTATATTTTAATTAAATTAATTAAATATCTGGAAAATGGTCAATTTTTCGTTAAAATCACAAATTGTCACAAATAAAACGTGACCTTCGCTGACTACTAATCGGAAAGAAAATCTGTGGAAGACGATCTGTCAATGGTGCCAACCTATCAACATTAAGATATTTTTTTTATTAAGGCCTAAACATATTATTAGATAGATTCTTGAGCTACAAACACATTACCGGACGTCGTTAATTGAGGCGGCTGTCAAACGTGGCTAGTGGTCCACGACCAATGGAGCCAAATCGACTCAACCTCTAACTCCACATACATACATTGTTTATACTAAAAACAAGATAATTACAAAAATAATATGATATTTGAAAACTTGTTATTAATCTTTAATGCAATGCCATAATTATCAATATTCATTTATTGTATCTTTGAAAAATGATATCTGAACACATATGTAGGAAAAATGTGAATTTGGAAATGTTGTAAACAAAAACTATTGACAAAAAATAATAAAAATTATCATGTCAATACTTGTTATTACCCCCTTCAGCCCTAAACACAACTTATAGTTGGTTCTTCATCGAAATTTCAAATGTTTTAATAGTGTTTTGAGCAATGGTGCCATAATCCTCTAATAGCACGTCTTTAATTTTTATACGCTCGAAACGATTGGATTTCTATTCGCACTCTTTGTTCGAGCTCATGCCATAAATGCTCTATGAGATTCATACCTAGACTGAGTGTAGGCCAGTCCATAATGGATATTTTGACTTTGTCTATGACACCATGTACAAGCTTTTCTCTGCAACTAATAAAGCAATGCCGAAGGCATTAGAGCCATTAATTTTTAAAAAATATATGCAGAACAAAAGCTTCAACTCAATTTTTGAATGAGTTCAAACAAGAGTTTTCTTGAGAGAACTCGAAAGCACATGTTTACTTTCTTGCTTATATATTATTTCAGCCACAAAGTTGTGATAGCGTACTGATTGATTGCGCACGCGTCACAGCCTCAAAGGGCGCGGGTTTGCTAGCCGGAACGCATGCAACACTTACGACAGTTATTTTACCTAATGTGCACATTGTTACAATTACCACATACTAAGAATTGTGAAGGAAAACATCATTATGAAATGTTCACAACGAGATAACCGATGTCTCAAACCTGCCAAGCCGCGTTGGACAAGCGTAGTGAGTGTACTGTCAGTTCCCTGATAGTGGTTTGGAGGTCTTCAGGTAGAAGTGAAACAATGTTGTGTGTTTGAATTGCAGTTCAGGAATGCATATCACATTCACATTCACATTCCCACCGCACGATTGCGCCTAGTAC
Organism: Dendrolimus punctatus; assembly: GCA_012273795.1. Taxonomy (NCBI): domain Eukaryota; kingdom Metazoa; phylum Arthropoda; class Insecta; order Lepidoptera; family Lasiocampidae; genus Dendrolimus; species Dendrolimus punctatus. Next base: position 287,722 of record CM022530.1, on the reverse strand, counting down.
ATTTTGCTCCGCACAAAATTAATCTTTAAAATATTTAATCGTTAGTAAATGTTCTCTGTGTATTATGAAAAGTTCAATGAAGTGACAACTCAAGTGTACGAACGTTATCCAGTTATTAAAAGTGTGCATAAAAGAACAATACGTAAATATATGTGCAACTTTAAAATACATTTTATATTGCACAAAGTAGTTGTATACAGCTTGGAAGGTCACGTTATACTTAATTCAGTGGTAATATTTTCTTTATTAAGAGTAAACTTCCTTTAAAACTGTGTAATAATAGTGATAAGAGATAACATTTAAACAAAATAATTCGATCAACAAAAAGGATGGTCTACCCGCAATTCTGTGAATAAAATTAAAAACCTGATTTCGAGTTCGCATTTTTACACATCTATTTAGAACTGCAACGAGCCAATCTTATGAAATATTAAATCTACATTTACATCGTGTACTGTGTGGTTAATATAGACTCACAAAATAAGGTACAAGAAAAGTTGTGTTAAACTAATTAGTTAACAACTATATATAATTTGGATGAACAGAGATTAATATATTGGTGCATGTTTCTTATACTGTATAATCTTGCACGTAATGCCTCTGAAACGCACACCTCCTAAACAACCAATTGCTACCAGCTCTTTGCTTGGAGAAGAAATGGATTCCGAATCGCAACATTGTTCTTTAGAACCTATTTTGAATATAGAGCGCATAAGTGATGAACCATGTGCCAGTAACTATCTTGCGTATGTAGGCACCCGCAAGTGCTCGAAACGACAGCGCGTAGATGTTTCTGAAGCTAAATTATTAGATTTCATGGGTGAAATGACAAAAATGTGGAAAGATTTTCAAACTCAACAAAACTCAAGCTATGAAAGGCTAGTCTGCGCTGTTGAGGACATAAGGGCTTCTATAGATTTTGTGGCTAATAAATATGACTCATTGCAGACTCAGATTAATAAATTGGAAGAGGAACGTAAAGTTAACTCAAATTATATATCGGCTTTAGAAAATAAACTGGAAAAATACGAGCAACTGTCGAGATCCACATGTATTGAAATAAGAAATATACCTATAGTTCCCTCAGAAACCAAGGTCTCGCTTATGGATACGGTTATAAACACAGCAAAAGCCCTAAATGTATCTATAGAATCTCGGGATATTAAAGACGTGTTTCGTATAAAGTCAAGAGATCCGGTGGACAAGACTATAATTGTAGACTTCACCAGCGTTATCATGAAAGATAAATTAATCACCGTTTACCGTAAAAAAATCAAAGGAAGCAACAAACTTACAACTGAGAATTTACATATTCCTGGACCTGACAAACCTATCTTCATTTCTGAGAATCTATCGGCAAAAATGAAGAGATTGTTTTATCTTGCTCGTGAATATGCCAAACAAAATGACTACAAATACTGCTGGGTCACTCATGGTAAAATATTCATCAGGAAGCGCGATGGTGACAGATTCACCAAAATTACCAATGAATCTGACCTACACAATACTCAGAACTACAAAGATTGACTAGATTTCATCACTACTATATATTCCAGCCTAGTCATTCAGCAGATTTTGACGATGAATTTAGTCTATTGTTTCAATATCATCTTTATCTGTTTTTGTAAGCCTAATATTGTGCCAAAGTATTTCAATTTTCACACATTACACTATTATTCGCTGTTCTATACTAATATCCTTACAAATACACCCGTCACACATATATTAACATGTAAAGTATTTGCAAACATAAACTTATCCACTAATAACAAGAGTGCTGAGTACATCTTTCTTCTTTATCAGTATACCTTCATATTATTATTTAAAGCCTATGTAACTATAGTTGTCATTATTGGTACAATAATTCTGAGCCTAAACCTCCTTTATTATCCACAAGTAATATGCGTCATATGTTCTTTAGCAGTTTTCTACTATGGATAACGATATTCTACATGTAAATAATGAAATTGAGAATCTAACGACCTGTTCTACATTTGAATGTTCACCTGATCAACTTATTCAACATGTTTCTGTGGACAATACAGATTTGAATATTTTGCAACTAAATATTCGCAGCATCAATTGTAATTTTGACTCATTTTTAGTTCTCTTTCATAGAATACAAATCCAAATCGATATCATTGTACTAACAGAATGTTGGCTAAGTAAATGTCCGAACTTACCTGATCTCTTGGGATACAATTCATATAAATCTAGCTATACTAGCCAAAACGAAGGAGTTGTGGCCTATGTTAGATCAGGTCTAAACTGTAAAGTTACTATTCCTAAAGTTGAGGATGCTAACGCTTTGCTACTAAACCTAGACATTGCAACAACAATACTAGCTTTATACAGGTCACCATCTTATAAAAATACTGATCGTTTCTTAAACAGTATTGATAATATTATTAATGATTCAAAAAATTCTTCAACATTCATAGTGATAGGTGATATCAATATTAATATAGCCCATGGCCATTCGGACTGTAATTCAGATGAATATCTTAACTTACTAGCTTCACATTCCATGCTTCCTGCCTATACTAGCCCAACTCGTTTAAATAATTGTCTTGATCATGTTATCTTTCGCTCTCCAGCTTCTGCCACTTCTTTTATTTTGGATTCACTCGTTACAGATCACGCTCCAATTTTATTTTGTTGTCCCATCAAACTTAATTCTACCTCCCCATCAAACCGACTAAGACATAAATTAGATATACCAGCAATCACTAAAGATATTGAGAATACAGATTTTTCTACAGTTACATCTAATGACAATCCCGACTCTGCGGCAACTGCTCTTGTTAATATTCTTATGTCAATAATTAAAAAACATAATCGAATCTCCGCAGTCCCTAGTAAAATGAAAATCATCAAACCCTGGATAACATCTGGCCTCTTACGATGCATAAGACATAGGGACAAGCTTTATAGACAATCTAAAAATGACAAAAATAATGCAACTCTCCGGTTGACTTACACTCGGTATCGTAACTTCTGCAATAACTTATTAAAGAAGATTAAACGAGATTACGAATACAATGAGTTGCAGAAAGCTAAAAATAATCCCAGAGCTACTTGGAAAATTATCAAAACTATTACTAACATTAATTCTAAGAAAAACCCTTCTGGAGATCTCCTACAATCTACGAATGACTGCTCCACTGCTATAAATAATGTTAATCACTATTTTGCAAACATTGGAAAAAACCTAGCATCCATAATTATAGAAGAGCAAGACGCTAATAGTACTGAGTACAGAGTTAATACTAGTAATCTAAATAATCCATTACAGTCTATGGCCCTATACAACGTTGACCACAGTGAGATAGAAATGATTATTCTTAATCTCAAAAAATACTGTGCTCTCGGTTGGGACACAATTCCTTCGTCTGTACTCATTGCTGCCAGGCATATACTTATACCTGTCCTAAACTCTCTCTTTAATCTCTGTTTGTCTACTGGGATATTTCCTTCTGTATTTAAGAAAGCTCTTGTGCATCCAATTCACAAATCTGGGGATACACGATGTACTTCAAATTACAGACCGATTTCAGTATTGTCGTCATTGTCTAAAGTTTTTGAAAAAATCATTAATAAAAGACTTGTTAATTTTTTAAATGCTAATAATATTCTTTCTTGTAATCAATTTGGATTTATAAAAAACAAATGTACTGAAGATGCTATCTTAAAGTTAACAAACGGTGTTATACATAACTTTGACCAGAAATTCAAGACTGCCGGTATCTTCTTAGATCTTTCTAAGGCCTTCGATACTGTATCAATCCCAAGACTTTTAGATAAACTTGAACTGATGGGCATAAGAGGTCTTGCCCTGGAATTACTCAAAAGTTACGTAACTGGTCGTAAACAACAGGTCGTCATCAATGAGTACATCAGCCACGAGGCTAACATCACATTTGGCGTGCCTCAAGGTAGTGTTCTCGGGCCTACCTTGTTCCTCATCTACATTAATGATCTTTGTAACTTACGTTTGCCAAATTGTAAAATAATCACTTATGCCGATGATACAGCAATTCTTGTTTCTGGTCAAAATTGGCGTGAAGTTCAGACTAAATCAGATTTTGCTTTATCAACTATCTCTAACTGGCTCAAACAAAACCTCTTAACACTTAATGCTTCCAAATCTAAATATATCACCTTTTCTTTAAATTCTCAATTACAACCACCTCCCTCCTTCAATATTCGTGTTCATAATAGCTGTAATGAAAAAAATATTTGCTCATGTCCTGAACTTGAACGAACAAATAACATTAAATATTTGGGCGTATGGCTAGATCCTACACTATCCTGGAAATATCACATTGATTGGGCTGTTTCTAAAGTACGGAAATTAATTTTTGTTTTCAAAAATCTTAGACAAATAGCAGACATCAAGACCCTTAAAACAGTATATTTTGCACTTGCGCAGTCTGTAATAGCCTATTGTATAACAATTTGGGGTGGATCACTTCGTAGCAATATGCTCAGACTCGAAAGAGCACAGAGGGCTGTTCTAAAGGTCATAGGTGGTAAAACACGTCGTTATTCAACTTCTAAGTTATACAAAGAATTTGAAGTGTTAACTGTTAGACAGTTATTTATCTTAGCTATAGTTATGAGGAAACATGCTGATATGCCCTATGATCCTTCTTATCTCAGTAGTCGCAGATCAGATCGTGTATGCAAGTTTGAATCTAGACGTACATCTATTGCTTCTAGACATTACCATCACCTCAGTACTAAAATCTACAACAAATGCAACCAAATATTAAATATCTATCCCCTTACCTTTCGTTGTTGTAAAACCAGAACTATGACCTGGCTGTATACACTCGATTATATACAAACGGAAAACATTTTAACTGTTAACTTATAATATAAAAAGGATTTATTTATGCTCCTTACATTACACTTTCGCATTCATACTTAGGCACATTAAGGTATACGCAACACACATATATACACGCACGCACGCAAGAACACGCACGCACATACACACGCACGCACGCACATACGCACGCACGCACGCACGCACGCACGCACGCACGCACGCACGCACGCGCACGCGCACACACACACACACACACACACACACACACACACACACACACACACACACACACACACACACACACACACACACACACACCCACCACATACCTACACACATACATGCGTTCACTTATACTCACACAAACACGTCGCGCGCTCATAGCCGCGAACGAAAATTGAGTCTACTATTTTCTATGTTTAGTTTTAAGCTAATTATGTTTGCAATGTATTGTATCCTGTGCTATATATAACACTGTAATATACTTCATTGTCTTGTAGTGGGAGTTGTCACTGCAGCACAGTTTTATACTTTTGCAGTGCAACGAATTGTTCTGTTATTATGTAAACATGTGTTCTTTCAAATAAATTATTATTATTAATTAATACAAATAATACATTTTAAAAAATATTTATTCGTCGTTTTCCTTCAACTACGTCGATTGTTTGCTCGACGTGTTGGTGAGGGGGCTTCGAGCGGGGTGCTCTTTACCCCGGCTGCAGCTCGGAGGGCCACTACCCTCCGGTAACTGTATAGGGGAGCCGCCGTGGTGTCGGCGGCTCGCGCGGGCCAACCCGCGACTGCGATGGCCTTCACGGCTTTACGTTGGCTACATCTGCGGCGTTTGTTGGCCTGTCATGACTTACGATGGCCTTCCCGGGCTTTGGTTGGCCATCATTGGCATCTGGTGGCCTATCTGTGGCGTTAGGGGCATAAATCGCGACCTCTTAATATCACCCTAATCCCGGCGAATGAGGTCACGTGGGGTCGATAGCCAGGTTTTTCTACGTGCGTCTGGGGGTCGCGAATGTAGCGGGGCGATCCCGTTCAGGTGGGTATGGCGGCAGTTGTCGGCGCGGTCGAACATCCGACGCGCCAACATAGCCACGAAGTCCTCCACCGACGGGACGCCCAAATCGCGAGCGATGACGTCATTCCTGACGTATCGACCCGCGTCCGTGCACATTCGCAAGGTGATATTTTGCTGCTGTTGTAGCCGCTTCTTGTTGGTGTTCGAACACAGCGCATACCATGCCGGAGCTGCATATGTGAGCCTCGAGCGGAGATAGGTCTTGTAGACCCCGATCTTCGTCCTCAGGGGCAGTCTGGATGAAAGGACAGGTCGGAGCAGGGCTCTGGCGGCTCGTGTGGTATTCACGGCCTTTTCCACTTGGAGCCGCATGCTCAACGACCTGTCGATGTGTGCCCCGAGGTATTGGACCGAGGTCTGCCACTCGATCTCCTGGCCTCGAAGCTGGAGCTGCTTCGGCATGGTGCGCCGGCGGGCGACTAGCAGCGCGGCGGTCTTTGCCACGTTGACCGCCATGCGCCACTTGTCCAGCCACGCCGGTATCATGTCGAGCATGCGCTGCATTCGGCGAGCTGCGTGATCGGCATTCATAGAGGTCGCGATATAGGCGCTGTCATCTGCGTACAACGCCAGCATTATATCCGATTCCCCGGGTCGTAGCGAGCCCTCTAGGGTCGGTATGTCGTCTGTATACAGACCATATAATGCTGGCGAAAGACAGCTGCCTTGGGGAACACCGGCAGTTATAGTACGCTTTTGCGATTTGATCGTTTGCTCTACCGAAACATAAAAGTCCCGGCCGTGTAAAAACGAGTGTATTAGCTTAGTGATTGTGTGCGGTGTTTTTGTGTTTATAAGCTTGTATATAAGTCCTTTATGCCACACCCTGTCGAAGGCCTTCTCGACGTCCAGGAACACACAGACGGAGTCCCGGCCCTCGTTCAGGGATGTGGCAAGGTGGTGTAACACACGCACAAGCTGGAGCGTAGTCGAGTGGCTGCTGCGGAATCCGTACTGTTCTGCGCGCGGCTCTATATGTGGAACCAGGCGCCGCAGCAGCAAACGCTCAAACAACTTCGCTATATGTGGCTGTAGTGTGACCGGCCGGTAACTCGCAGGTAGGCGCCGATCCTTGCCTGGTTTCGGAAGCATAACGACCTTGCCTGTCTTCCAGGCGTCGGGGAAATGGCTGGTCCTGAGAATTCCGTTGAAAAGGCGCGCGAGCGCCGCGATGCCTCTTCTAGGCAGAAATCTCAGGGCGTCCGTAGGTGTCCCGTCGCAACCCGGCGCTTTCCGCCTGGGGAGACGTAGCGCCGCCTTTCGGACTTCGGCCGGGGAGATAAACGCCTCCCCGCCGAGCGGCTCGTGTGGGCGCGACAGGAACTCGGTAGCTTCCCTCTCGACGCGCTGGTGGTGTTCCCTTATTTCCTCCGATACCCCTGCTGGGATTGGGTGTGGCTGGAATTGCGTCTCCAAGTGGTCGGCGAAGATCTCAGCACGATCCGCTGGCGCAAACCGCCTCTGACCCTGTGCATCCAGCAGTGGGTACGTGGGTATTGGCATCCTTTGTAGAGCTCGGTTTAATGTGTGCAAGTCCGTGGCGTGTTCGGACACCCGGTCTATAACACTATCCCAGGTCTCGCTTCGCCATGCTTTCACGGCCTCTGAGACCCGGGTTGTTAAGGCATTCAGCCTAGCCTTGAGCACCGGACATCTGGTTCTGGCCCACAAGCGCCGGAGTGCGCGCTTGTGGCTGATGTCCTGGCTGAGCCGGGCTGGGAGCTCTGGACGTCTGCTCCGCGGTGTGAACATCGTAGTTGCGGCGTCCCTAGCGGCCTCGATCCGCTCCATAATGAGCCTGGTGGCTCGCTCGACCTCCTCCGGAGCGGAGAGGCCCTCTAGGGGAATGGTTTCTTCCATACTATTAGTGTACGCTGCCCAATCGCATATTTATTTGGTAAAAATACCGATTAATATTTTACAATAGAGCACACACTTAGCTGCTAAACAAAATATAATATTTAATAATAATAATACGCGCACTCGAGTGTCGCGGTGAGGTGAAGCGAGGTGTGCGCGGAGGTAAACACATGAGGCCCGACAGGGGCAACGCGCTACGCGTTTGCCTAATTTGTGAGCGGCCGCCGTGTTGATCGGACGTCTGCGGCTACAGTGGGAAGTCCAAACCCAGTGGGACGTTTATAAGCTATTATTATTATTATTTTACATCTAATGTTCATTTTAGGTCCTAATTATAACATATTATGTTTTTAATTAAAATTACAAAACATTAGTTGTTAAATTCCCGCGAGAAAATTATAAGAATACAATAGGGAAAATAAATATGATTGTATATGTCTATTGATGTAAAAGTTGAGCAGTTTGTTTATGGATTTTTTATTCAATGCAGCCAACGAAAAGAAACAAAAACGGATTGAAGTTTTAAAAGTTAACTCTAGTTTTGCTCTTTAAAATGTTTTATCCTTCGTTGACCTAATCTTATTTAATAAATAATTTGTAAAAAGTTACACAATGAGTGACGACGCTATTGCCGTGATTCGACGTATTACAGACATAGATACTACTGTTAATAAATTAACAGATTCTATCACTGACTTGCATGAATTCATCGAAGAAGTGAAGACCGAAGTTAAAGATTTTGTCGACCAGCTACGAACTGAAGAAATAAAAATTTACACTTCTATGGCCAGATACCGGAATATAATACTGCGAATGCAATTAACATTGGCACAAAATGAACTAACTCTTCAAAAAAATATTAACAGCAGTACAAAGACAATCAAACTTCATTATCGTAATAGAAAAGAAGGTGGGTGCAAAAGTTTTAATTTTTTCATTACAACAGCACTAAAAAACTTGAAGTTATAAAGTACATTTTCCTGTAGTAATCATTGTAAAGAAGGCCAATTAATAGTAGTCTTGGGCTTATTTCGTCATATTAATGAACACTTCTTCTTTAAAACAATTCTGTCGTGAACTACGTTCACCTTAAGGCCCGCCGCCGCTGATTACGACTTTTTGTCACTTAGTCAAGTGCAATGAAAACTATACTGAGTGCGCTCATTATGGTGACGTGATAATACGGTGACTAATAGTTACAGCGGCAGGCAACACCGGAGTGACGTGACTGTCATTCTTCCTGTATAATACGGCCGGCGTAACTTGGCGAATGTGAACATAGGCTCTGCGAACTTTAGCGCATGTAAACTCGTGAAGAAAATACATTGACCAACTAATACAAAGCAATGAAAAAATACAGGGATGAAGGGCGACAAATTGTATTCACTGACGAGTCGTATGCCCACTCATCACACGAGTGTACATACTCTAAAGATCGCAGAGCCTATGTTCACATTTGCCAAGTTACGCCGGCCGTATTATACATTACTATAGGACTCCGCTTACTGGTGACTTTTTGTCACTCGGTCGGCGCCGTGCGTAGGGAGTAGATGTATGTTATTTAAAAAAGTGTGGCTGTGTATTGTTTTTCAAGATGTCATCTTCTTTACAAGAGGAAGACATCGACAATGAATTATTAATAGAAGAGGTAGAAAAGAGGGCTGCATCATATGCAAAAAATTTAAAGCAATATTCCGATATAATTTTAAAAAGCCTTAACCTAATCATATTGTCCCTATTATATTCCCCTAGCCCCCCTCTGTATCCATTCTGGAGACAGGCAACATTTTGGTTTTCTTGGCTGGTAATTACTTTCCATAACTGGGCAACAGCCTGTATGCCAGCATCGCAATAAAAAGAAAAGAATATATGGTGATACACTTAAGTTTTAATGTCTAAAAATTGTATGAAAACCATCTAACATTACAACTATGAGTTAGAAAATTCCAATAATTAGTGTGGTTAAGCTTTATAAATATATAATTATAATTGGGGAATAGTGTGAATGGAGGGTTAGGTAAACTTTTAGGCGCCAAGAACCTCAGCCAGAAGGCCCAACTTGCAATACACAATGCGGTGCTGGTACCTACACTCACATATGGAAGCGAGAGTTGGGTATGGAATAGAGAGAATGAAAGTACAGTAAACGCGGTTGAGATGCGAGCACTGCGCAAAATCTCTGGAGTGATGCTCGCGGACCGCGTTCGTAATACCGAAGTAAGAAACAGAGTTGGTCTAAAAGAGAGTGTCGGGGTGAAGGTAAGGAAAGGAATGCTCCGGTGGTTCGGGCATGTGGAAAGAATGTATGATGAAAGAATGACTAAACAGATATACAATGCAAAAGTGGATGGATGCAGAAGTCCACGACACACCTTCCATGATCAAATTGATCGTGTACTAGCAGAAGGAGCCTTAAGAACAGACGAGCGTGCATGACAAGAACTATGAATGTCAAAGAAGCAAGTGAGGTGTGTAAGAATAAGCCTAAATGGCGCTCTGTTGTTCGTGCCTACCCCGCAAGGGACCTGGTGTGAAGTTATGTATGTATGTATGTATAAGCTTTATAAATACTTTTAATGAAAATTGGTTTGAACAAGGTCTGTAGAAGTTGTGATAGCATAATGGCTAAAGCAAGCATCCCAAACTCAAAGAGGGCAGGTTCTTATCGTGGCTGGAATGCATGTACCACTTAGGCAATTTTCTGACAATGGTATAGGAAAACATTGTGATGACCTGCACATTAAGATAACCGATGTATCAAACCTGCCAAACCGCCTTGGACAGGCATGGCGGGTATACTGTATGTTCCCCTATACTGTAAGGCCTGAACCCAACAAAGGGACTTTTTGGGCTGTTAGTATAAAGCCTGTTGAGTAGTTTGAAAGGGTAATATTCAATGTTAAAAATTTGGGGTAGAATATGTCAATTTCTATATATTCATTTACATTTAAATGTTTCTATAGCGCAAGTTAAATTGTTATACTTTTAACACCATTAATATGATTGATCAAATGTTATTTCGTCAATTTCAGATGCTGGTGAAGAAACAACATATAGTGCTAGCATAAGTCAACAGTCAAGATTTCCACATTGTATAGATGAATCATCAACATCAGACAGTCAAAATCATATAGATGATGATGATATTAAAAAGATATTCTCAGGACTCAAACAACAGCTTTTACCATATAAAAAGAGATTGGCAAAACTTGATCATGAATTTAGACTGTTCAGAGATGGGACCAACCCAGAGGACATTTTTGCAACATTTGACAATAAAGATGTTGAAACACAAACTGAATCATGTGCATGTTCTACAGTTAAAGTTACTAGATCTACTTCTACACAAAAATATGAATCAAAGTCTTCCAGCTCCAGGGACACATCAAAAACTTCTAAGGATGATAAAAAGGCTAAACATGAATCAATGGACCCTAAGGCAAAAAAGAGCTACAATCAAAAAGAACCATCAAATGATCAGAATAATCAACAAGAACGTGCTTTAAATCAAAGACATGATAAAAATCTCCAAGAGGAAACTTTTAACCAAAAAGGAAACCAGGCACTAGTTGTTTCTAAGAGATCGATTACTGAAACTAGAAATAATGATAGTACTAAAGATTCTTCATCTCAGAATAATAACAATAGTGAAAGAGAATGTCATGCTAGTGAAAAGGAGTCTAATAAATCAAAGGAGAAGAAACATTCTAGTCATGTTGATGCATTAAAAGACTCTATAGAACTTGAAAAACGTGATGGAAGAGAATCTCCTAAACTCACAGATATTCATAAAGCAGAAATTTCACAAGAAGTTTCTCAAAAAAAATCGAATGAGTCAAATCACTCAAAATCATCCAAACCCTCTAAAAGTCATCAGGAACACAGCCAAAAACAAATTCAGCAGCAGAAAGACACTTCTAATAATGTTTCTCAAAAAAAATCTAAAAAGCCAAAGGATCATAAACAGTCAAATAATTTAAATGCTTCTAAAGACTGTGAAAGTCACAGACATCATAGTCGTAAAGGATCTCCTAGTCTCAAAGATTCACAAAAGGAAGGTAGTTTTCTGAGATTCACACAAAAAGAACCTGATAAAAAGAATGGTAACAATGAGTTGGATACGACAAAAATCTCTAATCCTAAGGGATCTAATCTTACAGATGCTCAAAAAAAAGATAGTTCTCATAAAAAGGATCACGAAGATGCTAGTTTGTTAGAGAATAGTCATTTAGAGACATCAAAAACCTGTGAACTCCGTGAGAATCAAAGTCGTAAGGACTATTCTAATCTCACAGATACTCAAAAGAAAGACAATTCACAGAAAGCTTCTCAAAAAGAATCAAACAAAATGAACAATAAAAATAAAGTTTCAAATAATCAGGGTTCATCCAAAGCTTCTGATGATAATAATAATAATAATAATCATAAGAATAATAGTCTTAAAGAATCTTCGAAGCTTTCAGATAGTAAAAAGAAAGAAACTTCTCAGAAAGAAAATAATAAACCAAGATATAATAAAGCAACTCATGGAGAGTCATCAAGAGCCTCAGAATGCCTTGGTAATCATAATAAAAAAGTATTTTCTAAACTTAAAGACACTCAAAATGACGAAGTTTCTCTAAAACAAGCTCAAATAGTACCTAGCAAGCCTATGGACAAAAAACAGGTTTCTAATTTAAATGTGCCAAAAGATCCTAAAAACCAAGAGAAGCATGTTCTAATTGAATCATCTACAGATATAAGTAAAAAAATCAAAGTAATATCTCAAACAGTAATTCAAAAAGATCCTCCTAAGTTGATGGATAATGAAGATTCTACTCATACATCGAAATACTCATATCAGCAACATAATCTAGGTGAGCCTCCTAAGCTCACAGACTGTCATAATGATACTTCTATGAATATTCAATCGGAACTTACTATGGCCAATAATAACAAGACAGAAATATCAAATTCTAATAAACCTGCCAATTGCTTTACTTGTGAAATTGTGAAACAAGAAAATATCGATGAAACATTTATAAATATTAATGATTCGGACATTGACAGTGATTCAACTCTAATTTTAGAAGAAAAATATACTATTTCACCAACAGAGTTACTAGTATCGGAATCTGTAGATATCAAACCAAACTTATTACCTGTTAAATGCGAATCTATTCAAGGGAGTTCTAACATTCAAAATGTAACTGATAATACAAAAACATTACAAAGACATAATGATCCTAAGTTAACCACTAAAGTTCCTGTAGTAATCTTAGAAAATATGAAGTTAACAGGTGCCAAAAGTAAGCCGAAAGATCCTGAAAAGAATGTTACGAGCTTAGAATCTAATAAAGTTAATAATAATGAGGAAAATAAACTTGCAAAAGTGCCTATAGTTAGATTGCAGTATCAAGACTTTATACGAAAATATAAAGAGAAATTAGCTAAAGACTACAATATTAATGGGCCAACATCTACATACAATCAGAATTTGGCTCCTGAAAATAACTCTCAGTCTACAACAGATAATAAATTAAATAATACTTCTAATAATAATCCAGCTAATAAAACCACATCTCAATCAAGAAGTACAGAGGTTAAACCAAATAATTCCAGAAGAAAAAGGAGAAGGAGTGGAAGAAGCAATAATAGAGCATGTAAAAAACTCAAAAATGATAATACAGTTTCATCTACCCAGCAGTCTACAATTACTAACCAGTCACAGTCTACAATTACTAACCAACCACAGTCTACAATTACTAACCAACCAAAGTCTACAATTACTAACCAATCACAGTCTTCAATTACTAATCAGTCACAGTCTACAATTACTAGCCAACTGCAGTCTACAATAGCTCCAGGCTTAATCACATACATACCTGTAATAAATTTAGATGCAATTGCATTGCACTATCAGCTACGTCAAAACTTCTCTAATGGATTGAATTCCATAGATCAAACAGACTTAGTAAGTTATTTACCACCACGTGATCTATTAGAACCAGTTAAATCAACTTACAAGTTGAATGTTGATGATATAACCAAATCAAGTAATTCAAGTGAACATCTACCAGTGAACCCAATATACAAATTTATAGGTGAAGATACAAAGAAAAAACCAAATACAACATTTAAATATCATGCAGTTAACGAAAAGATTTCATGTTTACCTGATGTTAGAGATAATAGATTTATTTTCAATGATGAAGTTAGGTCCATAAATGCAACCAAAGATAAACCTAGACAATATAATGATGCTAGTCAAATATTTAATGGTGCAAATGAAAAATCAAATATAATAAGTTTTGATAAGGAAATAGAGCATATATATATACCAAAAGTTTTCGATAATAATCAAGCAAATAAACAATCAATAAATCCTCAAGTTAAATGTGCAGTGAATAATAATGTAGTCTCAAGAGACCCAAGAGGGTATTCTCAAGGAACTGAAGGTTATAGGAAGCCGTATGAGACGATTTACACTCCAGGGAATTTGGATCATTATAACAAGAAAAACGGAAATATATAGAGCAGTGCTCTAATTGTGTGTGACTACATATTGATATGGTAAGTTAATTTTTAATATTGGTAGCCTGGAACTTCGTCTGCTTAACTAAACCCTACCTGATGGAAAGCAGGTATCATTGCCTATGGACATTTGTATCACCAAAGGTGCTAAAAGTGTGCTGTGGCCATTTACAAATGACTGGGATTTATTAATGACCATATGGGGATTCTTGTCGCAGCTGGTCACATTCATGAGATCACCATCTCCATAATTATTAAATTAAATAGCAGTTCCGTAATTATGTTTATTACCATTTGAATTTCGACGGTCTCTGTAGTTGAGCGGACGAAGCCTCACTGCAACCCAGAGGTTCCGGGTTCGATCCCGGTATAGTAAATTTTCATATTTTCTCCGTTATTTACCATGGTCTGGGTGTCTGGGATTGGCCCCAGAGTGGTTGTTGTATATTACCCATAACACAAGCGTAACATGCTTAATTTGGGGATATGCAATGTGTGTGTTTGTCTGCCCATTATTATTAATATTATATTTATTTTTCATAATTTAAACACTATAATAATAGTCTAGTCGACAAGTTGAAAATGGTACAAAATAGAGATACTGCTCTTAAGATTATGTGCGCTAGCTCATTGGATCCGGAATGACGTCTAGAAAAATGTGCCAAAAGCGTGTATTAGCACATAAAAAATTGCAAAAGTTATAAACAATTAAAGATGAAAAAAAATGGCATTTCGTTTTTGCCAATATTTAATAAACTATTAATATTTAAGAAATTTCAAAAAAAGATTCTAAAAGAGGAGGAAATTTCCAATAAAACACTTATTGGAAATTAAGAAGAAAGAATTAATAGAAGTTTTTTATTGGAAATTTCCTCCTCTTTCTTTTTTTGAAATTTCTTAAATATTAATAGTTTATTAAATATTGGCAAAAAACGAAATGCCATTTTTTTTCATCTTCAATTTTATTTTATAACTTTTGTAAATTTTTTATGTGCTAATACACGCTTTTAGCACATTTTTCTAGACGTCATTCCGGATCCAATGAGCTAGCGCACATAATCTTAAGAGCAGTATCTCTATTTTATACCATTTTCAACTTGTCGACTAGACTAAAATACAATATCCTACAACTCCTATAAGTTAGGTTGCCTTGAGGAGATCACTCTAAGCGATAAGGCCTCCTGTTGTTTTGCCTAGAAATATTGTAATCAATGTATTTTGTCTGTCATTTTGGCGATTAATAAAGTGTTATATCTTTACTCATATGGATAGAGTTGGAAATATTTTGTGGTATGAGTGGGAGCTGCTCGTAATCTGAGGTGTTAGTAGTAATAACACTACATTGTTCTATGTTATTCTAATCTATTGTCCCAATGTGAATGATGTCTTTGGACCTACTTCTACAAAATGGAACCAACCTGTAGTATATATGGTGTGTCTATTAAAATATATATGTATGTGGGTAGTTCATATAATTATATAATAAAACAGTTCCCAAGCAACCACTGAGTGCTTATAACATAGTGACAGCGGTGTGATATAATATATAACACAACCCACATACTGACAGTTTTGAGAAAAAATATAAAAATAGTCTATATATTTTGGAAAGAAAATATTTAGAATATACAATATTTTACATGTTGTTTTTGCATAATTTTGATAAAAACGGATTTTTCACAAAACTGTCAGTATGTGGGTTGGTTCCATTTTGCATAAGTAGGTCCTATTGTCGTCGTTTAACAAAATTACAGTTTTATATACTACATTTATGCTCCATTAGCAAATACTTAATTATTATGCGCTGGCCCCCCTTAAAATGGATGATACAAATGCTTGTAATTAGTATTTTAAAGTTTATACATTACATTAAGAAATGTGATGTCACGAAAATTATGATCACTCCCAACCCTTGTCACACTTCTCGACACCCCCCTTCCCCTTTTTTTTGAATTTTGATTTGTAATTTATGGATGGCCCCCAAAGAGAGACTGGAGCCTGGCCACTAACGTCGGAATACAACTCGAAATTATGGCAGCATACACTAGACGGAGGATGGTAGCTATTCAGACAGGCAAATACCCTACCTTGTATGCTTAAGTTCATTTTCTTGGCGCCGAATTCAATTGTGCCTCTAAACCAGTGGTTCCCTAATTGGGCGATAACGCCCCCTTGTGGGGGCTGCAGGCTTGAAAGGGGGCGGTAAGTGACCCAAAAAAATGGGCATTAGTAGGTGTAGCCCATAAGAGTTAACTTGAGACCTCAGCGCTTTTGTGTACTACCTACTGCGCTTAGGTCTCAAGTTAACTCTTGCGGGCTATAGTAAAAGTCTCGTTTAGAATGAATGTTTAATCTCCGCTACTATAGCTCTCAATAATCAATTAATTTTATTTCACGTTATAATGTTGTGACGTAAGGGAAATCGTCAGGTCTTCCTCCTTGGTCACAGAATAAGTTGAGTGGGTCAATGAACACTATAAGACAATCAATATTCAATCGGTTCCGTAACAGCCGGTGGACTTCCCTACATAAAAGGTACACTGGCCTGTCGAAACCTTTATTGCTCTTCAAGTCCAGATGTTCCACCTCCTAGGTAGGTAAGGGTTACTTCGGTCCCCAGCGGGAACACGTAGTTATTTAATTAACTTTAAAAGAAGTTTTTAATAGTGTGGAGTAATATTTATAATAGATTTTTAGCAGTTGCTATATTTGAAGTTCGAGCGCGTTTTAAAATTAACCGCCGTCACAGTTTTTTTTATTTGTCACTCTCTTGACATTGACATTGATTGTCATTGGCTATGTCTGGTTTTTTTTTTTAATGATGCAAGTGCAAAGTTACAATGTTTTTAAGTAGGTAGGTGAAAAAATGGGCGCGCTAAAAAATATTTTTTCTCGAAATGGGCGGTATACAAAATAAGTTTGGGAACCACTGCTCTAAACCATTCCCATCACATCCAAACACATCAAAAAATTTCATTAAAACCGGTCCAACCGCTTAGAAGATCGGATTGATTTATTTGTTTGAAAATTTGAGATTTTTCCAAGAGTTCAGTTACACTAATTTTTTCTTTTCAATTTTCAGGTGTTGGCAGTTGTTAACAGTATTAAGAAGATCTCGCGTAATCAGTTTTATACTGGAAACCCCGTGATAACTAGTTTTAATATTACTTAGTTTAAGATACCTGTTTAGTGATAATTAAGTTCAGTTTTGCCAGTTAGTAGCGTGCCAAACATTTTGTTTTTTTCGCAAGTTTTTTTTGTTTAATATGTATTAAGATGAGAGGAGGCAATTCACTTGCGGAAAAAATTTGCACTTAATTCACAAGTGGAAATGGCAGAGGGTTGCTTGTTATGGATTCTTGGCTCTGTTCCGCTTACACGATTCGTACATTATATTAATTGTGTAAAACTGTATCAATATTTGTTTTTTTTTGTTTATATGTTATAGTCAGAAGCTCTGGCGCTCCAAGGTTTGTCTATTCAAACCTCATTTCTGATATAAAGTCATAGTTGACTATGACTTTATAGTCCTAATAAATTACCTAGGAGACATTAGTTTAATAAAACTGTATTTTTTAACGGTTTTCAGTTTTTCTTTCTTTTTCTAATCGAGCGAGGTATATACATGTGAGTTCCAGAGGGTCAAATTAATATAACTGAAAAAAACCACTTTAAAATACTAACATTGTTTTGAATAACTTTATACTCAAACAGCTGTTGTATGAGATACAATTGACATTCAAAAAGCGAGCAACCATACAAACTTACCAAGTTAACAATGAAATGGTTGGATTTGAATTATTTTTAAATATTAAATTTATAACATATCGATGGGTGAAAGGCTATTTGTTTTAAACGACACTTTATAAACTTTATATAACTTTATAAATTGTCGAGAGAAAAGTTTAAAGTTTCTAATGACCCAGAAAAACACATCACTAACGAACTATGTCCCATATTTAAGAAAAAAAGAACATCTGTAGACTGAAACTAGGGATTAGGTTCTTTATATTTCTTTAAGTTGAGACATTAGGATTAAAAAATCCATCGTGTTGAGTATCACACAAAATATCGCTTAAAACAAATAGCCTTTCACCCCTCGATATGATTATTTTAGTTTTCTTAAAAAAATCATAATTGTCTAAGGACAATTATGATTTTTGCACTCGGTCACTTCATAAGGTAATTTGTTTATTATGTATTGGCTCCTAAGTAAATAAGTTTTCTAATAGATGCCAGATTTCTTTTAAGAAATTGTTTTGTAAATGGTCTATTTTAAGAAATAAAATCATGCGTCAAAAATGCAACAGTATAAAAGTAAATTTACAAATTTGTCACTTACTAGGTTTCATAATGGGGCAGCCGAGACTACTCGAAACATGTGAACTCTTTTTTGTTATATATTTTTACTTTTAATATATATTTTTAACGAGAAACCTTATCTTAAATTACGTAGATAAGTTTCGATGAATCGGTTGTTTATTTTTGTTGATTTTGAAAAAAGACAATTTTTTTTGTTTCTATTGTTTACATTTTGGATAAAGCGCAAATGCATGTAGCGAATGTGTTATGGTTGGTTCACACGTGTTAAGTACATAGTGCAACTTATTAGTAGTTATTAGTAAACTGATCATTATGGCCGGTTCTTATATCGATAGCAGCAAAGTAGAATCCTACAAAATCGCAACTTTACAGCAGAGTAGATTTAGTTGAAAATAATGGTTATTTTAAGAGTTATGGACCGATTACCCTGAAATTTTTTATGATGCTTTAAAAAAACCTTTAGGAATTGTGTAACAGTTATAATCGCTATATCGTTGTTTTACTGAAATAATGTAGATGTCTTTTTACTCTGAAAAAACTGACGTAGAAGTAGACATCTGCCTGATATTCGTTTAATAAAAAAGTGCCCATTTCATTTAAAATATCTAATAAAATAAGATAATAATCTCCAATACTTTTAAGGATATTTAAAGAACATCTAAGCAACATGCAAACAGTATTTTGCTTTTTTTGACTTAATTTTGTAGATGTCTTTACTTACTTTGCATTTAACACATTCAAATAGCCGTTCATACTGCGGTGTTTTTTAAAAACCCAGTGTAGATGTCTTCATTTACGTGTCGGATTTTGTTCATTATTTTGAATTTTGAAATAAATTTAATACAGACTTGTAGATAGGATTGTTGTAAGCTCATTTTTGTAAAAAAGGATTTTCGCAAAAATGTAGATCTTCGTTTCTACTTTGCCGCCATCGATATTTTGCCGACCGTTCAACGTCTTACTATTAGTAAAAGATTAACATAAGCTCGATATAAGTAATGTCAAAATATAACTGATGGTAAGATAAGTGAAGTGAAGTCGTGGTAGCGTAATGGTTAGCGCACGCGCCCCGAAATCGAAGGGCGCGGGTTCGATCCTGACCGGCACGCGTGCAGCTCTTAGTCAGTTTGCTAATCTAATGTGCATATTGTTACAATTACCACGTGCTAAAAACGGTGAAGGAAAACATCGTGATGCAACCTGCACATCGAGATAACCGATGTGTTACACCTGCCAAGCCGCCTTGGACAAGCGTGGCGGGTATACTGTCCGTTGCCCTATAATGGGAGGCCCGAGCCCAGCAGTGGGACATTTATGGGCTGACATTATAAGATAAGTGAATAGTAAGATATAAGAACCAGCCATTAGTTGCGCTAAGCTTCATTTACATTAGTTAAGTATGTTTAGTATAAGGAAAAATTCATGTTAATTTCTGTGCCACAGTTGTATATGTTTTAAGCAAGGCTCTTTTTGTGGGGGCACGCAGTGCCCTTAAAGGAAATTTCGAAATAATCGAATAATAGCCATAAAAACTGAAAAAAAAAATTTTTGGTAACCTTTACAAAACGATGGATTTTTTTATAGGTTTTTTGGAGTGAAGCTACAAACAATAAGTGCCCCCAAAAAGAAACAAAAAAAGGCCTGGTTTTATGTATGTAAATGTAAGCGTATTGTAAAATATAGTTAATTGAATGTAACAACCGCCAGATGGTAGGGTATTTGTTCACTTGGCTTGCTACCATGCTTGGTCATAACAACTTTGTGTTCCGGAATTAGAGGTGAGATTCCAGTCTCCCTTTAGAGAGCAGTACTGTTGGTATTACAAATGTCCATAGGGGATGATAAGCGTTTGTGGTTTTTATTTAAATCATATGTTACATTGTATATGAATCAAATTCAAAATGGAGTTTTTATAAAGTATAATATTGTTGGGATTCGTGAAATATAGATTTGTTGATATGTTACAGCCAAAGTAATAAATCCGGATATTATATATATCGTCTAGCCATTATTTATAATGTCCACTCAATTTAGATAAAGTGCTTATTGATACAGAATTAATCACATTAACCTGCAATTTTATATAATATCTTTGAAGCCTTGGATAATGTCATAAATCGTATGTGGGGTATAGACACAAGGCACATTTATTTTGTATGCAACTTTTTTGATATAGATAGATAGATAGGTAACACTTTATTGCACACCAAAACATACAATTACAAAAACAGTCCATGTTTACAATACTTTTAGGCAATACAACAGGCGGCCTTATCGCTCAAAGCGATCTCTTCCAGGCAACCTAAATAACAGAGATTGAATCAGGCGAAATAGGTGGTGCAGGAAAAAGGCAATAGATACACAATACACAAATACTCAAACTAATTTAAGAAATAAATATACAAATACATACATATATACATAGTCATATATATATATATATATATATACAATAACACATAAGTTATTATAATAAATAAATGTCTTAGCATGATTATATTCCGTAAATCAGAAATAGCTATTTATGGACAAATAGTGTTTGCTAAGTAAATTTCTAAATATAGGTAAGGATTTGGCCTCTCTGACAGTAAGAGGCAGCATATTCCAAAGTTTGACAGCCTGCACCGTAAAAGAATTATCATAATAGGATGAAGTGTGTGCAGGCGTCATAAGTTTTCGATATGTATCGTGGCGCAAATTCTGGGCAGTGGATAGGCGAAGGAATTTAAAACGTTCCTTAAGGTATTGGGGACTACTAGGAGTATATAATATGTTATAAAGGAGAGTGAGAATGTGAGTATTCCGGCGAAAATGAATAGGAAGCCACTTGAGTCTTTTACGATATTCGGAAACATGTTCATATTTACGCAAACCAAATATGAACCTTATACAAAAATTCTGAAGCCGCTCAAGCTTGTTCAGCTGTTCTAAGGTTAAATCTAGATAGCAGGCGTCAGCGTAATCAAGTATGGGAAGCAAGAGAGACTCAGCAAGCGTAATCTTGGTAGCAGTGGGCAGAAAGTTTCTTAATCTTCTGAGGGATCTAGAAGATAAGAAGACTCTGCGACTTAAATCGGTGATGTGAGGCCGCCAAGACAGCTCTCTATCGATGATTATGCCGAGATTTTTGACAGTATCGCTCAGAGGAATATGTGTGATATAGGTTAGGTTATTTTTTTTATAACCATCCAAAATTACTTTTATATCCCAAGTAATAAATAAATGTGCCGTATATCTATACCACACCCAAAATTATATTTCAATTTGCCTAAGAATTAAAATAACAGTGTCATAGATACTAATTCTATGTTAATTAACATTGTTATAAAGTTATTTAACTATCTAATATATAAAATTCTCGTGTCACAGTTTTCGTTGCCATACTCCTCCGAAACGGCTTGACCGATTTTGATGAAATTTTTTGTGCTTATCCGGTATCTATGAGAATCGGCCAACATCTATTTTTCATCCCCCTAAATGTTAGGGGTAGTCCACCCCTAAATTATTTTTTTTATTTTTTAGACTAAATTTTTAATTTCTATTTTTTTATGATACAACATACAAAAATACATACAACCCTAGATTTTCAACCCTCTACATTCAACCCCTATTTTTTACCGGGCAGGACGACGTCTGCCGGGACAGCTAGTAATTTATAAATTTAAAGCTCACTACCATAAAACAAAAACACAGAGACCAATACAAGTATTTGGTATCACCCTTTAAAGACTACAATAATAAAATATTTAATTTAATACTTTGGATAACTTTTACACGCTATTATGATATCCGGATAAAGTGATTAATTTATCACATTATCTAGTCAATTTTGCTATTTTGCTATTGGTTGCTCTAAGAAGAGAAACAACATTTAAAGCTACTAATTCACAATTTCAATCAATCTATAATTGAAGAATTTTAAAATAGCACTTAATTTGTTTATATTTTCTAAATGCTAAAATTCTGACAAGTGTGTTGTACAAGTGACATAACACTGACACTTGACGTATACAATGAGCATGCGCGCCAAATTCAAACTAAATGAAGTTACTCTTCATTTACATATATAATAACTGGTCATTATATATATATAATGAGGAGTTTCTTCCGCCGCTTCTTCTCCTCCAGCTATAACACGTTGCGAAGCGGTAGTAACGATAGACTAGGATCGGCTCCGCCGGCGGAGTCGATAACAAGTCCCCAAATTTTTTTCACTTCAGCCTATTGGCCTAGCTCATTCAGCCCTTTGCGGCCTGTTTCCAATATAGAGTCAATCCCCCGCAGCGGTCGAGCCGAGGTCGAACCTCACAGGAGGTGCCTCCTCGGGCTGAACGCCTCCGCTCCCACGGAGTCGGGAAGCCCCCAAAGCCCGGTATCGCTGAAACAGCCATCTGCGGCTATTCAGCTGAATCAGCTCCAAAAAAAAAAAAATATATAATGATTAGGTTAAATTATACATAAGTTAGTGGTTAGGCGCCTTGCGCCTTATCCTTTCCCTTCCTTCCCGCAAATCCGCATGCTGGATAGAGACAGGTGGTGCCACCTGTCGGCCAACCATGATTCGTGCCGACGGGCGACCCAGTACGTCGATGGCGTCGCGAACACCGCACGCGCATTAAGTGCAATCATAAGAACGCTTTTTTTTTTTTTTTACCTATAAACCCGCTCCAGTTGTTGGTGTGAATAATACGCAAATTTCGGAAGACGTGCTGAACGTGCTATTCTGAGGAACGAGGATTGGGAATCCGCTGGTGAGTGCCGCTTTATCTACCAGGCTGTGGATTTTGCCTCCTTCCACCACCAACAAATTCTTACCTTTGTCACCCGCACCACCAGTTAGGTTGCTTGGAAGATATTTCTCTAAGCAATAAGACCGCCTATTGATTCTACCATAGCAGTATTGTAATTTTTGAAATTGTATAATTGGTGAGCAATTAAGTGTGATCTATCTATATGTCTGAGTTTTTGGCGGGAGCTGAAAGGAGATGTGCTGTGCAAATTTATTTTCGAAAAATGTGTAAAATTACTCTAAAATGAACAACAGTTGTAGCTTATTGATAGTTTTTGAGTAGTGGTTATGTGTTTTGTGAGAAATGTGAACTGTATAGTCAAATGTGGCCTTTTGAGTTGTCACAAGAACTCCATTGAATTGCACTAGCTGATTACCTACAGTTCAGCTGTGCTATACATAGGCTTAAGAAAATTAAGAAACTATATTGTAAACTAAGATCTGGCTTAAAGGCATAGCTGCCAAGCCATAAACCTAAATAAATAATATCTATGTCTCCATTGAGATAGCAAACTCCATTTAAGTAGCCTTGTACTTAACTCGTAACTTAACTAATGTAAATTAGGATTAAGTCACTTATAAACTTAATACATGTGAATTTGCCATTATTAGAAGTCTAAAAGACAAGCGCCTTTTGAAATATGTGATTTTTTGAGGTTTATAATAAAAATATAACAGACTATTAACCTGTATTTTATTAATTTAAACCCTTTAGATTTTTAATAGGAAAGAACCTTAAAATTTCTTAGAGGCCGGTAACGCGTTGGCAACACTGAATGCCTTAACAGCCCAGGTCTCAGAGGCCGTGAAAGCATGGCGAGGCGAGACCTGGGATAGTGTTATAGACCGGGTGTCCGAACACGCCACGGACTTGCACTCACTAAACCGAGCTCTACAAAGGACGCCAATACCCACGTACCCACTGCTGGATGCCCAGGGTCAGAGGCGGTTTGCGCCAATGGATCGAGCTGAAATTCTCGCCGACCATTTGGAGACGCAATTCCAGCCACACCCAGTCCCAGCAGGGGTATCGGAAGAAGTAAGGGAACACCACCAGCGCGTCGAGAGGGAAACCACCGAGTTCTTGTCGCGCCCACACGAGCCGCTCGGCGGGGAGGCGTTTATCTCCCCGGCCGAAGTCCGAAAGGCGGCGCTACGTCTCCCCAGGCGGAAAGCGCCGGGTTGCGACGGAACACCTACGGAAGCCCTGAGATTCCTGCCTAGAAGAGGCTTCGCGGCGCTCGCGCGCCTTTTCAACGGAATTCTCAGGACCAGCCATTTCCCCGACGCCTGGAAGATAGGCAAGGTCGTTATGCTCCCGAAACCAGGCAAGGATCGGCGCCTACCTGCGAGTTACCGGCCGGTTACGCTACAACCGCACATAGCGAAGTTGTTTGAGCGCTTGCTGCTGCGGCGCCTGGCTGCACACATAGAGCCGCGCGCGGAGCAATTTGGATTCCGCAGCAGCCACTCGACCACGCTCCAACTTACGCGAGTACTCCACCACCTTGCCACATCCCTGAACGAGGGCAGGGACTCCGTCTGTGTGTTCCTAGACGTCGAGAAGGCCTTCGACAGGGTGTGGCATATAGGACTCATTTATATACTAATAGATACAACTACACCGCACGCTATCATCAAACTAATAGCATCATTTTTGCACGGCCGGGACTTTTATGTTTCGGTAGAGCAAACGACCAATTCGCAAAAGCGTACTATAACTGCCGGTGTTCCCCAAGGCAGCTGTCTTTCGCCAGCATTATATGGTCTGTATACAGACGACATTCCGACCCTAGAGGGCTCGCTACGACCCGGGGAATCGGATATAATGCTGGCGTTGTACGCAGACGACAGCGCCTATATCGCGACCTCTATGAATGCCGATCACGCAGCTCGCCGAATGCAGCGCATGCTCGACAAGATACCGGCGTGGCTGGACAGGTGGCGCATGACGGTCAACGTGGCGAAGACCGCCGCGCTGCTAGTCGCCCGCCGGCGCATCATGCCGAAGCAGCTCCAGCTTCGAGGCCAAGAGATCGAGTGGCAGACCTCGGTCCAATACCTCGGGGCACACATCGACAGGTCGTTGAGCATGCGGCTCCAAGTGATAAAGGCTGTGAACACCACACGAGCCGCCCGAGCCCTGCTCCGACCTGTCCTATCATCCAGACTGCCCCTGAGGACGAAGATCGGGGTCTACAAGACCTATCTCCGCTCGAGGCTCACATATGCAGCTCCGGCATGGTATGCGCTGTGTTCGGTCACTAATAAGAAGTTGTTACAAAAACAACAAAACATCACCTTGCGGATGTGCACGGACGCGGGTCGATACGTCAGGAATGACGTCATCGCTCGCGATTTGGGCGTCCCGTCGGTGGAGGACTTCGTGGTCATGTCGGCGCGTCGGTTGTTCGACCGCGCCGACAACTGCCGCCATACCCACTTGAACGGGATCGCCCCGCTACATGCGCGACCTCCAGACGATGGAAAGAGAAAAACCTGGCTATCGACCCCACGTGACCTCATCCGCCGGGATTAGGGTGATGTAAGAGGTCGCGATCTATGCCCCTAATGCCACAGAAAGGCCACCAGATGCCAAAGATGGCCAACTGAAGCCCGGGAAGGCCATCGAAAGCCATGAATGGCCAACCAAGCCGCTGACGTAGCCCACGCAAAGCCCGTGATGGCCAACGAAAGCCGCGGATTGGCCCGCGCGAGCCGCCGACACCACGGCGGCTCCCATACAAAGTTACCGGAGGGTAGAGGCCCTCCGAGCTGCAGCTGGGGCAAAGAGTTTTTGCTCGAAGCCCCCTCACCATCACGTCGAGCATCATTCGGCGTTGTTGAAGGAAAAGCGAACGAAGCGGTGTGTTTTTATTCGTCTCCTTCGCGTCGACCGGTGCGTACGGCTCGTCGATTTATCTCTTTTAATTATTATTTTCTCTCCCCGTTTTATATTTACTGATTGCTAGTACATATTCCAAATGGCTCGTACAAAGCAAACCGCGCGCAAATCGACCGGCGGCAAAGCCCCACGCAAGCAGTTGGCAACCAAGGCGGCACGAAAGAGCGCGCCCGCCACCGGCGGTGTCAAGAAGCCCCATCGCTACAGGCCCGGCACGGTGGCCCTTCGTGAGATCCGTCGTTATCAGAAGAGCACCGAGCTGCTGATTCGCAAGTTGCCATTCCAGCGTTTGGTGCGCGAGATCGCTCAAGACTTCAAGACTGATCTCCGTTTCCAGAGTTCCGCAGTGATGGCACTGCAGGAGGCTAGCGAGGCTTACCTGGTAGGGCTCTTCGAGGACACCAACCTGTGCGCTATTCACGCCAAGCGAGTAACCATTATGCCAAAGGACATTCAACTGGCTCGCAGGATTCGTGGCGAGCGCGCTTAAACGCCTCCGTTCATCCTTCCCGCAAACGGATCGAGTAGCGGAATAATTATAACACGACTCATCAAAAGGCCCTTTTCAGGGCCGCAATAAGTTCGAATGTTTTCTTTGAGACCTCACATGGGTAAAATAAATAATAAAATCGACTACAATTAATACACACATGACTCTGTAAAGATATATTTATACGTAAAAATGACATACATGCTTGCCTGCTATGTACGATCAGATGATGATGAGATTATAGTCATAAGTAATATATAATTAATTAATATTTCAGTATATATATAGATAGGCATGCATTCACAAATTCTGAAAAATAAAGCCTTCATGAGCGTACGTACATATATTAAACACAAAATTAATGCTTGTGTATAAAAGTAAATTGTAATGTTTAATAATATATCTACGTAATAAAAAAATAAAACAATAAAAAATAAACTGTATTATCACCAGCGAGGGAGTCCTGCTCGTTACAAGAGAACGACAACTCCCCCCCCCCCCCCCCCAATCCTCATTCCAACCTCAATTCAGTATAAAAACGAGAAGCGAACGCGCGGATTTTTTAGTTGTTCTCTGTCAGTCGTTCGTTGCGCGTGCATATCAAGATGACCGGTCGTGGCAAAGGTGGAAAGGGTCTGGGTAAAGGAGGAGCCAAGCGTCATAGAAAAGTACTCCGTGATAACATCCAGGGTATCACCAAGCCCGCCATCCGTCGTTTGGCCAGAAGAGGCGGCGTGAAACGTATCTCCGGTCTTATATACGAGGAGACACGCGGCGTGCTCAAGGTGTTTCTTGAGAACGTTATCCGCGATGCAGTCACTTACACGGAGCACGCAAAAAGGAAAACCGTCACCGCCATGGATGTGGTATACGCCTTGAAGCGTCAGGGGCGCACTCTGTATGGTTTCGGCGGTTAAGAGAGATTATCTCTTGCTTACCACCACAATACCATTCTATACGAGATATTCGGAAGAAATGTACACCAAAAAAGGCCCTTTTCAGGGCCGCAATTTATTCAAAACTATACAAACCCTGCCTGAAAGTTTTTGTATAACGAACGGGAGAGCCGGCTTATGCACACTTAACACAATTGATTGTGTATAGATAGATAGATAAATAAAGATTTATTTATTATTGTATATATGTATGTAGCTAATATAATACTTAAGCACACGCATGTGCGGCGTTCATGAGGCCCATCGTCACGCATAAATAAATAATGTTAAACGTTCACAACTATAATGTTGTGCGAAATACACGAACGTAGACAGAGAACAAGAAAGTATATTATTTGTTATTAATCTCTTTTACTATGCATTAAAAACTATCAACGTATCGTTACGGTGGGGACTCTTGAAAATAAAATAAAGATATTGATCGAGCGAAAGGCATCTCTAGCAAGTTTATATATATATATATATATATATATATATATATATATATATATATATATATACATATATTTTTTTTTTTTTTGTTGGTCCGTATTAATCGAGAGAGAGAAAAAAAAAACAAAAACAAATAGTTGTTGTCGTTGTTATTATTTGTATATATGAATACATTTTTTTTTTTTTTACTTTATTCTTAATACTTTTTCCCCTTCTTTTCACCCATGTGTATTGTTTTGTCGTTATTATTATTAATTAATTTAATACAGACCTGTCGTCTTACTTGTGTGATCAATTGAAATGATAAGAGTTTGTTACTACATAAATAGACAAAAGAAATATTAGATCATCATTACGAATAATAATAACATTACAGTAGTTACTAGTAAATAATAAATGAGATCTTTTAATATTTACACGATTATACGAAACAGTTGCACGTTTTTATTCGTATGCCTAGTTCCTCACACAGGTTTCGAGTTAGTAATGTTTTACGACCCTAAACTTTTCATCGATTATTCGATGAAAAAAATTGTATTGCGCGCGGAGGAAGTTTATACGTCGGAACCTCGGGATGTTTATAATTCATTTATTTAATGAAAATCTATAACAATACACATTTATAATAAGAAAAATAAGTTTTAAACGGGACCCCGCGTATGCATCGTATGCTGTCGTGAATATAAACAAGTTTATTGAGAATATTACCGGGACGAATGTTTTGGAAACGGCTTTATAACACCGCTAAACTCAAATATTGTAGATTATCACGTGTCGAATTGCTCTATGAATATTCGAAAAAGGTTTAAAGTGTGTTTAAACAGATCCGTGCTAGTGAAAAGTTGTAAGCGTTCGTACGAGAAAATGTATCTCGACGCCGCGGTCGTCGATACGGTATTGCCCTGACTCGAAGAGGTCGATTTTCACCCTAGCGCCATCTACTTTTCAGTTTGAGTAACCATACTCGTTTGTTCTTTATCTCTCACGGCCAGTTCTTCCGTTGGATTAAATTCGTTAATAGTTCGCGGTGTAGAGTTTGTATTTGTTTAATAAAAGAAAAAATGGCAGACACAGCAGTAGCAGCCGAAACCCCGGCACCCACGACGCCGGCGAAGAAACCGAAGGCGTCCGCAGCGGCGGCCGGCGCGAAAAAGCCAAAGGCCAAGCCGACACACCCGAAGACCTCAGAGATGGTCACTAACGCGATTACCGAGCTCAAGGAGCGCAGCGGATCGTCTCTTCAGGCCATCAAGAAATACATAACGGCGACATATAAAGTCGACGCCGAGAAACTTGCGCCGTTCATCAGGAAGTACCTCAAGAGCGCCGTCGAATCGGGTGCGTTGATCCAGACCAAAGGCAAGGGCGCATCGGGATCGTTCAAGTTGGAATCCAAGTCGTCCGCGTCGAAGAAACCGGCCGCCGGAGCCAAGAAAAGGTCCGCCGGCAAGGCGGCCGCCGACGGCGACGAGACCGGCGCCGCGGCTTCGGGCAAGTCGAGGAAGGTCGCCCCCGCGGCCGCCGCGAAGGGGAAGAAGGGCGCCGCCGCTTCCGCGTCGGCCGCTTCGCCGTCCAAGTCGAAGGCCGCCGGCTCCGCGGCGACGAGGGACAAGAAAGCCGCCGCAGCCAAGAAGAAGCCTGCCGCCGCCGCGTCCAAGAAGGCCGCCGCCCCCGCGAAGGGCAAGGGCGCCGCGCCGAAGGCCAAGAAGACCGCGAAGCCGCCCACCAAGAAACCGAAAGCGCCCAAGCCGAAGAAGGCCGCAGCGGCCACGCCCAAGTCGAAGGCGGCCGCGAAGAAGACCTCCGCCGCGAAGAAGTAAACGACGGGACGCGACAGAGACGACACCTCCGCTCCGCGCCGACGGCCCAGCGAACGCGCCGCTCGCTCGCGCCTTCGTGGCGATGCTGTGGGTGGTGTGTTGTGCGGGGTGTGCCGCCGTGCCTGCCAGCCTGCCTACCAACCAAAAAGCCCTTTTCAGGGCTAACAGATATTTCACCACAGATACCGAGACACTATACAGTCACGAATAGAAAACTGGTTTCCGTCATCCTTTCACGCGGTAGCCGCATCGGTCCTAGTATATATAATAATATGCACACGAGTTTTGAGAGAAAAAAAAAAAAAAAAAAAAAAAAATACACGCTCCCCCGGGGTACTCCCGCCCGACTGCCCGAATTCGAATTCTTATCCTTTCCAACCAATCGACCTACAATTTCAATATGGTTCAATAAAAAAAAAAAAAAAAAAAAAAACAATACCGATGAAAGTTATGTGAATAATATAATTAAATTATAGTATTCACATAGCAAGCTAATAAGTACCTACTAAACAAATTTCGCACAAAAAATACTTAATAATAAATTATAACAGATATTATTATTATTATTATATATATATATATATATATATATATATATATATATATATATATATATATATATATATATATATATATATATATATACAATATGCAGTGATGGTTTACAATATTATTAATATTATTATTATGTATGTGAGTAAATATTTTTCCTTGGCTCTGCTGTGTGCGTCTATCTCGCTCGCTATCTCTCTCTGTCCCACACCTAGACGTAATGTCGCTTGTTGGCAACACCAACATAAAATTACATTTAATTTTATTACTTGCAACATTGTTGTTGCATTCATTTGTTTCTTCTTCTGCTCGAATTGTAGCCGAAGGCAGACGCCTTCGTACAATAGTGATTTTTTATTACAAGTTTTCACCAAATAAACGTGTTTAACTTCCACCACTTCATCGACCTGGGTATCCTAGGTCCACCACCATCAGCGTGCTACAACATTTAATATTTATTATATGTGCGACGAGCTACGTGCATGTTGCGTGTAAGTTGCGTACATGTTGGTCCTTCATATGTGAACTAGTTGCCTTTGGAGATTGGATAGCCGCTGCGACAGTGATCAGGTGCCTAGGTCGCGATTTGGAGTTAACGCTGCGAATAGAGGGTGAGGACAGAAAATCATAAAAAACTTCGTCATTTTGTTTTCAATTTGACGCGATTTTTCGTCGGCCAATCGAAGCTCGGCGCGAGGAACTGAAGCGGCGCAGTATATCATTGCGCATACAGAAGCGGCGCAGTGGGTTACTGCGCAACGGAACGCGGACGACGTCACTGAAATCAGCCAATCGGAGAAGCCGCCGCCGACGCCACGACGGACGACGTGCGATTGTTTTTTCTGTGGTGCGCGAATCTCGGTTTCAAAAGTTTTAGTGCTTAAAGTTTTCTGTGTTCAGTGCAAATAAAAAAAAATACTTTCTCTATTTTAAATTAAATAGGGACTATAAGTTTAAACAATATGTCTGTAATTGAGGAATTAGTCGCTAAAAGGGGTTATGCGAAAGCTAGCTTATCGAGGCTATATAGTAAAATTAAGAATGAAGATCTTAATACATTAAGTGTAGAAATGTTAGGGGTATATAAAGGAAGATGCCTTGAGGCTTTTCAAGCCTACGAGAAATTAAATAATGAAATAATATGTATTGATCCTAAAGATGTTGGAGAGATTGAAGAATACGAAGGTAAATACTTTTATATATTGAGTTCTCTGGATTCCCAGATAAAAGTGAAAACACAAGCAAGTTCAAATTCGGACTCTTGCGATAATTCTAGGCAAACAAAATTGCCTACAATAGATATTAAAACATTTTCTGGCCAATATTCAGAGTACGTTAGTTTTAAACAAATGTTTATGTCTGTAATACATAATGATCGTTCTTTAGACAATGTTCAAAAGTTATTTTATTTACGTAGCTTTCTAAAAAACGAGCCATTGGACATAATTAAAAACCTTCCATTGTTGGAAACAAGTTATGACGAGGCATTAAAGCTACTAGATAAGCGATATTTTAATAAATATAAAATAATAAATGATCATATTTGCAGTATATTAGATGTGCAGAATATTATTAAGGTTTCGCCTTTTAGTTTGAGGCAGTTTGTCTGTACAGTAAGGCAAAATTTAGCTGCTCTTTCGAATTTGGATGCAAAGGTTTCTGAGTGGGACCCTATTTTAATTTGTATCTTTACCCGTAAACTAGATATGCACACAGCACACTTGTATCAACTTGAGAGGGGTGGAGAGAGCGAGCCTAAAGTGGAAGACTTGTTAAATTATTTGGAGAAACGTGCACTTGCAATGGAAAATGTAGGTGTTCCTCAGCCACCGCTGGTGAAAGCAGTGCATGCAGTAACAAGCAAGCTCAAGGAGAAACCAGGATGCCACTACTGTAAGTGTAATGATCATAAAACATATTTATGTAGAACTTTCAAATTGTTGCCTTCAGCACAAAGATTAGAATTTGTTTCAAAGGCTGGATTATGTAATATCTGTTTAAATAAACATATATCAAAATGCAAGTTTCACTTCAGGTGTGCTCAGTGTAAGCAAAGTCACCATACTTTGCTGCACACAGACATGGAGAAGGTGGAGCCAGTCATAATGTTATCAGGAAATAACACTAATAATGTGCTTATACCCACAGCTCGAGTAAAACTTTATGCGAAGGATGGCAGAGAGGTGCGAGTAAAGGCCATATTGGATTCTGCCTCTCAGGTATCGCTCATAACGAGTAAAGCTGTTAGGGTACTAGGGCTGACTCCTATGCGAGAGCATACAAATATCATGGGTGTCACAAACACAAAAAATTATATTAAGTACTGTATTCCATTGGAGGTGCATTCTTTAAAGTCTTCATTTAAAACACAAGTTAATTTTCATGTTGTCGAGACAATTACTTGTAATTTGCCTCAAACAATGTTAAATCGTAATGATATTTTTATTCCTCCAAATGTTGTGTTAGCGGATGATGAGTTTCATAAACCATCCGAGATAAATATGTTGATCGGGGCTGATGTGTTTTTTCAGGCATTGCAGTCAACTGCGATGGTGTGCAGCACTGCAGATGTGGCATCAGCAGTGCAGAGCGCAGAGTGTCATGCCATGCCGTTGCAGCCGGAGGAGGTCCAGACAGTGTCTGCTGAACAACACTCCAGGCAGCTACGTATTCTTAACACATATTTTGGGCATATTGTTGCTGGTGGACTACCACCTCAAAGTCAGGTAAACAAACTTATTTCGCTTGCCTGCACTAAGTGTAATATACAAAGTACTGTAGCAAAATTCTGGGAAACTGAGAAGGTGCCAGAGGTTTTTCCTGAGCATTCTTCAGAACATGAAATAGTAGAAAATTTATTTCAATCTACGGTCACTTTGACAAAAAATAAATTTCAAGTTGATCTGCCACTTAAAGTATCCTTGCAGGATGTTAATTTCACTTTAGGTGAATCATTTCAATTGGCATTGAATAGGTTTCTCAACCTTGAAAAAAGATTGCATAAAAATGAAAACATATGGGCAGAGTATAAAAATTTTATTCATCAATTTATAGATTTAGGGCACGCTCACTATGTAGATTTTCAGACAATAGATTTTAAAGCGGAGCCTATATATTTTTACCTCATCATCATGTGATAAATGAGGCGAGCAAAACCACTCCCATAAGGGTGGTATTTGATGGTTCTATGAAAACCAATAAAAAAGTATCCCTCAATGACATATTGCTTAATGGGCCGACTGTTCAAAGGGAACTTTTCGACATAATATTGTTATATAGAATAGGAGATTTCACGTTTAATAGTGATATAAAAAAAATGTTTAGGAATATATTAGTTAACCCTGCTCATACTTCGCTGCAGAATATTTTGTGGCGCGACACCCCAGGGGAAACTGTTAAATGCATACGCTTAGACACTGTTACATATGGTTTGAAAAGCTCTAGCTATTTAGCCACCCGATGCCTTCTTGAGCTTGCAAAGCGGTATGAATGTGAATTGCCTCTAGCTTCATTTATTTTAAAAAACTGTGTTTATGTTGATGATGTTTTGTATTCTAATTCTGATTTAAACATATTAATTGAAGCCAAAGCACAACTTATTTCTCTGCTTAAAAGGGGAGGTTTTGAAATGCACAAATGGTCATCTAATTGTGAGAATGTATTACATGGTATACCCATGAAAGAGAGGCAATTAAATGACATTGAGATTCAGCAGGAAAATTGTAATATAAAGGCATTAGGTTTAACGATCGATACACACAAGGATGCATTCATTGTTAAGTGTCCAGATGATTTTAAATCTCATACTGTTACTAAAAGGCAAATATTGAGCTTAATAGCTAGGTTTTATGACCCGATGGGTTTTGTAGGTCCTATAATAGTGAAAGCTAAGATTATCATGCAAAAGTTGTGGTGTGACAAAATAGATTGGGATTCATATCCATCTCAACAAATAATGAAAGAGTGGTCTGATTTTGCTTGTAGCTTAGTCGCTATGGAGCCTATTACTATTAGTAGGAATATTCAGCTGTCTGAGTCTGCAGAGGTCCAGCTCGTGGGTTTTGCTGATGCAGCCAGTTCTGCAGGTTATGGTGCATGCTTATATTTGCGTGTGGTGAGTGAAGCAGGGTCAAAGCTTACTTTACTCTGTTCGAAGTCTAGAATTAACCCACTCGCTAAAGCATTAAGCACTGCTCGTCTTGAACTGAATGGGTTGTTATTGTTAGCAAAATTAACAAATAAAGTATATAACACGCTTAAACTAAAGGTCAGAATAAATGACGTATTTTTATTTTCGGACTCTCAGATTGCTTTAGCATGGATACATACAGAAGTCACTCGGTTGCATGCTTATGTTTCGAACAGAGTAAGGGTAATTCAGCAGTTGACCGAGGGATGGCGCTGGGCGTACGTTAGTACACAGGACAATCCAGCAGATTATATAAGCAGAGGTGTGGACCCGCGAGAGCTGCCAACGTGTGAGATGTGGTGGAACGGGCCGACATTCCTGCAACAAAGTGGGTATATATTTAATGCCAATTTAAATATTAAAAGGTTAGATAACTTACCTGAATTAAAACCTGAGGTGCTCATACGTGCTTCTGGTACTTTGGTGGCGCTTACAACCTTGAAGTCAAAGGTATTTATGATATTATTGCTAAGTACTCGATATTAACAAAATGAAAAGGGTGTTAGCCTACATTTTGCGTTTTTGCAACAATTGTAAGCCAGACAGCAGTAGATTAAAATTAAATTACTTATCTAGCAAGGAACTAGATATAGCTTTGCTCTTGTTAATTAAGCAAGAACAAAAATATTTTTCAAAGAAGAAATGAGTTTGTTGCAAAAAGGTGAGAATGTGAAGGGCTCTTTAAAACCGTTGCATCCATTTATACAGAGTGTTCCCACTTTTGAACAATTAATGACGGTTTTATATCAAATAGAAGCAATATTGAACTCGAGACTTCTTTTACCGCTTAGCTCGGATGTATCAGATTTTAGTTATCTGACACCAGGTCATTTTTTAGTGGGTAAACCAATTATTTCTTACCCCGAACCTGACATTTCAGAAATTCTAGTTAATAGACTTAAATTTTGGCAAGTAATTGTACATATGAAGCAGTTTTCTGGAAAGTCTGGCATAAACAATATCTTAATGTTTTGCAATTCAGGCCAAAATGGCCCGATGATTTGCCTAATATTGCAGTAGGTAATTTAGTGTACTTAGGGAACCTAATTGTCCTCCTATGTACTGGCCTGTAGCTCGTATTACCAATGTATATCCAGGAGTGATAAGAAGGTACGGGCATTTGATGTTATCGCCCCTAATGGTAACACATACAGAAGATCATTATCGGGTATTTGTTTGTTGCCCATTAATAATGTTTCTTCTTAAATTGTATATAATATGTTATGTTAATTTTAAATTGACTTCTTAAATTTTATGGTTTAAGTTAATGTTCATTTTTATATGTATAATGAACACGAATGTTAATTTTTATTTAATACCTTGGTTTTATCATAAGTATTGTATTTGAAATGCAAGATGAAATTTGTATAGCATGAATGTTCTTTAGATCTGTTGATTTATAGCTTAAGCATATGGATGCAAATTTCTAAGATGAAAATATTACCTTAATATCATATAAAATTGTGTGTTTTAAGGCCTTCTTCTAGGGCCGCAGCATGTTGGCAACACCAACATAAAATTACATTTAATTTTATTACTTGCAACATTGTTGTTGCATTCATTTGTTTTTGTTTCTTCTTCTGCTCGAATTGTAGCCGAAGGCAGACGCCTTCGTACAATAGTGATTTTTTATTACAAGTTTTCACCAAATAAACGTGTTTAACTTCCACCACTTCATCGACCTGGGTATCCTAGGTCCACCACCATCAGCGTGCTACAATATTTAATATTTATTATATGTGCGACGAGCTACGTGCATGTTGCGTGTAAGTTGCGTACACGGCTGCAACTGCGGCGACGGCGGCGCAGGCAATGGACACCTCCAATGCCTAGTACGCCCGCTACAGCGTTTTTTCAGGCCAACGTAAACCACTCCCCCACCGCCCAGGACTTGTGCCTGCAGGCGATGGCGGAGTGGCGAGCGAATTTGGCCGTTATTAGCGAGCCGTATTACGTTCCCCCCGCCGGCAACTGGGTTGGCGATCTCGACGACACGGTAGCGGTGGTGGCCAGAGCCGGGTCTGGTACACCGCTTACGTGTCTCAAAAGAGGAAAGGGCTATGCGGTGGCGGAAAGCGGGAGTATCGTCGTCATCGGCGTTTACTTTTCGCGTAGCCGCCCTCTGGCGGAGTTCGAGCTTCGCTTGGACGCCGTCGGGGCTGCCGTTCGCAGATTGTCGCCTAAAACGATTTTCGTGATGGGCGACTTTAATGCGAAGCACCTCTCCTGGGGAAACGTTATCACGGACCCTAGGGGTCGGGCAGTTGAGGATTGGGCTCTTCAAGCCGGCCTCACAATATTGAACCAGGGGTCGGTCCAGACCTGCGTACGCGCACGGGGTGGATCGATCATCGACCTGTCATTCGCCACTCATGCGGCCGCCCACAGAGTGGTCGGATGGAGGGTGCTGGAGGAGGTGGAGTCGCTCTCTGATCATCGGTATATCAGATTTGAGCTAACGACCCCCTCCTCCGGTCCGAGCCCTGTTCAACGTCGCCCCCCTCTCCTCCCGCGTTGGGCCCTTACCAAGCTCGATCCGGAGCAGGCCGAGAAGTGGGCATGTACGGAAAGCTGGGCCTACCCAGCCGATTTCGCGAATTTGGACACGCAGGCAGAGCACATGCGCAAGACCCTGACGAGGGTTTGCGACGCTGCGATGCCACGCGTCTCCAAACGGCAGCCTTCGTGCAGGCAGGCGGTCCACTGGTGGACCGAGGAGCTCGGCGAGATGCGAAAGGCAGTTCGCATCATCAGCCGTAGGCTCAAACGCTGCAGGGCACGCCGTCCTCCGGATTATGTCGAGGAAAATGGACTCGTGGGAGAGATTAGGGAGGCCAGAAAGGCCCTTTCGATTGCGATATTGCAGTCGAAAGCCCGGGCTCGGGCCGAGCTCCTCGAGACACTCGATCGGGACCCTTGGGGGCGTCCGTACCGTGGGGCTCGCAACAAGTTGCGGCCTTGCACTTCCACGGTCACGGAAACGCTCGAACCCGAGGTGCTCCGCTGGTGATCGACGGGCTCTTCCCGGATCCGGGGAACTTCACTCCCCCCAGCATGGGTCCACCCATTCCCGACACCCCCACGGACGAGGAGCCTCACTCCATCTCCGAGGGGGAACTCGACGTCGCCCTGGACCGGCTCCGGGACCCGACGGGGTCCCTGGTCGCCTCCTCTTCCTGGCTGCAAAACATCTACGCAGCCAGCTGCGGGACCTCTTCGAAGCCTGTATTCGCGCAGGTAGGTTCCCGTCGCAATGGAAAGAGGGGCGTTTGTGCCTTCTTCCCAAGGGAGGTCGTAAACCTCCCGACGATCCGTCCGCCTACAGGCCCATAGTGCTGCTGAACGAGGTCGCCAAG
The DNA here is from genome assembly GCA_012273795.1 of Dendrolimus punctatus. Classification (NCBI taxonomy): domain Eukaryota; kingdom Metazoa; phylum Arthropoda; class Insecta; order Lepidoptera; family Lasiocampidae; genus Dendrolimus; species Dendrolimus punctatus. The sequence goes on along the minus strand of CM022530.1, from coordinate 249,613 downwards.
GTCTTCGAGAAGATCTTGGCGGAGCGGCTCGTGAAGCATCTAGACACCGTGGAGCCGGGGCCATCAGATACGCAGTTCGGGTTTCGGAGGAGGCGCTCCACGATGGACGCCTTCGAGACGCTGCGAACGGTGACGGACGAAGCCGTCCAAGCGAAGGACGTCGTTCTTGCAGTATCGCTAGACATAGCGAACGCCTTCAACAGCCTCCCTCATGAGACGATCAGGGAGGGGCTCCGTGCACACGGAGTCCCCCCGTACCTCACGAGGCTGTTAGGCGAGTATCTGCGAGATCGACACATCCTTTGGGAGGGCGGTGAGTCTGTCAATCACGAGCTAGGTCGGCGACGTGTCGCGTGCGGCGTTCCACAGGGGTCGGTCCTCGGGCCGATCCTTTGGAACGTAGGCTATGACTGGATCCTTCGGGTGACGGTCCGGCCCGGGGTAGGGCTGATCTGCTTTGCGGACGACACCCTACTCACGGCACGCGCCGCGTCATTCGCGGAGTCCGTGGACGTCGCCAACGACGGGTTGGCGATAGTCGTAGATCGAATAGCTAGGCTGGGCTTGAGGGTCTCCCCCGCGAAAACGGAGGCCATCATGTTCCATAGGAAATTCCGTAATCCACCCCCGGATCTGTCCGTTACAGTCCAGGGGGTGGCGATTAGTGTAGGGCCCAAGATGAAATATCTTGGGCTAGTCCTAGACGGGAAATGGCTGTTCAAAGCGCATTTTGAGCAGTTAGTTCCCAAACTCGTGAGTTACGCGGGCGCACTCTCAAGGCTTCTTCCCAACGTGGGGGGGCCGGGGGGTGCGACGCGGAAACTATATTCTGGCATCCTGAGGAGTATGGCCCTTTACGGTGCCCCCGTCTGGTTCGATTCGCTTCACCGCCACAATCGAACCCTGCTGCACCGGGCGCAGCGGGTTCTGGCCGTGAGAACCATACGGGGGTATCGTACAGTGTCTTGGACGGCGGCGACACTCTTGGCAGGCGAGCTGCCCTGGCCTCTCCAGGCAGACGTCCTGTCCAGGGTTCGTCGTACCCAGCAGGATGCCCTAGCTAGAGGACTGACCTTCTGTCAAGTCGAGATAGAGACGATCAGGAAGCGGGAAACCGCTTGCTGCCTCGTCGACTGGTCTCGTGAGCTCGAGAACCCTGCGGCCGGCGGCTTTACGGTGGACGCAATCAGGCCACAACTGAAGGAATGGGTCAACCGCACTAGCGGAACCCTCACCTTCAGGACGACACAGATACTGACCGGACACGGATGTTTCGACTAGTATCTGTTTCGCATTGTGGGCTGCTTGCCTTCTCCGGACTGCCGACAGTGTGGTGCACCCGATACGGCGTTTCATACGCTTGTCGAGTGCGCTGCCTGGGCGCCGCAGCGTTTCGAGCTCGAGACAAAGTTAGGAGCCGTCGGATCTCTCGGCGACTTGGTAACGGCCATGTTGCAGAGCGACGACGCCTGGGATGCTGCGGTTTCTTTTTGTGAGATAGTTATGTCTCTGAAAGAGGCCGCAGAAAGGGATAGGGAGCGAAGTCCTAGGGCGCGTGCTACGGTCTCTTCTCGAGGTCGCCGGCCTTCAGCCGGCACCCGGAGAGGCAGGTACGCGCATTACTTCCCTCCCTGAGTTAGGATCCGGAACGATGGGGGCCCTTAGCTACTAGGTAAAGCAAGGGATTTTACATCTACCCCCGTTCCGTAGTGGAGTGTGTTCTTCCAGGGCACACTTCAGCACTTTATGCGCTGGATCGACTGTTGCGTAACTATGTTCTATATCTCAGTCTTTCCTTCACATCAAAGCGCAGGGCCGCGAAGGGAGGAGGGGGTTTTTAGTGGGTATTGAGGTTGCTCGCCCGTGCGGCATCGCTCGGAGTCTCCACACTCCTCTGTGTAGTCCATAGCGGACGGAGCGCAAAATAAAGCATACAATTGCTAGCGCTACCGCCCCCCGTGGATTCGTGCCGTTTCCTAGTGACGGTCCAGAGAGTGCGTAAATCGGTTAGTCATTTTCCCTCGCCTCAAAAAAAAAAAAAAAAAAAAAGCAAAATAGACCTTTTAAATTTGGCAAGAGAACATGTAAAAATATCAATATTTATAAATAGAGTATTATATGTATCAATGATGCAACGTACTGGACAACGTAATTCTGAGTTAGTGCGACATTTGCCTAATGCAAACAGCTTCTTTGATCGGATCTCACGTTGATGGACACTTCTAGGTACGACGTAACATAGTTTATTCACTAACTCTCAACACTAATGATCAATTATTTATCAAAAAAATGTCATTTTACACGATATGAGACGAAGCTTGGTTTCGTAATTTTTGAATAGTTATTTTAAATTAAGAAAAAAATCACCAAATCACCTTCAAACTATTGACATGAAACCAATTACTGCTTTAATATTTTAGCAAAACAGGATGAAACATATGTCTACTTCTTTATAAAATAGATAACAATAATTTGGTTTTATTATTTTTTAAATACTACTTTATGTATCTATATTATTCTAAACATGCTGGAGTTTTTGGCGGGAACTGAAAGGAGACGTTGTCCTGTGCAGTTTTAATTTCTAAAAATGTGTAAAATTAGTCTAAAATCAACAATAGTTGTAGGATATTGGTAGTTTTTGAGTAGTAATTATGTGTTTTGTGAGAGATGTGAACTGAAGAAAATGAAGAAACTATATTGTAAACTAAGATCTGGCTTAAAGGCCTAGCTGCCAAGCCATACACCTGCAAGCTATTAAAAACATGGAAGCTATAAAAAAAAGATGGATTAGACTATATAAACGATGGAGAAGACGATTAATTTTTTTAGATCTTGCCTGTTTCTTCGGGATTCATGAAAGAACTACTGAACCGATTTCGATGGGGTTTTCCCTGATCGACAGCACATTTTTTACCTTAAAGTTTGGGCTACTTTTTATCCTGGTAATCCCGCGGGTTTTTTTCTGGGTGTGGTTGGTAGTTGTTACAGTGCATAAAAATTAGCTTATTCTGACACAGTTTCCATTAAAACTATAGCTGCGGTACTTTGTGTCCCGGGAATTCCGCGGGAGTTCACAATAAAATAATAACTAGGGATGGGCCGAAATTCGTTTTACATTCGGTTTAACCGAATTTCGGCAGTTTGAGCTGAACTTTGGCATTCGGCCGAAATTCGGTTTCAGAATACTTTGTCATGTGATTATTGATTATTCTAATAAAGAAGATTTGAAGTTGAACTGGCTCTGGTATTATTCTACACTAGTAACTTTGAAAGCATCTCTCAGAACCCTAAAGAAGCCTTATTAACTTATTCTTACTAAATGTGAATAAGACTGAAATGTCTGACTTTACTTGACTGCCTAATATACAAACTAACGCTATCGATAGAGTGACGGTAATATCCGAGCAATCCTGAGAAATTCGGTTTTCGTGTAAACGGCGTTGGCAACATTTACCTCAGGGTGTCCACATGCAATTTAATACCGACTCTAAACGCCTCCTCGTATTTCTTTTCCTTCTCCTCTTGGTTGATTTTCTCCTCAAATATCTCACTGATGCCGTAGAAATAGCCCACCAAATTCTTATACTGGTGACTGAGGCAAGCCAACACAGATATGATCAATATATACATTGCAAAGACGCGACTACAGAAAATCCACCAAAATATGTAGAATACGAATCTGACCAAATAAGCCATATTGGATCGGTCATCTAGATCTGGCCAAACGAGGATTAAGACGTTGAAAGTCGTGCCTGTAAGGAAAAAAGACTTATGGATACTTATAAGAAATATTATTTTTGTGTAACTAATGCCGGATATTTTTAAACTATAAATATAGATGTATTGTTTTGGTGAACATTATAGTGTTGTCTATGTCTATAGATTCAATAAAAAGTCCCATCCCTAATTCAGTCTTTTTTTTCTCAGGGGGTAATCCTCATGGACTTCAAGCGACTAAAACCCTTCCTGACACTTTATTTATCTACGTCCAGCCGTTAGCCTATCGCAGATAAACTTTTGACTACTTTTACTTCTCATCTTCTTTTTTGTCTTATTATTTTATAAATATTTTTTGTCAATGGAGCTCCATTCGTTTTTCCCTTTTAGTTAAGTCTTCACAAAATTATCCACATTAATGCTCATTTCATTCTCTAGTTCAAGCTTTTCGATGGACGACCTTTGACGAATAAAATAGTATGTTGTGCATCATCTAGTTAATAGAGGTACTCAAACTTCTCTTGAGAATCACTTACCATATTTTTCATCTTTTTTCAAATTCATAAGCTTGAATTCTTGATAATAATTGGCAAAGATATCTTTAGAATATACATATACATGGTGGAAACTTTCAGCGGGGTAGTAAGGAGTACCTTAATTGTTTCAGCTACACGAAAATGGTCTTAAGGACTATCAATAATTTTTCGTCAAAATTTGATCCCCATTCATAGCTTATAAAAAAAAGGTTTTTAAAGAAAAAAAATCCCATCAATCTTGTTTCTGATACTGGTCATAAAGCTTCTACTGGACCAACCCAGGCTGGAGTACTAAAAAGTCAGAAACTGCAAAAAAAACAGACAGCGTGCGTCTCGGGACGCCCGGCCGAAGTGATAACTTAAACCAATCTAACGCGAGAGAAAGGGAACCCAGACAGACTGGCGCCGTAACGCGTAGCCTAACGAAGCGGTTTACCCTCCTATAAGAAGTTATCACTTCAAAAAATCTCGCATAAATTTTGTATGATTTTTTTTTAGAATGGCCTTTTTTTGCTAACTATTACTATATACTTTTTTTGAAAATCCGGAGCATCAAAATTTACTAAGACCATTTTCGTGTATCTGCAACAGTTAAGGTACTGCCCCTGACTAGCCCGCTGAAAGTTTCCAACCCGTATACAACTTAACTAAAAATAATTTGAATTTTATTATACCTGTTTGGGATCCGATCATCAAAACTATGAAGACCCAAACTTAGCAAAAACCAACTACCTGACCTCAAGACACTGTAAGCTCTTTCTGCGTGTACCGGAACCCAAACCAACTTGATTAACTATTTCTTTTTATATCACCTCTCACCCATTCGAATCTTACTAATGTTATAAAAGCGAATAAAAGCGAAAAATTTTAAGGATGTATGGATGTATGTATGTTTGTTACTCTTACTCGCAAAAACTACTGAATGGGTTTTGGTGAAACTTTACAATAATATAACTGACAACAACTTACACATAGGCTATAATTTATAAAGATATTGCGTGAATTATCCAAAATATAACGATTTTCCATCACCGCCACCATCAACCGCGGGGAGCAGCTAGTATTATATAAAATTACTAGCTGCGCCCCGCGGTCTCTCCCGCTTGGTGATTGAAAATCGTCATAATTCCAAAATAAAAAAAAATCTAAAATAAAAGTAGTCTAAGTTACTCCTTATTACATCAGCTACCTGCCAATAAAAGTCCCGTCAAAATCGGTCCAGTCATTTCAGAGATTAGCCGGAACAAACAGACAGATAGACAGACAAAAATTGTAAAAAAATGTTATTTTGGTGTATGTACCGTATATATATTCATACGCATGTAGTAAAAAGCGGTTATTTCAATATTACAAACAGACACTCCAATTTTATTTATATGTACATATACATTACAGCTAGGCATGTTTGCTGAATAATATTTTGCGCTACTTCTCCTCTTCAAGCCACTACATGTTGCGAAGCGGTGGTAAATTAGATTAGACTCCCATAAAGTAAATAATAGCCATAAACAATGGTTGTAGGCTAACTTTAACAGTTTTCATTGACATTTAACATCTTTGTCGTCCGTGATCTTGGCTGCTGAATAGTGGCCCAAACGTCGAAATATTAAAAGTAACATAAATTCTAATCTTAGCAAAGAGCAAGCTTAGACAGTTTTTTCTTACCTGCTAAAGGAAAACGTTGTAATGAAGCAATGAAATTCGCACATCGAATTTATCAATATCTGCGAATCTACCAAGCAAAAGCTACAACCGTTCGATAGTATTATCTAAATTACCTGTCTGAATAACCAGAAGAATAGCATCAAAAGTATAGAACACCACGGACATGACGCTGAATAAGATTAAAGCAGTTAATGTTGACTTCAACTTGCTGATCATCTGCTGTTCAACTTCCAAGTCATTGTAAACCTTTTTAAGCTCTACCACTAAGTCGTACATGACATCCTTCGCTTTGTGCTTATGAGAAGTCATTACAAGGTAAAATGTAAACAAAATGGGATGAGATAACCCATACAACAGCTGTTCAGATTTCTGTTTCTCAGTCAGATTAGTTTGGGTATAAAATCCCGCTAGTTCGGCACCAATTAATACAAAAATCAATCCATTATTAATTATTTTGTAAATATTATAGTATTTTTCATATTTCTTGGGCAACAAATCTTCGATCCAAAAATTAGGCATCCCCATAAGAAATATTATTAAATTAATTTTATAGAAGAACTTCTTGGTTTTACTAACTCCGTTTGCGTCCATTTTTATTAAGACAGAGCAGACATGAGGCGATCTTCAATACTAGTTATCCCTTGTTATTGTTTAATTACGATATGATTAGATTTATCGAAGGGGTGATAGTTATGTCATTACAGAAGCTATTAAGAGCAGCCCACTAAGTGGTCTAATAGCGATGGTTTCAACTGTTAATTTCCTTAGGCAGGAAATTATTAAATAATAAACACCATTTCGTTGTTAAAGTGATTATTTAATTTGTGCAATATTAAGACAATATTAATTGTCGGATCTGCATATATCGCGACTTTTTTTGTACTAAAATGTGTTACAATTTTTATCCCTGGGATTCCCGCAGAAAATGGCCTGGGAGCGGTTCTAAGTTGTTCGAATGCATAATTAATAATAAATTAGCTTATCCCGACACTATTTCCACTACAACGATAGCTAACATTATTTTTCAATGCTGCGTTACTTTGTGTCCCGGAAATCCCACGAGAATTTCAAGTCAAACGTGGTCGTAATTGCAGGTCTATTTACATAAATATGAAGTTAGTGCATGAATGTTTTTGTGTTTTATTTATTGCCTGAAGCAAGCCAACAGGCAGACGGCCCACTTGATGGAAAGCGGTTACCATCGCCTATGGACGTTTGTAATACCAGTGGAAGGGAACACCAGATATTTTCTGCGAAAACCCCATGTCTTACTGCAAAGGGACAACCGTGGTTGAAGTTCAGTCCAGATCGCTATTGTACAGGGAATAAATGTTCTACAGAACCGTTGCGTAGTTGAGCGTCGAGCTCAAGGAAATGGGGGGAGCGTCCCGTTGCATTTTATATTAATTTATATTTATTTCTTCTCCCGCCACGTTCGATCGTTCGAACTTTTTACTGTCGTCTGTTTTTCCTGAAGAATACAATCTAGGAGGCTTCAAGTCTCGCATGAACAGGTTATCTTCTAGGTACGCGTGCTTCACCTTAGACTACATTCCCATCTTACATCACATGTATGTAACCAATAATAATATAAAGAGGTTCTAATAATACCCAAAGAGTGAATTGATGGGCCAGTTCTCCATTCCATGTTCAAAATCTAAAGCCGCGGGTGAAAGCTGATTTATTATATTTATAGATACATAAATAGATAAGACCCTACCTTCTGTAATATATTTTACAGTAGAATAAACCCCATACAACGTCAGCGCCACGAACGAAGACCCAGGGTAAGCAATCAAATACGCTTTTAGTTTTCTAATCATACTTACTTCTACATCAAGATCGTTGTGCACCTCCTTCAGAAGAACAGCTATATAATAAAACACCTCTCTGGTTTCCTTTCTTTTCAAGAAATACTTGATACTATACACATGCATTCTCTCTCTTTTCTTTCACCATATCCCAATTAATTGGGGTCGGCACAATATGTCTTTTCCTTCCACACCCCTCTATTCTGACATACATCTTCTGTCACACCACATATCTTTCTTCACACCATCCATCCATCTTTTTTTTGGTCTACCTTTACATCTGTACCCATCCATTTTGTAGTTTAAGATTCTTTTTGGCACGTGACTTTCATTCATCCCTCCTCATTATAATAATATGCCCATACCAACTTAGTTTTGTCACTCTCAATTTTACAGTCACAGGTGCAACTTTCAAAGATCCCCTTATGTACCTTTCTCACCTTATCCATTCTCGAAACACCACACATCCATCTCAACATTCTTATCTCAGCTGAATGGAGACGTTTGTGGTTTATCACTTTAGTAGCCCAACATTCGGACCCGTAAAGCATGACTGTTCGTATGACAGATTTATATATTTGACCTTTTAGTTTCAGTGGCGTTAATTTGTCGCACGTCACACCGGTTACCTGTCTCCACTTTAGCCAGGCTACATTTATTCTTCTCCTTTCATCCCTCTCTATATCACAATTAGTCTGCAGTAGGGAACCAAGGTAACTAACTTCGGGATTACATAGCAGTGTGGCTGATTGTAGTTTAAGAGGCACAGCATTAGAGGTCCCGCCAAAATCACAAAACAGGTATTTGGTTTTGGTTCTGCTTATTTTTAATCCAACGCCCTCTAGCGCTTGCCGCCACCTCTCTAGTTTTTTTTTGAAGTGTCGCCCCGTCTTCATCCACCAGGTCAATATCGTCTGCGAAGAGCATGTACCAGGGGCCTCATCCTGTACCTCTGCGGTTAAAATTACTGGCTTAGCTAAAATTTGCTTCGCAAGAAAACTTTGCAGTGCAATTTATAATTACGGATAGGAAAATTTTCAAATTACACTTTAAGGGATTAGAATATTTTGCTGTTTTAAGTATGAACTGTATTGTCTATTCTCCTATCGAACTGCTCCTACATTGTCATACAGATTTTGAGTTTTCTTTCCTTTTTCTCTTATAATTGAATATTTACCAATGACAGTATTGAAAATCTAATAATTCCTGCCAAGGGTTGTCTAGGAGAGATCGCTTCTGAGCGATAAGGTCGCTCGTTGTATCTTTTATCTATTTCTACTTCTGTTTGTTTGTGCTTTGCTGTACAATAATTATCTATCTATCTAGTTACTCGTATAATTAAACTATTAAGGAATGGCAATTAAAAAACGTAGGCAATTCTTCTGTTGCTTTTTGACGTTTATTATCTTCTATAATATAATAATAATAACTTTATTATATAAATATTAGACGTTTCTAACAAATAATATTATGGTAATTTGTAGCTATTATTAGTGCCTGTGTAGACGGCACCGCACTGCGACCGCCCGATAGCAAAATTGTGGTGGCGGCGCGGTTGCACCTAGTGTATACATAATTTGGCGGTGGCGCGGTAGGACTGTCGTGTACACACGTGCTTATAATAAGGTAAGCGTTGTTGTGCTATGGCGGCTTTATTTCCCACCGCGCTGCTTCGTTTAAAGTAACATTAATAGATTACTAAACGTAAAGTAGTACTAATACGGTGCTTTCTTCAAATTTTCTTACTTTAAATAAAAGTAGGTATATCTAATAAATTACGGAGAATGCGGAGTATGATGATTTGACAATCTGGAAATAAGACAGCAGATTAGAATATCTTGCAATTATGACTGAGTTTTAGTTATGACAGTTATGACAGAATTTCAGTGGCCGGGCGGTCTCGTAAGAGGCGACAAAAATATCCATAGCCAGGTAGAGCAATTGCCCGACTGAATGGTTACCGCTCCTGATTTAGTATATGCCTCCATAAAAACCTTGAGTTGTGTTCCAGCATTAGTGGCTAGGTTTCCTCCTCGTAGCATCGTGGGTAGATTCTGCGTAGTGAGGGAGGATTGCTGGATGTTATATTCCAGAAGGAGAGGGCCGAAAGATAGTAGGAGGAGGATAAGTCAGCGGACTTCAAAAGCGGCGCTATGCTCACCTCCTTTCCATGACGTATTGGGCCAGGTAGAAGGATCTCCCGGTTAGGTTTCATATCCCCCTCATAGGCAGGCAGTGTATCCATATTTCCATAAGCGACGGTAACTACTTACCATTAGGTAGACTAATTTTCTAGGGCTGGGTTGCCTGTCAAACAAGGCGATAAAACAACCCACGTCCAGGTGGTAGGGTATTTGGCCATGCCGTTGCGATGGCATACTCTAGATAACTTTATGTTGTGTTCCGGCATTAGGGGCCAGATTCTAGTCTCAGCAGCGCATTTTTAGCACCTTTTCTGTTACAAATGTTCATAGGCGATAGTAACTACTTACCATCATGTAGACCACTTGCCTGTAAGCAAACATAAAATAAATATTCCATGACTTACCGAGACATATGACTCATAGGATAGAACTATCACACCTAAGCCTTTCATCAACACTGGTTTCTGGAAATTATGAGACTTGGTTATATTATTTGTAAAGTTCTTAATTATATTATTTGTTGTGTTATTATGTGTTTATTTCTTTATTGGACAAAATTAGGCACGGTCCAATGACTACAGAATATGTTGAAATCTAAATAGAATTTTTGTTAAAAATCCATAGAAATGCGCCTTTTTGAAATGAAACTTCTTTAGCATCATAACAAAATTACGTTTTACCGGGTTTAAGCGCGTTAATTTATTTGATTTTGGTTTTCCGATGTTTCAGCCACTTTTCAGTGGCTGTGATCACGGAAGACAAAGATGTGAAGTGTCAACGGGTATTGTTAAAGTTTTAGTTAGCCTACCGCCAACTTATTCTTTTTAATTTTTTAGTTTAAATTTGGTTTATGGTTATTATTTACTACGGAACTAGTCGTCGGAAACACCAAAGCCAAATAAGTTGCAAAACCGTTAAAACGTAGTTTTATTATCTATACAAGTCGCGAAATCCTAAGAAAATATTCTTTGGAATAGTTGTGATTTGCAACTCGATGAAACGAAAAAGTGACACTAAAAAAACAAACACATAAATCTATAGCACTAAAGGTCTGGTCTAACAGCGGACGGGACAGGACGGCGAAGCGACGCTAGCGGGACGGCATCGCGGTGTGGATGTCACAGTGCGAGTGTGATGATCGCCCTAGCATCGCGTGGGCCGACCTGTCGCACTCGGCGCGATTTCTCGAGCATTTCGAAAAGAGATGTCGAGCGATTCAGACGTGGTTGTTGATGGCTCAAGTCATACAATTTCGATAAGGGAAGATTTATATTAGACCGGGCCGTGTCCGGGGCGTGCCGTGTACGTGGCCCGGACGGGGCACGAATTTGAAACGCTACATACATTTTGTATGAAGCTGTTTATATTACACAGTGCAGGATACGTGTCCCGTCCGGGCCCGGACAACGCTCGTCTACACCTCTGTTGTTGCACGGCCCCGCCCCGGCCCCTCCACGTCCCGTCGTAATACGAATACTCTTCCGTGCTGCATAAGGGCAGTGAGCACAGAGTACTTTATATATACTGATAGCAGTGAGCGACGAATTTTTAGTGAGGGACCACGTGCGTTCTTTTTGTTTCACCGAAGCTCAGTTTATTTATGTTTATAATTTGTGATTAGTAAACAAAATATTATTTTATTGCAACATTGTTTTTATAAGTTTGCGGATAATGGACGATGACTTTGGACATTCTAAAGTATCCAAATAATTTATCTTCATTGTCTGGTAAGTATCTACATAGGGTATTAAATTCTCCGTCAAATTTACGCCTTCTCCAAAGAGGATGCACGCTCCATTTTCGTTTAACCTGGTTCATCTGACTTCTTGCTTCTGCTTCCTCTTCAGCAATAGCTATCGCAATAGCAGCCATCTCCAGTAAGGAAAAATCCATTATTATTAACTTGCAATAATTGAGAATTATTCACATCACTACGATATATTGAAGCAGCCGTGGCGACTTATCGCCCGTTTAGCACCCGGTGTAATATAAACGTGCAGCACGGAGTGGCTCCGCTCCGGCCCCGCCCCAGCCCGGACACGGACCGGTCTAATATAAATCTACCCTAATTCCACTTTCTCCAAGTTCATTTTGTAAATAGATACAAAATTGGCGTCACGCCGAACGCGACGTGCTCTCGTCGCGCTGTCAATTTGACTACTCAAATGATAATGAATATCCATAAAACACAAAAAGATCATCGCGCTCACGTCACGATCGAACTCCGTCCCGCCGCTCTCGTATTGCATTCCCGCCGAACGCGGCGGCGACGTGACGCGACCGCTAGTCGAGCGCCGAGCGCCGAGCGCGACGGCTCTGTGACATATCTACATTAACTAATATACAGTGTTGCCAACTCTGAATTCTAGAGGGTGGTAGATTTCTTCTTAAAATACGGTAGATTTTGCAAAATTACGGTGTAATTTATATTTTAAATACGGTAGAATTACCTTGTTTATTTAGTAGCATGTTAAGGGTCAGAATAATTAAAAAAAGATATTTTTAATCAAAATCAGACAGTATAATTGTAATAAAACTACGTTTTAACGGTTTTAAGCGCAGTAATTTATTAAGTTTTGGTTTGTCCGACGTTTCGGCCGCTTTTCAGTGGCTGTGGTCACGAACGACAAAGGTGACATTTGTCCAACGATTATTGTTAAAGTTTTATTTAGCCTACCGGAAAGTAGTTTGTTGAATGAATGAATGAATGAAAACTCTTTATTGTTCATTATAACTTAAACCTAGACATTTAATGTACTTAAATACATTTCCATTAGAACAATGGGCGGCCTTATCGCTTATAGCGATAAGGCGCTTATAGTTTGTTTTCATTATTTAGTTTTAATTTTGTTTATGGTTATTATTTACTCTATGGGAGCCTAATGTAATGCCATAAATATATAAAGCACCACCGAATTCGTTCGCGTAATATTTCCAAGCTGGTACTTTGCTATTGGGGGAATTCCTGACGCATAAAAACAGTGTTTTTGGTATAATTAAACGAAAATACCCTAAGGTACAAACAATAAATATTCAAACTCGTTAAAATTATTTTAGTGATATAATATAATCTACAAGATTTAAGGAAATACGATCTTCAATGGGTATTACGGTGTTTTTTGCTACCGTAATAATAAACCTACGGTAGGTGGTAGATCTATGCTGATTACGGTGTTTTCACCGTAATTACGGTGCAGTTGGCAACACTGCTAATATATTACAACTCTTCACGTCCCGCCAGCGTCGCGTCGCCGTCCAGTCCCGTCCGCTGTTAGATCATACCTTAAGCCTGCGAGAGAATGAAATACGAGTTTTACATTGTGCAGCACAGATTAGAGTGAATGAGTCCGATGATTAAACATAAACAGTCTAGGAGGGCTGAGCTGATGAATACCTGTGCAATCATCATAGAGAGGATAACCATCTTCCTAATCCGCACCGACGATCTCCCCATACAGTTATACCATCCAGAGAAATACATCGCCGTTGCCAAATTAGATGCCTAGAAAATAGTCACTTTTATTACTTTTTTATTGCAGAAGTACAGCAGACAAGCAGACGTCCCATTTGATAGAAAGCGGCTACCATCGCCTATGGACATTTGCAACACCAAAGATGCTAGGAATGCGCTGCTGCTCTCTAAAGGAAGACTGGAAACTGGTCACTAATGCTGGAACACAACAAAAAGTTATTATGGCGCCATACTCATTCGAGCAAATACCCTACCACCTGGCTGTGGGTTGTTTTGTCGCCACTTAGGACAGGCCGCCCGGCCGCAGGAAATTGTATTCTTTCTCCGTTCCTGCACGGATATTTCATTGAACATGGTCTCTACCACACTAGAAATTTATTGATTACCTCTATTGTAACGTCTCCAGCATTCCACATGAAGAAAGCAGTACTGACGAGTATAGCGGTTGCAGTGATTCCCGCTGCGAACAAATTCATTATCGTTCGCTCGGTGGACTAGAAATAAGTGAAATACACTTATAGAGTTGCAGGATTCGAATTAAAATGCCGTTGAAATTATTAGAATTTAGTAGAACTGTACAAAGAACAACGATCGTAATTCAATAACACGCGCAAAGTCCGTCAGTAAATAGATTATGTACACAAGTTTGGCTTGGCTCCTGGTTATCGCTCGACTGCCGCGTCCCTTAGTCGGGGCATTGCTTTATGCTGCACAGATGCAAGATGTCTGCCCGGCCGCGTGGATCGAATTTCCCAGAATCAGTTTGTACTTTAAATCTGACACACCTGGCTAATGACTGCCATAAAAGATTACAATACACAATGGGTTGTTTTCTAATCATAAAGTAAACAAAAGTCTAAATGCCGAAAGGTAATAAAATGTGTTTTTAAGGTATTGTTTTTTGTCAGCGTCTAGGTCGTAACAATATAATACATGTGTTAGGGGTTTCAAGTTTCTACACTGAACTTAAGCATGAGAAAAACATCAATACAAATGTCATGCAATTATAATAGAGCAGACTGCGCTTTGACACAGAGTGGCATGAGGTAAAGTAATTTGAGCTTAGGGGTAACATACGCTTTATATATAGCGACTAAACCTGTTATTTGGGTTAAGAAACAAGTTTTAGAAAAAACAAAAACACGGTCGACAAACAAGGTATGTTACTTTTGTAGATAACTACAAGCTTAGCGAAAGTTAGGTATCCCTAACTTTCCCTAAGCACAAATTGAATGTAGTTATGACTTACGCTTCATATATAAACACTAAAACTGTGTTTGAATTTAGTAAAGAAGTTTTGAATTCGTTTATTGATTTTTAAATACGAAAATCGTTTTTTTCTTACTTATATATTGCGACGATGGTTACAGATCGATTCTCACACTCGCTGATCGCTGTCATGGCAGCTTGCTTGGCTTGTGGGCTTTAATCGAAAGTCGCGATCAGTGACTAGAGCGATGATTTAGGGTAGGTTAGGTTAGACTTCTAACCAAAGCGCAAGAGCCTAACGATCGAAGCGCGCGTGTCGCGGTAGTGGCCGGCGAGAGCCAGAATAGAATGTCACCAATTTCGCAATATGACGAAATTAACGAATGAAAAAAAATAGTTAGTGACTGGATGGATGCAGAAGTCGCGGAAGGCCGCGACACACCTTCCATGATCAAATTGATCGTGTACTAGCAGAAGGTGATGTCAGGTGCCTTAAGAACAGACAAGCGTGCATGACAAGAGCTATGAATGTCAACGAAGCAAGTGAGGTGTGTAAGAATAAAGCTGAATGGCGCTCTGTTGTTCGTGTCTACTGAAGATATGTAGGTATGTATGTAAAAAAAATAGTATCTCAAAAACTATATGTCTCCTAGACATGGGGATCGTAGAAGGCAGAAGTACTCCTCCACCCTATTACCTGAAATTCAGTGACCACTAATATAAAGTTTAACCATAGAGTATATTCTATTATAACAAGCATATATTAGTCCGAGTTTTTTTTCTTTTTTTGTATAAACTTATTATAAGTACCCTAGTATTTAGACTCGGGCATATTTGATAAGCATCGGGCATATCTTCTGGTTTTACGAATACCGAAAATATAATAAAACAGGCCAAAGCATTGCAGATTTCACTTCTAAAATTAACCCTCACAAAAATTAAGAGACGATGAGGTAAGTAGTACATGCATATAATAGCATACATATAAGGGTAAGCGCAATATAAGTATTTGTAATACTTATATTGCGACGTTGTAATGATCAACTTACCACCAGCTGAGATAGCAGCACGACCAGTAAAGTAATATTGAATATAATTTGACCGCTAAAGACGCCTCCGCAAATCGTTCTACAATCTTCGGTACATCTGAAAAATTGTAACCCTGTTCAAAAGTTTGCTGAATGACAAATTCTGAAAGTTAAAATAAATATTGTACTTATCAGTGTGATATTTATTTTGTCATATTCGCCTTTATTCATGCAACTGTTATTTTTAATTTCATCATGTCGTGTTTTATTCTATATAGTAGTTCTTATATGCATTGCTGATACAGGTGATTGCAGAATTCCCTTCTTTATACTATTCTTATTCCATGGTGTCAATATCATTACTAATTTAGACTTTTTAACGTATAACGGTCTTATTCATATTGAGTTAGAGTAGGTGTATAGTTATATTTAAGTGGCAACACTAAGCGGATGGCCACATCATGACTCATTATCAATCGAGAGAGTTTTTGGCGGAAACTGAAAGAAGACGTTTTGCTGTGCAGTTTTATTTTCTAAAAATGTGTATAATTACTCTAAAATGAACAATAGTTGCAGGATATTGACAGTTTTTGAGTAGAAATTATGTGTTTTTGTGAGAAATGTGAACTGTATAGTCAGATGTGATCTTTCGAGTTTTCACAAGAACTCCATTGAATGGCGTCGGTTGTAGCCTGCAATACAACTGCGCTACTATACGAAGACCTATTAATTAACATGTTTCCGACTGAAAGACTTTGATTCTATGGTCATGAATAAATTAATAAAAAAAAATATCAATCGAGATTGATAATCGCACATTATCAATCTCAGATGGTCAAAGTTTTCAAAATATCTTTTTTGTGTTCCATTTAAATGCGTTTTATAATAAAAAAACCTGTGCGTCTCGGGACGTCTGACCGAAGTGATAACTTGCGTGAGAGAAAGGGAAGCCAGACAGACTGGCGTCGTAACGCGTTTCGTAACGAAGCGATTTACCCTCCCATAAGAAGTGATCACTTCAAAAAAATTAAATAAGAATAATTTGTCATGTGATTATTTGAATAAAGAAAATTTGAAGTTGAACTGGTTCCAGTATTATTGTACAGTAGTAAGTTCGAAGGCATCTTTAAGAACCCTTCAAAGTTATTCTTACTTAATATGAATAAGACTGAAATGTCTGACTTTACTTCACTGCCTAATATACAATTTGACTTTATCGATAGAGTAACGGTAATGTCGGAGCAATCCGAGAAATTTCGTTGAAGGCTTTAGCAACATTTACCTCAGGGTGTCCACATGCAATTTAATACCGACTCTAAACGCCTCCTCGTATTTCTTTTCCTTCTCCTCTTGGCTGATTCTCTCATCAAATATGTCATTGATGCCGTAGAAATAGCTCAGCAAATTCTTATACTGGTGACTGAGGCAAGTCAACACAGATATGACCAAGATATACATTGCAAAGACGCGACTACAGAAAATCCACCATAATATGTAGAATACTAATCTGACCAAGTAAGCCATATTGGATCGGTCATCTAGATCTGGCCAAACGAGGATTAAGACGTTGAAAGTCGTGCCTGTAAGGAAATAGTGACTTAAAGACTTACGGATACTTTTAAGAAATATTGTTTTTATGTAACTAATGCGGGATTTTTGTTACATTGAATATAGATTCAATAAAAAAATCTCATCTCGAACTTTAACCGACTAAAACCCTTCTGCATCCCTGCCGTTAGCGTATCGCAGATAAACTTTTGACTTCTTCTACTTCTCATCTTCTTCTTTCTGTCTTATTATTTTATTAACATACTTATCAGTTGAGCTCCATTCGATTGAACCCTTTTAGTTGAGTCTCCACATTAATGTGTCCCACTTCATTTTCTAGTTCAAGCTTTTCGATAGACCACCTTTGACACGAAAAAAGAGTAAGTTGTGCATCATCTACTTCATTAGGAATCCCTAATGCAGTCTGTGTCGAGAGTTAATAGAGGTACTCAAAGTTGTCTTGAAGATTACTACCATATTTTTCAGTCCTGAGTATACTCCGTTTTATCCGTGCAGGAACGGAGAAAGAATACAATTTCCTGCGGCCCGGCGGCCTGTCGTAAGAGGCGACATAACAACCCACAGCCAGGTGGTAGGGCATTTGCCCGACTGGATGGCTACCACCCCTGGTCTAGAGTATGTCGCCATAACAACCTTGTGTTGTGTTCCGGCATTAGTGACCAGGTTCCAGGCTCCCTAAAGAGAGCAGCAGCGCATTCGTAGCACCTTTGGTGTTGCAAATGTCTATAGGCGATGGTAACCGCTGTCCATCAAGTGGGCCGTCTGCCTGTCTGCTAATCTCGTGCAATAAAATAAAATAAAAACTCCTGGCTTATCTAATATTATTGTTTTGCAAATTCATAAACTTGAATTATTGATAACAACTGACACTTATCTTTATAATAATTCACAGATATACATGGTGGAAACTTTCAGCGGGGCAGTTAGGGGGAAGTATCTCAATCATTGCAGCTCATTAATATATATTTATGTATAATAAAAAAAAATATCTATGTTGCAGCTACACGAAAATGGTTTTAAGGACTATCCGTAATTTTTTGTCAAAATGGGGATTAAATTTTGTCAAAAAATTATGGATAGTCTTAACATTCACAGATTTTCAAAAAAATGGACATATAAAAATGTTATATAAAACCATTTTTTTTATTGTGACGCTGGCAAATTAGCAGGCGTCCTCTCCATATATTCAATATACTCTTTGAGGCGTCCCAGCGAATGTGACATGTTATAACTCAATGGTCAAATGGTTACCGTCGCCTAAACCTCAAAGGGTTAATTAATACAGGTTACATATATAAATCTTTTATCATTGTGCAATTTGCCCCCGGAAGATTCACTTCATTTAATATCTCATTTCCGGGATTAAAAGTATTTATGTCCGTTTTGGTGTTAAAACTACTTTTAAACAAAATTACAGCAAAACCGATCTTAACTCCTAGTTGTTTTTTTGTGAAAAATTAACAGACAGACAGATCCAGTTACAATCGCATTTTGTTATAAAGGTGAATTTTTATATCTATAAACTTCAGAAATGATTGATTGGTCTCCCATACAAACTTTCATCCCCTATTTGAACCCGTTCTATTTACATTGATCTATCCCCTGCCTATCTGTCTATAAAGTACATAAATAAATGACTAATATTACCAAAATAGCCAAAATGATAAATCACAAAAAAGTAAAACTCATCCTAATTTCTGGGATTTCCACTCAGTCCACTCTCGGTATTAAAATGACAATGTAACGAATTTCAGCCAAATAGGTGCAATAGTCTTTCCATAAAACATAACAAAGAGACAGACAGACAAAATTACTTTCACGTTTGTAATATTAATGGGGTTTATGCGGGTGTAAAGGGACACCCGGATAGAACGAAGTTTCTTTCGATTAATTAGTGAAGGAATAGTAATATTTTTTTAAAGTTATTATAATATTTTTTTTATTATCAACAAATATAATGTAATATAAATTTAATCAATAGGCTCAATTTTAGTAATAATGAGAGACAGAGAGAGAGACAGACAGAAACACGCGCACGCCGCACGGCTTACAACTATAGCAAAAAGTGTCGTTACAACTTTTGGTCTTAATTTTTTCCGTCTACCCCTTTCGCAACGCGCGATAAGGAACTTCGTTCCAAAAATACAAGAATTGTAGTGCGTGATAAATGTACGCGATACGCGAAAGGTGATGTCAGACAAAACTTTCGCGCTCCATATCGATATTGAGGTATTTAAATCAATCGTTCACAAAATCGTATTACCTTTAATCGATTTTTTGTGATAGGCGGTAAACGATTTGGTGGTATAAAACCCTTAATATGTTGAAAAAAGAACTGTCAAATCGGGCATCTTATTTTGTGATTATTTTAACACCATAATATATTCATATTACACGCAGTTGTCAAAATCAAAACTTCACAGGCAAATGTCACCTTCAACTACCCGTACGTTATACGGATGAAATCCTTTGCCAGCCTTATTGACGTATTTAAACAACAACGTCAAGTTGCTGCCAATATTAATATAATTTTTTTTGGCGCTTTTCTTTCACCGGTCGTACAAATTTCATCAGAGCTTGTTACGGTCTGCGTATGAAATTACTATATGAATTTTTATGTTGTCGTCACTGAGGAACGTCTCAGTAAAATTCGAATACGTAATTACGATTTAGTACAAGTGATCTGTGATTACAATTCAGCGGGGTTAAAAGATACGACTAATTCGGTGAAGCATCGTAATTTATTTTAAAACAAAAAGACATCGAAGAAGATGTATAGTGAAAGACACTTTAAGGCTTGTAAGTAATAATCTATAATCTATATTTTCGATATGATATAAAAAAATTCTACTGAAATATTTTTAAAAGTCTTATGGGCTTATGGCGTTGATCTGGTACAAACAAAAATAGAAAAGAAAGTCTTGTAAATAAAGTGAATATTGGGTTCTAGCTAACAAATTGTAGTTTTTTTTACCAAAAAACCAATCGTTGTTTAATAATATAAGTACTTAATAAATCGAAGCCTATGCTATTTTTAATTTGTTATCGACGTTCTCCGCCATTTTATTCATTGATTACTTATTATA
This sequence comes from Dendrolimus punctatus, assembly GCA_012273795.1. Taxonomy (NCBI): domain Eukaryota; kingdom Metazoa; phylum Arthropoda; class Insecta; order Lepidoptera; family Lasiocampidae; genus Dendrolimus; species Dendrolimus punctatus. The sequence goes on along the minus strand of CM022530.1, from coordinate 229,376 downwards.
ACAAATTCTGGCTGAGAGTATAAATGAATTCCTCGAATTCAGTTTTCAATTCTAAAAGGGACTTCATCAGGGATAATATTAAATATTTAGGGCATTTTACGTAGATATGGCGATGGGTTTAAAACTTTATCAGATGAATTCCCAATATAGGAACTTTGTTCCAAAAGAATTCGTCAAGTTACGCCACAACTGCAAATCAGTAAAGCAAGTTCTGAAAACTACGGTGGATGACGAAGAGTTTCGAGGCATAGCTACTCTAATTTGCATAAGTTAGCCGAGCCCTGCATACTCGAACACACACACACACACATTCTTTTCATTTTTCAGTCGCTATATCAATTTTTAGTATTTTCGAAATTTCCTTTAAGGGCAATGCCCGTGTGCCTCCATAACAAGCCTTAGGTATATATTAAAAACTAATTAAACTATTAATTTTACCCGAATTTTTGCCACATCTTTAAAACCCAAAATCCGATAACAATGAAATTTATACCAGACTGCTATGGAAATTTTCTGAGTAGATCGCGAAAGTAACTATAAAAATTGGTTAAGAAACAAAGAAAAAGATACAGACGTCAGTCACTAAAATGTTTTCTACCTGATTTTATGCATTAATTGCTATAGTCTCTTATTTAAAGATCTTATGGCAATAATATTTATGTGGGATCATTCTAGTAGTGGGTTTTCTATAAACGTGCACTTACGAGCCGCGCGCCGATGATTTGTACATAAAATAGTATAGTAAGTAATATACCTAGTATAACAATAAAACCATAAAATTAAGTAGAAAACGTTTGAGTAATTGACGTCTCTAACTTTTTTTTGTTTCTGAATTTTTATGATTTCTTTTGCGATCAATTCTGAATATTCCTATAGCATACATACATAACTACACTCCAGGTCCCTTGTGGGGTAGGCACGAACAACAAAGTGCCATTCAGGCTTATTCTTACACACCTTACTTGCTTCTTTGACATTCATAGTTCTTATCATGCACGCTCATCTGTTCTTAAGGCTCCTGAAATCACCTTCTGCTAATACATGATCGATTTGATAATGGAAGGTGTGTCGAGGTCTTCCGCGACTTCTGCATCCATCCACTTTTGCATTGTATATCTGTTTAGTCATTCTTCCTTTCATCATTCTTATAGCAGTCTGGTATAAATTTCATTGTTATCGCATTTTGCGTTTGTAATAGGTAGCAATAAATTCGTTAAATTCGGGTAAAAATGCGTAGTTCTTGATATACTTATATAGAACAGCCCATAATAATTGTTTTACTGCTGCGCTCGGATTTCCCATTCTTGTCGAAGGCGAATTGGCCAGTGTTACACATCGGTTATTTCAATGTGCAGGTTTTATCACGATTTTTTTTTCGACTTTTAGTGAATACTTTTGAACTAGGAGTCGAACCCGGGAGTGCAATTGCAGTGCAACTTAAGCCTTACTCTTATTAAGCCATGGTTTGGTACTCCGTTGAGATTTTTTATACCTGATTTCGCGGGAATTTTTGAAATTTCTATTGTATAATTAAATAATGTATCTTGCGTATGTCTTTAGTAAAATTACTTTTTTAATGACTTGAGGTAGCAATTAGAAGGCCTATTTGATGGGAAGTGGTTATCAATCGTCGCCTGTACACGTTTACAAAACTAACGCGATTTCGCCTTAGCGCTCGTTACGATATTTTACAACCCCATTGTTATTTATCACGAATTTTTACAGGAATGTCAAGGAATCGTGTATTTTCGTGCTAAAAGCCTTACTTAAACAGCTTTTAACTTAAAATATTGACAAAACACTGATCTTTGATTCCAACATGAATAAAGTCGCAGGTGGAGTATCGAAATAAGACCACCATCTTCTACCCTTGTGCCTTTATATTTCTAGACAATGAGACTGAAGACTCAGCTGATGAGGAGCAACCGATTCAACCGGCGCCGTTGCCAAGTTCGCCTACTCCACCACATGACAAGTTGCCGGAACTGATCATAGAGAAAGAGCCGCCACCACCAAACAAACGCAAAATAGATGAAGATTTCTTCGATAAATTGATAAAGACATTGAAAACGGAAGAATTAAGGCAAAAACTAGAAATGACAGCTAACGAAAATGTTAAGATTATTAGTGACAATGAAAATGGTGAAACTTCCAGTACCACTGACAATGGTGAAACTACCAACGCCATCGAAAATAGTGAAATTTTCAATACCGATGAAAATGGAGAAAACATTAAAAATACTGAAAAGAATTAACAAAAACACTAAAAGTTGATATTTAATTTAATTCAAATAAGATTACATTTCGTTCGATAATAATTTAGTTTTTTCACCAATATACATTTGCTACTATAAAAAAACTTTTATTTATTTATTTAAAAGAAAATGTTCGACCTGTTAATATTTAAAAATGTTATGATCTATGTATAAATATTAAAAACAGTTGATTATTTAGCTTTCTCGTCATTCATCTTTATTACGTAGTAAAAAACGGACAAGTGGAAAAACGAATGGCGACGGATAAGTGGAAAATCTTCAACTGACAAGTGACAAAATGAATCGCAACAATATTTTTGTATAAAATGGCATTTTCTTGCTAATCATACTCTTTTGATAATCTGTGAAGGGGATCAAAATTTACCGAAAAAAATGGATGGTTATGGTAAGAATATTTTCGCGTAGCTGCACAGTTAACAGGTACTTTCCCTGACTTCCACCTGAAAGTTCATATACGATTAGACTATACACTGACGGACTCATAAACTGCATCACAGTAATAGACGACTTTGAAATAAATATTTTAACCAAGTATGCAAACTTTCTATACAGATTTAAATTGAAAATACAGATCTAGATTGGTTCGTGAACTTTAAAACAGCGTAGGGTCTCATATCTTTAAGTTTAAGTTTGTGTACTGCAAAGGACCTAAGACTTTTTTTGAAGAAAAAGCAGAAATTTAAGGAAAATTGGTTTCATTAAAAAATTGGTTTTAACCATAGACACAAACTTTATGCAAGGGTTTATTAAGGTTTTAATAAGGTGTATTACCTCCACGTGCCCTTATTACGGATTCTAATCGGTTCCGCATAGATTTTGTTAGGGTTATTAAAAGATCTTGCGGAATATTGTCCCATTCTTCTGAAAGTGCTGTTCTTAGTACTGCCACTGTCGTGGGCAAAGGATTTCTCGCATATACAGCTCTTTTTAAATTGTCCCAAACATGCTCAATGGGATTAAGATCAGGGCTGCGTGCTGGCCAATTCATTGTACATATCCCAACCTCTTCGCAATATTGTCGAACTTGTGCAGCAGCGTGCGGCCGGGCGTTATCCTGCATTAAAGTAAAATTTTCGCCTATGAATCCCATGTAAGGCACCACGTGATCTTCTAAGATCTCTGTTATGTAGTGATGTGCAGTCAAACCCCCTCTATTACCGTTTTGACGGACCATGTCTATGAACACAAGTTCTGTTCACCCGTTCATCGATATGCCACCCCAGACCATAGACGAACCGTCTCCAAAAGGAACACGCTCCTCAATGCAACTTTGAGCATATCGCTCCCCACGTCGGCGATAGACTCTTCTGCGACCATCTGCACCATATAAACATGTCCTACACTCGTCCGTGAACAATACGGACGTACATTGCTTTTCTGTCCAATTCAGGTGATCACGCGCAAATCTTAAGCGAGCTTGTCTGTGAGCTACAGACAACTTTGGACCGTTTGCTGGTCTAAAAGGGGTGATATCCGCTTCCTTTAACCTTCTTCTTATTGTTCGTGCACTCACGTTTACTCCACGCACTTTATTAAGCTCTGTTTTGATGTTCACAGACGTGAGGAAACGATTTCGCAGGGAAGTTGTAACAATAAATCGGTCATCACGACCGGTGGTTACTCGAGTCCTGCCTGTACCACGTCTCCTTCTGTAAGAACCTGTCTCCACAAACCTTCTGTATATTCTGGAAACCGTAGACTGGTTTAAATTTAAAATTCTACCAATCGTTCGTTGATCCAAGCCCTCCCACACCAATGCTACAATTTGAGCCGCTTGTTCGGACGAAGTATCCATATTATGGTTCAAAAACTATCGATGAGTAAAAAAACTAACCCAACAATTCTGCTGGTAACAATAATTCAATTGACAAAAGAATAAAAAATCAATGAGAAACAATTTAACACTTTGCTATAAATAACACGCAAATCTGATACTACGAGTAAATTTTCTTTTCCCGGCTATATTCATTTGTTTTACTGCAGTTCTATTTTTAAATTTTCCTTTTTTTTGAGATTAAGAGCCAGTGTCTCCATATTTATATAATAAAATTCTCGTGTCACAGTTTTCGTTGCCATACTCCTCCGAAACGGCTTGACCGATTTTGATGAAATTTTTTGTGCTTATCCGGTATCTATGAGAATCGGCCAACATCTATTTTTCATCCCCCTAAATGTTAGGGGTAGTCCACCCCTAAATTTATTTTTTATTTTTTAGACAAAATTTTTAATTTCTATTTTTTTATGATACAACATACAAAAATACATACAACCCTAAATTATTAACCCTCTGCGACAAACCCCTATTTTTACCGGTCAGGACGACGTCTGCCAGGACAGCTAGTATTTATATAATTTAATCTAAAAAGTTTGCATACTTATTTAAAAAAATCATTTCAAAGTAATCCTGAACTTTGATGCAGTTTATGAGTCCGTCAGTTTATATTAAATTTGATTAGACCTGTTTGGGATCCGATCATTAAATTAGCAAAAACCAACTGCGTGCACCGAAACACAAACCAACTTGATTGACATTTCTTTTTATTTTAAATCCCACCTACCCTATTCTAAATTATATAAAATTATTACAGCTAGGCATATTTGCTGAATAGTCTTTTCTGCCGCTTCTTCTCTTCAAGCCACAAAATGTTGCGAAGCGGCGGTAAATTAGATTAGGTTCCCAGAAAGTATAGCTATTGAAAAGTGGGCGAAACGTCGGAATAATAAAAATCAAATAAATTCTAATCCTAGCAAAGAACAAGCTTAGAAAGTTTTTTTCTGATCCGCTGAAGTCAAACGTAGCAATGAAACAATAAAATATGCTCATTGAATTTATCATTATTTGCCAATCTACCAAGCAAACACTCCTACACCGTTTGATATTGTTACGAATTGCAAGATTCGAATTAAAATATCGTTAGAAGTAACGGGTGCGCCAGAGAAACTTACTTATTTGAAAAAATTCCCGCGCGGTGAGTTGGGCGGGTAGAGGGGCAAGAGGGGGCGCATCTGGAGGGGGAAGTTCCCAAGTTTGTTTCTCCCTCCAGTCAGTTGCCATCATGCTCTGGTCTAGAGAGCAGCGGGCCTTCGCAGTTGAGAGCTTCTTTTCTAACGGTCGCTCACTTGTTGCTACGCAACGTGCCTTCCGTGCTCGCTTTGAAATTCCTCCTCACAGACTCGTTCCTGGCCGTAATTCGATTCTGTCGTGGGTTAACTCATTTCGGGAGTGTGGAAGTGTCGCTAAACCCAGAAATGGACTTCAACGGACCATCAGAACTCCGGAAAATATCGAAAGAGTGAGTCAGTTGTGCGTTCTCCCCGGCGTTACAGGAACATGATCGAGGAATTTTTTCTTCCAAGACTCGAAGAAATGAACGTTAGGAACGTGTGGTTTCAGCAAGATGGAGCCACAGCACACACAGCACGAGACTCAATGAATTTGTTGCGACAACATTTCCCCGACCGCCTCATCTCTCTCAGAGGCGATCTCCAATGGCCGGCACGCTCTCCAGATTTGACTCCATGCGATTTCTTTTTATGGGGTTATTTGAAAACCCTGGTTTATGTCGATCGACCACGGACCATAGCACACCTCAAGACACCTCATAGACAACATTCGCGACGCCATTGCCAACATACCGATTGATATGCTGCGAAGAGTGGATACGAATTTCAAAAATCGACTTCATCAGTGTATGCGCAATGGGGGTCGCCATTTATCCGATGTCATTTTTAAGACTGCATAAAAAAAAAATGGGATATTGTATTCTCAAATAAAAAAATTTTTAAAACAATAACTGAAGTACTTTTTTTTTATTGACCTTTCAAATAAGTAAGTTTCTCTGGCGCACCCTACAATAGAATTTATTAGAACTATGCAAACACGTATAACACAGGTACAAATATAACCGGACGCAATAAGGCCAAACATAATGCACAATTCAATAACACTTGCATCGCTTGTGTTATAGCTTTGACTGCCTCACCCCTCCGTTCGGGCATTGCTTTTATCATGTACAAATACAATATGTCTCGACACAATACTCGATCGCGTGGACTGAAATTTCCAAGAATCACACCTGGCTTACGATCATCTAAAGCATACAATACACAATGGGCCGTCCCTCTCATTCCAAATTTTAAACAGAAAGTAACAAAAAAGTCCAAGTGCGGGAAGGTAATAAACTGCAGGTGTGAATCGGTTTTGTCGGTCGTAACAATATTATTATCTAAATTACCTGTCCGAATAACCAGAAGAATAGCGTCACAAGTATAGAATACCACGGACATAGCGCAGAATGAGATCAAAGCAGTTAATGTCGACTTCAACTTGCTGATCATCTGCTGTTCAACGTCCAAATCATTGTACACCTTTTTCAGCTCTACCACCAAGTCGTACATGACATCCTTCCCTTTGTGCTTATGAGAGGTCATTACAAGGTAAAATGTAAACAAAATGGGATGAGATAACCCATACAACAGTTGTTCAGATTTCTGTTTCTCAGTCAGATTAGTTTGGGTATAAAATCCCGCTAGTTCGGCACCAATAAATATAAAAATCAAACCATTGTTAACTATGTTGTAAATATTATATAATTTTTCGTATTTCTTGGGCAACAGATCTTCGATCCAGAAATTAGGCATTCCCATAAGAAATATTATTAAATTAATTTTATAGAAGAACTTCCTGGTTTTACTAGCTCCGTTAGCGTCCATGTTTGCTAAGACATAGAGCAGACACGAGGCGATCTTTAATATTAGTTATTACTTGTTATTATTTAATTACGATGTGATTATGTTAGATTTATCGAAGGGGTGATAGTTATGTCATTACAGAAGCTATTAAGAGCACCCCACTAAGTGGTCTAATAGCGATGGTTTCAGTTATTAATTTCCTTAGGTAGGGAATAATTAAATAATAAACGTCATTACATTGTTAAAGTGATTATTTAATTTGTGTAATATTAAGATACAATATTAATTGTCGGATTTACATATATAGCAAGGGTAAAAAAATAAATATGTGTTCACAAAATTCTGTGTTATTATCAAAGTTATCTTGATATTATAAAACTCTAAACATGTCGTGTCATTGAAGCTATTTAAAAACAAAACAACTGGAATCGATTATATTAATGATGGAGAACACGATGCATTTTTTAGATTTCTTGTCTGTTTGTTTGTTTGATAGGGATTCACGTAAAAACTACTGAGCCGATTCCGATACGGTATTTGCTGGTCGACAGCAAATTCCTAGACTTAAGGATCTGCGCTACTTGTTATCTTGGGAATCCCGTGGGAATTTTTTTGGGAATGATTTCAAATGACTAGACTATAAAAAATCAAAAAATGCATTTTTGACCTTTTTGAAATTGTGACCAGCAGAATCTTAAAATACAACTTTTTAGAATGTTAGTCTCTGTGTCCGTTTTATTAGACCATAACGTGAAAACTACTGAACGGCTTCAATTGAAATTTGAGTCTGGTGGGAATCGATGGATTTCCTTCTGCTATGGAAATTCATTACAAAAAATTAAAGGCACCTCATCATTCACGGTTCTGTATTGCAGTTCGCCTCGCGTGAATGTTCTTGCAGCCTGCAACTTCGAATGAACAAAATGTCACTTGAGTCCTGCAAGCCCCACTTACTGCAGGAATGCAATGTAGAATTATGTATGGGCCCATTTACTATCACCATGTCATTTGTCCTGGCTTAAAGTCCTAGTTGCCAAGCCATAAATATTATAAAAAAATGTAATTTGTCAGTGTTAGACAAATTGTCAAAATAAAATTTATGTATAAAAAACAAAACATAAATAATGTAAATAGAAAAAATAATTAATATATTCTTATTAAACTCATCAATTAAATATTAATGTATCGTAATAATTGTGTGCATGTTCAAGAACTAATATATTCAGTATCATAAAAATGTGTACATACAGTCGAAATAAGGACGCAAACCTCATAGAAGGTGTCGAGAATCTTTGCCGGTTGTGTTTGAGAGATCTTGTAGACCCTGTGCATGTGTTCAATAAAGAAAACGATCTATGTTCATTTTTGTCTTTCAGAATTATGTTAAGTGCTGGGGTACAGGTATGTTTCTAGTTAATTTTTTTGGAAGGACTTGATGTTAATAAAATACTGGTTCTTTTGTGTTTGGGTTATATGTCCAGATTGCATCCATTTGACCAAAATTCCGATTCATATTTTACGTAAAGTCCTTTAAAACAAAATAGAAACCAAATAGAACAACCTGTAACAATATTAGCTGTTTGGAATGAATTTTTTCTATTTTAGTGTTGGGAGGATGAATTTACATTTGTAATTTATTGTTGAATTTGAAATATAGAAACATAAACTGTAAGCCTTATTTTGTAAAATTATAACTACATTTTAAAAGGTACTTAGAAAGGTATTGCTAATTTATTTTTATTAGTACATAATGTTTGACAGGGTCAGGCCATAGAGACATTGAGATGTGGGGCCCCAACACCTGGGCGCTATTGTATCAGTCTTAAACTGCTGCAGACGCATTGGCATGCCCCTATCTTCACATATAGATGACTGGTGTTGAAATAAGACTACAACTGATTCTAAACAGCAACACCAGCTCATATACAGAACTAGTAAAGATTTAACAGGTGTATTAAACAAAAAGATAGCCTTTATTACTGTTGGAGCTTAACCGGTTCTGCTCTGCTAGGAGGGGAGCCACCAATACTGCAACACACGACCAGTCCGCCTTACACCGTCCGGCGATGCTTATGCATACAATAAACCACACATCATTTACCTTTGTCGTGAATATTAGCTGTATAGTAGTCACAAATAAAGCTCATACAAATGACAGTCCACTGATTTACTGCAACATCCCATAACACCCAGGGAGGAGCCTAGACAATTACTGAGCTACATTACATTTGTGCTGATTAAAATAATATTAAATACCAGCCCCTAAGCTTGTCCTATGGACAAAGGCCTCCTTCAAGAGCCTCCATTGGTTCCTTTCTAGTGCAAGCCTAGTTCAAAGTGGTCTAGCTACTCCTTTGCTGTTATCCTCCCGGCTTTGACATAATACTCATCTCTTTCTTTTTCCATCACAGGGGCACCAAAACCTTGTATTTCTTAACCATTAATTCATTTTATTTTCAATCATGATTTATCCATTTCCACTTCAGACTTCTTATTGGTGTTCTAGTGGTCTTAAGTTTTTTCTTTTATAATCCTGAGTTTCCCTTTATCCTTTCTTTTGTATGTAAATCTTCTTTGCATGTTATTTTAACAGACCTCTAGTGGCCTTATTTTCTGAGTACCCAAGTTTGGCACTCATGTGTTAGACATGGTGTAATGCTTATTATTAATTATTTTACATTTATTTTACATATTTTTTAATTTATACAATTATAAATATATTGCAGTTTTCATATGAAAAAAATCTGCCCAATGCAATTTGCAAACAGTGTCATGAACAAGTTGAAGGTGCTTATATATTTAGAAAATTATGTCAGACTTCATATAGAAAAATAAGGTCACATCTTCAAGCCTTGAAGTGTAAGAATAGTGCAGAAGTACAGAACAATACAGCAAAAAATTTCAAAGTAGAAAACGACACTGCAGAAAATTTCAAAGCTGAAAACAGCACTGCTGAAAATTTCAAAACAGAAAACAACATGGATGAAGGCAAGTTAGTGCTGAATTTTGAAAAGGATGAAATAGCAGAAATTCAGGATAATTCCCAAGTTCCAGTTGAAATCTGTAATGAGGTATTTGTAGGAGATTCTCTAATAGTATATGTACCCATAACACAAGCAAAATTTACTTAGCTTGAGAATATAAAATGCATGGGTCTATCTGCCAATTTCGTTGTAGTTGCTTTGTTTGATTAAAAGACATAATTATATATTATCATGTCATGGTTTAGAGCCTGTGTGACAAATGGGATGCAGTTGAATTAACTTCGGTCATTTGGTCCTCATTATTCATGTAGTATATATCTGCGATGTCTTTGTGCATTGTAGATCTGTATAATAATAATATATTCTAATACTAGATGTAGAGTAAGTTACTTATGTTAATATTAATAATGAGTATTTATTTGTGTGTGTGTTCATACGCATGTGTACATCCATATCCATGTGTTTGTATATCCATAAGGATCCTTGTGTGCTTCTTGTGTATTTGGAAGGGTATATAGTAGCATAAGTGATAATATTAATTGTTTTAAAAAACAGCAAAATATCATTATCTAAGAGAACATAAAAGTTCTTCAGCATCTTTAAATAGCAAGGAATTTGAAGAATCAGTTAGGCCATTACTTAATTTATAGGGACTCATGGTACCCAAGGTTAATTTAATGCTGATACTATTGTCTTGGTAAACAAAGTGTCGGATGCCCGATGGACCGACGACCTGTGCAGGGTCGCCGGTAGGCACTGGCTGAGGGAATCGGAGGGCAGGGATGAGTGGCGCTGTCTTGGGGAGGCCTATGTGCAGCAGTGGACTTTAAATGTAACTACTTTGCCAGGAGGTACGGCATTTGCCCAACTGGATGGCTACCATCCCTGGTCTAAAGTATGTCGCCAAAACAACCTTGAATTGTGTTCCGGCATTAGTGACCAGGTTCCAGTTTCCCTTATGAGAGCAGCAGTGCATTTGTAGCACCTTTGGTGTTGCAAATGTCCATAGATGATGGTAACCACTTTCCTTCATGCTGGCCATATGCCTGTCTGCAGAACTCTTGATCTGAGGGGCAATTCACTCAAATTGTAAAGTTTCTTTCAGAATAACCTAGAGGGCAGTGAAAGCAGTAAAGCAGTAATTGGGGAAAAAATTGAAACTTTACAGACATTTAAGGAGGTAATCATTTTCAATCATTTTCTCATCCTTTTTTCTGTCTTATAACAAGGTTAGTTACTCTGAATAACTTTATTAATCCTGATTACAGCTCTTAGGGCCACCTCGATCAGTATGATATCTCTTTCTCTCTCTGAGAATACCAGCATATAATAAGATATAATTAGTCTAGAACTTATCATGCTTTGTATAGTTTTTTGTATCTCCAATTACTTCTTCTATTTTCAGAATAATTTAGAAAATTTTGGAGAAAGTGCAAGTCAGTATGTTCAAGACAATGATAGTAAGTTAGTGGTAGAAGAAAAAGTTGAAGTTGAACAGCAATTGGATGAGGAAGAAGATGAGCACATGGTAGGTGTTACAATAATAAATAGTGGAACGGCAGACAGAGCATTTTGATATACTACGGGAACGCGCCCTTACAGTGCGTTCTAATTTGTAGCTTATAACGCCCAAAATGCTCTGTTAACCGTTCCACAAGGCGATTGCAGTCGTTGTGGTCGTGGCGAAAATGTCATAATATTCGATTACACAACGCTCAAAACGACCCATGACGAGAGAAGGGTCGAATAACTGTTCTACTTGGGTTTGCGATTGTCGGTCGTGCACAAGGTAAAATAAAATAATTAAAATAATTTGCCGAAATTTTGTTTTTTGTGACACCATTATTAAATTGTCGCATCAGAAGGTTACAAAGGTTGCGAAAACTCTGTACTTCTAGGATTGATTGTGTCATGTATATAGTACAATTCAGCTGTCATATTCCAGGTGCCGGCTGTTTGCAGGCTGGTGCAGGTGACAGAATCAGGAGTATCACTACCTGTTGATCCACCCGAGGAAGACGAAGAAGATGTCGAAGATGCCAGGCCAAATTTGGATATAGCTATGTTTCTATCGACAATTTTAACGGAACTCGAGGTGTTACGGAATTATGGTGATTGCTTGGAGCTTACGGACTATGGCAGCATATCGCTCGAGTTGGAGATGAATGACGACAATCTGATCAATTTGGAGATAATAGAAGAGGACCCAGTGACGGTAATATTCTATCAGAAACAGAAGCAATAGGTATCTGTTTTTCTCGAAATCTGGGTGTCTTCAAGTCTCGTGTGAATAGGTACCTTCTAGGTAAGCGTGCTCCATCTTAGACCAAATCTCCGCTCAAATTGAGCGAGATAATGGTCAAACGCGAACCTATACGTGATATATATAATAAAATTGTAGAGCTTGAATTTCTGTACAATGAAAAAAATAATACTAAAAGCCGGGTCAGGGGGATTGTGCAATCTCCAATGCTGAGATTGTAACTAAGCGGACTGTGTTATTGCGAATTATTTGGCCAATCTATGCGAAGAACGGTAAGTTAGCCAGTGAGAATAAAACTACAACGAGTAGGTCAACTCACCTTGCAAAGATCGGGTTCGAGTCCATTGGTCGGCGCCGACTGCTTTCTTCGTGAACACAATTTTGTTTCGAAACGAGTAATTTCACCACTCGTGACAACGATGCAGCACTGGTGCACTGGTTGGCGACAATTGCGAATATTTTTCACAAAATGCGAAACGAGTCTCTTGTGAGGTGAATTCAACGACGAGCGATTTCGAGATATGTCCGTACACGACGAGCGCAGCGCAGCGAGTGACTCTCGCCGCAATGTCTACCCTCACTGGCTCACGCGTCAAAATAAATATACTACTATACTTCAAACAAAATTGTCGCTAATTTATCAAATACAAAAAATGAAGCTAAACTATTTAATTTTATTTAACGCTAATTAATATTAATCTAATAATAATAATAAAAAAGGAAACTGTTTGTACAGGGATGTTAGATTTTTTTGAAGTGAAACTTTTATATAGATGGGAAATGTTAGGATTTATCTGTCACAAAAAGGTTTATAGCCGCGTGGGGGGGGGGGGGGGGGGGGGGTATATCGCGTGGTGAGAGGCGGCATACTGTTAGAGTAGACTATGGTTATTGTTCTGATTCGTTTTGCCACTTGTCTGTTGAAGTTTCACTTCTACTAAGAACTACAATAAACACCACTTAAACTATTTAAATTAAAACAAATAAGTAAATGTAGTCCTAAATTGGTCATAGCTCAGCAAAGTTGCCGGTTAAGACAACCAGCGCTGATCTTCCGCTAGGACCGTCTGTGACATACACGGACACGGGCAAATGAAAAAAAAAACAGGTATGAAGTGAATATACAAAAATTGAGATTGTAATAAAGAGAAAAAAAAACCACAAACAATACTAAATAACAAAAGACTAAATACACTTTATTTATAAAAAAATGACAATGTTTTACATATTATTTATGAAATTAGATAGAGCAATAGAGAAGAACTAGACTAATAAATGATAAATGATTGTTACAGTTAAATGATGTTTTCAGGAAGAAACTCCTGTTGTAGAATTTAATTCAGTGGACGAAAATGTGCCCGAATCTGATTCACAACAAAATGTCGTGATTCAGTATGTGACTAGGAATCATGCCAATAAAAATGTACGTCTGGCCGACGGGGGGGAAATAACGGCTTTGGAGGAAAAACACGAGGAGAACATGTAAGTTATTTTGTATTTTGTTACAAACATATATTTTTTTAAATATATTGATTAAACCGTGTCGTAGTTTAACGCTATATTTTGTTTAAGCCAACACTGCATATATAATATTGCGACAGAAGAGAAATTCATTTGTCATTTTATTACCTTTTCGGCATTTGGACTTCTTTTGTTGGCTTTGTGTTTATAATCTGTGATTGGAAAAACATTGTGTATTGTAATCTTTTATGGTAGTCATTAGCCAGGTGTCATTCTTGGAAATTCAGTCAACGCGGTCGAGCAGGCATGTTGTGTTTGTTCAGTATAAAGCAATGCCCCAAGGGAGCAGTCTAGCGATAGCCACAAGCGAAACAAGAAGTTAGTGACGGACTTTGCGTGTGTGAATAATGCATTATGTTTGTGGACTGGTTGTTTACAGTTATAATAAATTCTATAATAATTCCAACGACATTTTAATTTGAGTCCTACAACTCGTAACAATATGATTGATTGTCTACGAACTATGTGTGTGTGCTTTTAGAGTGGTAAAAGCAATATAAGTAGGTGTGACGAAGTCTTGAGACGTTTTTTAACAGACGGAGCAGAGTCGGTGAATGTATCGACCTTTATGTTAACTTATAATAAATTGTTTATTTTAGTTCTAAAACTACATATAAACATTTTGGGGTCGGAATCTTCTATTAAGTATTAATATGTAACAGCGTTAGGTGGAGGTTAAATTAAATTTCAGATAGCAGAAAGTAGTATTCACTGTAGAGTGCTGATGTGAACTAATAAAACTACTTTTTAACGGTTTCAAGCGGAGTAATTTATTTGATTTTTCTTATTCCGACGTTTCGGCCACTTTTCAGTGACCGTGATCACGGAAGCCAAAGTTATCAATGAGTATTGTTAATGTCGTATCCGAACGATAAGTTTAATGTCATGTATCCAAACATTTAATTCGCAGTTTACCAAAGACAAAAATGTTATCTATGCTCTCTCTTCTCTCTGCCAAGCTTTTTAACGGGTGTGCAAACAAAATATTTAAAATGTAGAAGATATCCATTAATTATCTGTTATTTAATACGCAACAGTTACATGCATAATATCACGCCTGTTTCCTATGGGGGTGGGCAGAGACTATGGATATCCACTTGCGATGACCTTGACAAACAACATTCGCTTCATCTACTTTCATTAACCTCTTATAAGCAGCATTTAAAGTTATATTTAGCTTACCACCAATTTGTTGTCGTGGTAGCGCAATGGCTAGCGCTCGCGCCCTTAAATCGAAGAGCGCGGGTTCGATCCTCACCGGAACGCATGCGCCTCTTAGTCAGTTTTCTGATCTAATGTGCATATTGTTTTAATTACTACGTGCTAATACCGGTGAAGGAAAACATCGTGACGCAATCTGCACATCGAGATAACCGATGTGTGAAACGTGCCAAACCGCCCCGATAATGGGAGGCCCGAGCCCAGCAGTGGGACAGTATTACTATATTATTTTGACTGAACTGCGAGTGAATGTTACACCAAAACGTGACAATATTAGCGATAAGAAACGTGCTGTAACCAACATATTCAATGTACCGTACTGGCTTTGCAAGACGGCAGCAATGCTATATGTCTGTGACACTATATAACAAGATAAATAAACAAATAAATGTACATGGACTCACTAGTCGGAAAGTTAAAATTAAATTTAAAAACTGGCTACTTAGGGGGCGTCCATAAATTACGTGAGGTGTTTTTTTATATTTTCTACAAGTCTCTCCCCCCCTGGTGAGATGTCGTGAGATTTTATTCAACCCCCTCCCCCATCCCCCAATCTCACGTGAGATTTTTCAAAATGTGAGTTTCTTACGTAAACGCGTTGGATTGTTATTGTAAAAAGAAAAAAACAAATTTTGCTTCGTGCTTTTATTTACGACTAGTTGACAATATGGTGATATGATATGAAATATGGTGGTTTGACAGTCAGTAAATGTATAACGTTGAAGTATGAATGAAATTATTTTCTTTCGAAAGAATTAGTAAATGATCTTAATCGTATTACGATAACGCTTAAGATTAAATCTTAAGCATGTACAATCTGGATTAAATGGACCAAAATAGTATAATTTTTTATTGTTTCAATCAGAAAAAAAATTGCGTGATATTTGCCGAGACCCCCCCTCTCTCCGACGTAAGATTAGATGAGATTTGACTCGACCCCCTCCCCCCCTTAAACACCTCACGTAATTTATGGACGCCCCCTTACCCTCGACTACGCTACCACCGAAGCAATGTTTTAACCTATCTATCTTACTAGCAACTGTACAGTACATACATAGTTACACACATACACACACACGTACACAACACACACACACACGTGTGTGTTGTGTACGTGCATCTACACCACACGCTTACTCACTAGACATAAGTACTCTGTTACCGATTTGTATTTTTTGTGTTTAAAACTAAATACTAACGTGAGAGAGCACTGATTCTCTAAACACAGGCTTCATGCCTAGCTCGGGAGTTAGGGACTTCTAAAAGTTATTGTAACAATTTTTTTGGCAATAAAGATTTATTTATTATATTATTAAAAAAAAATGTCGTTGTAAGTGAGCCGCGGCGGCTGGTGGTGGCCAAGGGGGAGGAGGGCGACCGCGTGAAGGTGATGTGCCCCGAGTGCAACAAGCTGTTCGTGTCGCGGGGCTCGCTGCGGCGGCACCAGCGACTGCACTCGGGCGAGCGCCCGCACGCCTGCAAGCTCTGCGGGCGCCGGTTCACGCAGCGCGCCGTGCTCAAGAGGCACCGGCTCACCCACCTAGGTCAGTTGCCTCGCCCACCTAGGTCAGTGGGCCGGCCCACCTAGGTCAGTGGGCTCGCCCACCTAGGTCAGTGGGCTCGCCCACCTAGGTCAGTGGGCTCGCCCACCTAGGTCAGTGGGCTCGCCCACCTAGGTCAGTGGGCTCGCCCACCTAGGTCAGTGGGCTCGCCCACCTAGGTCAGTGGGCTCACCCACCTAGGTCAGTTAGCTCACCCATCTAGGTCAGTTGGACCCCCAAATAGGGCAGCGGGAAGGCGAACCGTCACGTGTGGGAGAATAGTTGAACAAGTGTGGGGCCATCCGCAAATTACGTCAGAAGAATATCATGATGTTTCATCCCTACCCCGTCCTTGTCACAGCTGGTCACATTCGCGAGACTCCTCCATCACTAGTGGTGACGTCACATATTTTGAAATTTTAGTTTTTTTTTTTAAATTAAGTCTATTTTTCAATTCATAAATAGTTTATTCTAGTCACTTTAAAAAAAAAATACAACTAAATGTTAAATGTGAGGACTCTGCCTGCTCAGCGATTGCGTCGAACGTCATGCGACGCGTCACTCATTCTTAAATGTACATATGAGTGAATAAACAATCTTGGTTTTTTCTGTTATCATATTATGTGTATATTAAACTATATATCTAAACTAAAATTAAACTATAAAATCTAATACCAGACCGCTGTCAGTTGGAAACGTGCCCAAAGTACTGGCCACATTATCTCGCCGAATGGCAACGCTGCTGCGTTGCCCGGGGTATAAACTCTATAAACCAGACTTTTGATCACGTCAGACATCAATCAGATGTTTGGCTATGTCCGATGAAGCTTGTGCACCTCAGGCCCCCTTGGACCCCAAAAGCCGCAAATATGTGGCCATTTCCGATGGTTGAGTCTTGGCGGCGTTTCAGGGCCTCCGGTTGTTCAGCAGCTGTATCGGCATGCTAGTGGCTGGAAGATGGGACGCTGCCAATTTATTAAATTGAAACGACTGGTTCTGTAACTAATTTAAGTATATGAGATTTTCAAATGTGACGTCACGATATATAGAAGCCCCCCCCGCTCCTCCTCCCACTCCTTGTCATACAATGTCACATTTCTTCCGACCTCCCTCCCCCCATCGCCTTAACCTGTGACGTCATTGAAGGATGGCCCCTATGCTGTAGTTAACAGTTCAAGGACCGTCCAGAATGGCGCTGGTGTAAACAAAGGGTATGGCGTGAATATAGCTGTTGTGGGCGAATTGAAGTATGCCGAGTTAAAAAAATTTAATATCCTTGGCGACTAGAATAGGTGATGGCAGTACACTACTAAAAATATGCTTAGTGATATTTTTAAATGTTTATTTAACCCCTTTGAGGGACACAAATTTAATATTATTTTTTCCACAAGCTGCCAGCTGCGCCGCTCGGTTTCACCAGCGTGGTGATGGAAAATCGTTATATTTGTGATATTTCCACAGTATATCTTTCTAAATTATAGCCTTTGAGTTATTCTGATGTGTATGCTATATTATTGTAAAGTTTCATCAAAGTCCATTCAGTAGTTTTTTTTAGGATATACATCCATGCATTTTTACGAACTTTCGAATTTATAATATTCGGTTGTTCGGAAAGTAATTTCGTTTTTTTTTGTGGAAATGAAAAACAGTTTTCGCTTCGAGGATAATCCCAGGCCTTTCAAGTGGTCATAAACTGTTGAATTTGATAAATTTAACCTCGATCCGATCTCATGTGTTGTTATTTGCCGGTTCGCTTCTGCTAATGCCTTTATCGCGTTTTTATCAGCTTCAACCGGCCTTCCCGAACGTGGTGCATCTTCGACACCAAAATTGCCGGATCGAAATTTAGCGAACCAGTTCTGGCACTGGTGTACTGTCAACACACCTTCTTCATACACATCGGTTAATTTCTTTCTGGCTTGAACAGCAATTTAACCCTTTTCAGTAGTAAAACAGTAAGATATGTCAAAAATGCTGCTTATCGCTCTCCATTTTTATAAGGCACCAACCAAAAACTACTGCGTAGAATTAATTGGAATTTTTCACACACAAGCCTTGCTGTATGAGCTCTCGAAGCATATAAAAATTATACGGCTTAAGTGTGAAGTTGGTTGCAAAAAAACACAATTAAATCGTCTGTCGGGAAAAAACGAAATTACTTAGGATTTACACATGCGAATTTGCAAAGAACAAAAAGACATAACTATTTGTTCATGCGACTTTTATACACGGTCTATATAATTGGACGGCGCGCGGCGCGCTGAGCACCTTCCTCCTGCGACCTTGACCGAGTGAAGACGTGTGTTACCTTCCGGCGGAGATATAAATATATGATATCGGGTAATAACTATACTATATTGGTGAAAACGGTACCGTAAGTGCTCAAAGACAATTGTGAACAATAAGCGTGCGATTTCTGCGGGAGTGATACTACAGAGGCCGGCCCAAAACTTCCACTTCGCTGCTACAAGTAAGTGGTAGCAAGGGAACTGAAACAACATCCGACTAGCAGGAATCTAGCCTTTCTATACAGTCCGCTGGGCTATCTAGCCCGAACACTATTCCTCTTCTCTATACGTCGCTATGAGCCTTGAATGAGGCGTCGTGTGCGCAGAGACGCGCCCGTTCCAGTGCGACGCGTGCGAGAAGAGCTTCACGCAGCGCAGCGGGCTGGCGGCGCACGCGCGCACGCACCGCCCGCCCAACAAGCGCCCTCTGCACCTGCACGCGTGCCCGCTCTGCAACAAGGTGTTCCTCTACCCGTCAGGTAATTTTTTCAACTACCCTCATGTTCCAAATGCCAAGTAATAGTAATAAGTGTGTGCAATTCGATATGTATTAAGGAACTTTTTATCCGTGCAGGAACGGAGAAAGAATACAATTTCCTGCGTTGGGGCGGCCTGTCGTAAGAGGCGACAAAACAACCCACAGCCAGGTGGTAGGGCATTTGCCCGACTGGATGGCTACCACCCCTGGTCTAGAGTATGTCGCCATAACAACCTTGTGTTGTGTTCCGGCATTAGTGACCAGGTTCCAGGCTCCCTAAAGAGAGCAGCAGCGCATTCGTAACACCTTTGGTGTTGCAAATGTCCATAGGCGATGGTAACCGCTGTCCATCAAGTGGGCCGTCTGCCTGTCTGCTGATCTCCTGCAATAAAAAAAAAAACTAATAGTAGTAAGGAAAAAGAAAAACGGGATAGAAAACAAAATAAAAGATATGCCCCCCCCCCCTTCTTCTTCGTTATTATCTTTCAAAAAATTAAGAAAGCAAATAAAAGAAAATCATAATCTCCATTCGACCACATAATGGAGGAGCAGGCAAATAAAAAAGGTAAAATACTAAATTTTGTCACTGGTTATTTTTCCTATGAAATGTAATGAGGAATTTAATTTGCAAAGTTTTCTTATAAATAATATATTTTGTTGGAGTGTAACTTTTTTAGCATCGTTGTGATTTGAATTTTGATGAAACGAAAAAGCGGCACGAAAAAGAAATAAACAAACAAATCTATAGGACTACGCCTGCGAGAATATTAGATACACGAGTTTTACATTGTGCAGCATAGATTAGCCAATAATACCGATTATTAAACATATATCCAATTTGGACCGAAACAAAACTGATAATAATATTTTTTAGACTAAAGCTTACTTTACGGGTTTTACGGGCAGGTTTTCAAATTGGACAAGTTCATTTTACAATCTGCCCGTAACATTTCAAGTTAAAATTTCGTTGCGATTCGTTTTTCCACTTGCCCGTTGAAGTTTCACTTCTACTGTTTCCCAGCACACATTTTACCACAACCCAATAATTTGGCACCTAGTTTTGAATAGTATAATACGGCCGGCGTAACTTGGCAAATGTGAACATAGGCTCTGCGAACTTTAGAGCATGTACACTCGTGTGATGAGTGGGCATACGACTCGTCATTGAATACAATTGGTCGCCCTTCATCCCTGTATTTTTCATTGCTTTGTACTAGTTGGTCACTGAATTTTCTTCACAAGTTTACATGCGCCAAAGTTCGCAGAGCCTATGTTCACATTCGCCAAGTTACGCCGGCCGTATTATAGTTATATGTTAATTGCGAACGGGCGGCGGCAGGCCTGAGCCGGCACATGACGACGCACGACGGGCGCGTGTACGTGTGCGCCGCGTGCGCCAAGACCTTCCGCGACAAGAGCTCGCTGCTGCGCCACCTCAAGGTCTGCAAGCGGCAGCCGGAGCGCGCCGACGCCGCAGCGCGGTGAGGGTACGTGCACTTGAAAGGCACTCGCTCTACTTTATTCCCGTACACAGCTTACCGTCGTAATTCGTTCTGTACCAGAACAGCAAGCGAATTTAATATGTTGGAAGATATAAACTTAGACTTATTTACTAATAGCGTAGTGTTG
Organism: Dendrolimus punctatus; assembly: GCA_012273795.1. Lineage (NCBI taxonomy): Eukaryota > Metazoa > Arthropoda > Insecta > Lepidoptera > Lasiocampidae > Dendrolimus > Dendrolimus punctatus. Next base: position 208,483 of record CM022530.1, on the reverse strand, counting down.
TTGGTCAAATTCCATTCAAACTCGGATTTATCAGTTTAAGTACCTTATATATATATGCGCATTTTTATTATTGTTTCTTTGTATAATTTTCATTTTTTTCCTCTTTTCATTTTAACTGTTATCTGTGGAGGCGTATTAATAGCTTCTCCAAATGTATCTTATTTTTATTTATTATTAATGATAGCTGTTAGCCCCCAGATAAAATAAAAAATTATCTAACATGAAACAGATAAAGTACTATCCGCAAGAGTTAACTTGAGGCCTCATCCCGACGCCCGCCTTCTGACCGCTCGCGCCATCAACGCGTCAGTATCTCGCGCTTACGTCAACCGAGCGAAGTCTCAAGTTAACTCTTGCGGGTTGTAAGCAACTCACTTCACACACTACGAAATTTCCCAGCCTACCTCCCTTACAAAAATTAATGATTATAATAAAACTACGTTTTAACGATTTTAAACGCGGTATTTTATTTGATTTTTATTATTGCGACGTTTCAATCAATTAAATAAATTACCACGCCTAAAACCGTTAAAACATAGTATTAATATGTATACAAATCGTGAAAACTCAAGAAAATATAACATAGAAGATTTTTTAAATATAGGTTTATGGCTTGGCAGCTAGGCTTTTAAGCCAGATCTTTATAATAGTTTCTTCATTTTCTTAAGCATATGTGTAGCGCGGATGAACTGTAGTTTATCAGCTTATGCTATTCAACGGAGTTCTTGTGACAACTCGAAAGGCCACATTTGACTTTACAGTTCACATTTCTCACAAAACACATAATCACTACTCAAAAACTATCAATATCCTACAACTACTGTTCTTTTTAGAGTAATTTTACACATTTTTAGAAAATAAAACTGCACAGCACAACATCTCCTTTCAGTTCCCGCCAAAAACTCTTACATTGAAGATTGATGCGTCAAGTACACCCGGTGACACAAGTTTGCTTTTCTGCATACATGAATAAATTACACCCTTTCCTTATTATAGAAACTGAAGCGCCTACAGCCCCCCTAAAAGCTTGCGCCGCATATCCCGGCAACCTTGGTCGTCCGAGACGCGGTCTCCACTCTGCTACTACTATAGTCGACGCATTATGAACTGAGGCGTCGGGTCACAAATCATTTGTCTGTCTGTCTCGCTCGCACTTACAGGTCTTATGCAGAGGTGTAGTGATGTGCGTAAGAATTGTAGAGGTTTATATCGATAACGGGATAGGTACGATCGATACGCTAAATGAAAATCTAATGAAGGTCAGGATAACGCATCGACCCCGCGTGTAGTATGTAAGTGTCGATAACGGGTTGCATTGCGTGCACATTCCTATCAGTGACACTTATTGCCCGACGACTCAGTTTAAAATGCGTCGACTATAGCTGGCAAAATCGCCCGACACTATCCTCTCGATCGTATTTATGCCTGATTCCTTCGGTATTCTGTTAATTCCAAAGGTGATTGATCCCTGTGCATTGTATTATTGCGTGTTCGTCTTTCAGAGCTGGAGAGGCCAATTGTATGAGTGGCAAAGCTGCGCCTGCGCACGCAAAGGATGCGTCAACTGGTTGACAAGCATAGTTCAACAAACGACCCTTCCCGACTGATGGAAGATTTTCACGTGAGAATTGAATTGAGTACTTCAATCCAACGTTGACTGCAGTACCATGTAGTTTTTTCTAAATCAATAGTATTAAAATATTGTTTTAACGTTTGTAATCACTACAATTATTTGAAGTGATGCAAACTTCAGATTAAATAGGGAAAATCAAATCATTAATGTGGAATATTAATGTATGTGTCATATCAGTAATCAGACTTATTTTTTTGTTTTGTGTAACCATTGAGTATGTTGAATAAAAGGTTGTATATAACAATGAATTTAAAAAAAATTAGGCTAAATTATTATTATATAAACTTAAATTAAGGGGCCGTCCACAAATTACGTCAGCAATGTCATGATTTTTTAATGAACTATGACAAGGACGGCGAGACCTTGTCATAGCTGGTCACATCTGTGAGATTCCCTCCCCTTCCCCCGTGTTCCATCACATATTTTGTAAGTTTACGTCAAGAAAGCATTAAATTAAAACAGCAATTCCGTAATTAGTATTACTTCTATTTTAATAATTTAAACGCTGCTCATATAGATATATGGTTGGAAATATTCTGAACTTTTTCGTTAGTAGTTCAAATTCGTGTTTTAAAGCTTAAAAAATATTATATTTGAAATGTGACGTCACAAAATTTAAGACCCCCTCCCACCGCTTATCATAATTTGCAGACCATCACCCACTTGCCGTGTGACGTAAGTTATGAACGACCCCTAAATTTGGACCAAGCGGATTTTGAAAATGAAATTTTTGTCCGTCTGTTAGAGCACCATGTGACAATTGTCGAACGGATTTCAATGAAACAACCCGTAGATGGCTTATATCCCGGGACAACACTTAGGATACTTTTTATCCCGATAAACCACGCTGTTTCCCTGGGATAAGCGAATACAAACATGGCGTTGCGGTCGGGTATATCTTGATCAATTTCAATTTGATAATTTCGACGAATTTCATTTTGATCAATTTCAATTTAATCATTTTGATCAATTTGAAATTTGCCATAATACTATCTATCACAACTATCAAAATTTAAAAAGGTAATTTTGGTTATATTATTATTTATGAAATCTTTTTGTTAACTAGTATATAGCGTATATACAAACCAGTGTATAATTAATTTTATATAAATCTTAATATATATAACAATCAATGTGATAATTATGAATATAGACCTTGTGTGAAAAATAAAACACAATTAATTCACTTAAACATTTTATTTGAAAAAGAATTTCATCCTAGTTTGAAGGCAACATGGTATTGTTTTAAGAAATGAATGACAGAATGTTAGGTGACCGGAGAAGCGCGGGCGACGAGGGCCCGCTTACACGACGGATGGCACTTAGTTCAAACAAAACAAAATTTACTTAATCACCATCTTCAAATTTTACAAAAAAAAACAAAATACGCCACCGCAATGTAACTTAATATGGAATGCCTTTTTCACTTAAAATTATAACACTATAGCATACGATGATATAATTTATAAATATATGTTAATTTCGATGAAGGCAGGTTAGGCCGAACCGGTAACGACGGGGCATCTTACACGACCGCATCGGATCGGACGCGTGTTTGAATATCAGATTTGTATTAGACGACGGAACTGTGTTGTGGAACGATATAATTACACTTGCAAGCTCTAATTCGACTCCTATATCTAGAATATAAATGATTATAAAAATAAATAAGGGGCGTCGCCCCTCTTCCCTTACACCCCCCTCCCTCCCCCCTCCAACTCGATCAGACACTTCGGCGTACGCTTGAGCAAAATTACAATTTCACTTCTTTGATGAACTTACTAGAGCCGCATTTCTATATCTTACTAGGGTTTGGCTGAAGAAAGTACACATTCGAACTATTCACATTTTTTTTACATGGCAACACTAATACAAACGTCAATGTCATTTTTACAAAACATTATAATTTTTGTTACTTTGGTGTAATCGTGTTTTGGCATTTAGCAAGTTTAAGGCGTGGATAAAATGATCGTTAGATATGCTTGATTTACAAATTCAAGATGAGCAATAGGAGAAAGTCGCTGAATTAAAAGAAAAGATTGTTTACGTATTGTATAAATACTCTATGGTAATTTGGGGTTGCCATACTGGTATGTTTTAAAGCCGCGCTTTTTCAGTCTACTTTCATTAGCCACACTATCTATTCTTACACATAAGCCTGATTTACATCAGTTAAGTTGTTAACTTGCGAAAGTCCTTATCATCACTTGCACAGAAACGTTTCAGTTAAGTGGTAAGTAGTAGATTAAGCAAATGTCTGTCCAAACGGTGATTAGGACTTGGCGAGGTAACTCCTAAACCAATACAAATGTGAATTAGACTTAACACGCATCAAAATCTGTAGCAATCTACAGAATTTAAATCCGGTGCGAAATTAATTTCGCAAAGCGAACACTTCTATAGATATCCATAGGTTATTGCGAAAAAAACCGCATATAATATTAGTGTTGTAACAACATTTTCAGCGAATTTGTGTCTTTCAACCATTAGTTAAGGCACGTGGATAAATAGTAAGACATAGGATCCAGCTTTAGGCTTTTAATAGCCAGTTCTTACATCTGACTAACCATTCATTTGCCTATCGGTTAATAAATTTCTACCGAGGATAACGCAATTGTATGAGTAGTAAGGTATAGGAACCGACCCTAAAACCCGTGAACGCTTGTTTTTATGATTGAAGTGTTTACTATACTTCTCGGTAGCGTGCCCCACTCGTTTCCATCCCACGATACATACAACCGCATATCACTAAAATAATTCAACAGACAAACTAAATAAAACATAATAACTAATTTATTTTTTAAAAATGCCGAATAACATCTGAGCACACAGCGCTGTATCGATTCGCACTTTTTTATATAAGAAACATTATTAATCATACACAATATAATCCTTTTATAAAATAATAATAATAAAAATCTGTGTGTTTGCATTTTGATTTCCTTTCTGTGATGGCTTTCGGAGCCTGGCAAGCAGGGCTTGGAAACCGGTTAAAAACAAAGGAGATAGATTTTCTTTTCGGTTCTGTTTCAACTTAAACCACAAATAAACGGTTTTTAGCGACAAAAATTCGATAGGTTTCGACGAATAAACCGGTGTTGTATTTGGCGCAGCTATTGCCCGGTTTCTGAGGCAATTTGAACTGTGTTCGTTAGCGCTATCGGTCCAATAACTTATAAAATTACGTTTTTGAACACACCATAGTACGATAGTTAAACTAGGTTCAACTTAACTGACCAATCTATTCCATCCATATATTTTGTTTGATGTAAATAAGTGTCAGATATTCCTTCTTAAATAGATCCATCTAGTGGCGAGTTTTGGTACTAGTTACAGGTTAACAGTTAACCTAAGTTTATCAATAACATAACTTTACGGAATCAATTGTTATTGAACTCATAACTGGTAACCTCAGAAACTGGGCATAAGTCGTGCAGAAAGTTAATGGTGGTTAACGTGACACTCTTGGCTAATGCCGATCAAAAGCGGTTAATTTTAAACCGGTCCCAAGCCTTGCCGGTAAATAAGGTATTCTAAAATATGGACATTTAAAATATATTCCTTTTAAATAATACATCGTAGAATGTGATTCGTTCAAAGTTATACATTATTCGGTTATAGCACATGGTCTAAAATAAAATTACTATTAAGTAATAATCAATATTTACATTTATAGTTTCGACTATATAGCCCGTGGAGCGTTCATATGAGACACGAGTAAGCATCGGTGCATTGGAATTGATAAATATGTGGCAACACTGCACTTTTCTCGCTGAACAGAGGATTGCAATCTCATTTTCCATACACAAAATATGGACCCAAAGAATGTTATCGATACATAAAAACTAGAAATATACAAAGTGTAAACCAAATATGTTAAATGCGAGTGAAGTTAGCTCTGTGAGCTTGCGCAGGTCATGGCAGGTGTAGTGTGAAAGAGATGGAATGTTATTCCGAATAGAGAGTGAGCAAGACCGCAACACTCCACTCTCAGTTGACGGAGCTGATAATATAACATGATCTTTTTTTAATCGCCTACTACGCTTGTACTACTAACTTCACGAACGCATTTAATTTTTGCTCACACTAAAATTTAAACACTGCACACGAGTTTAAATATTTATTGCCAGTATAACAAACTTATGTCATTGGCTATCGCAAGCGAATTTCAAAAATAACGAGTCACATTAAACTACTTCATAATATTAATGATGTTTTATGAAGTATATTGAACGGTTAATACAAATATGGGCTTATAACTTGAACAAATATGGCAGCCGGCTGTGCAACCCTTTTCTGAATGCTCGCCTTCAGTTCTTTAATAGGAATTAATTTCGCATTTCATGCATTGCTCAAGTTACACGCCGATAGTTATCGTCAAAATATTTTTTTGGCACAGATTGTCACTTGCAGTAAACCCGTGTGCTACAGCAACTTCTTTAGTTCGTGCTAATTTCGTGAATTTCTTGTTTCAACAAATAAAAAATTGTGGGTAGTTTTTATTTTGAACCGGCTTACTAATGTCTCATTGACAGCCGAACCCTCAGACTTGACACGTCGTTACACTTAAACGCGTCGATAACTAATCAAGGATAAATAGTATGGTTGCAACTGGTCAAACTCAGAATACCCAACACCAAATTGCGTATTCACTCACTACATTTTTGACATTTCAAAATGTTTTCGCACGTTACAAAAATACTCAATTTTTTGTTGTTTCTTCTGATATTTTTTAAATTACATTGTTTTATTTTAGTGTATATAAATCTAATTTTACTCACGTATAAAAAATATAATCTTATAACATGATAGTTGGAATAAGTATATATTACATAGTCACAGTATAATTATCATAGAGATGTTAAAACCAAATATTATTTTTAAATGAATACAATTTCTAGGTCGCATTTGGTAGTTTTAACAACTCCATGTCAGTTTGTTTCCAACTTGTGGCATTACCACCATTCCGAATTAAACCTAGTATCAATATTTGACACCTTAAAAATCAACTAGCTGGAAAATCTTCTTAATTCAATATATATTTAAGACTACAAATGTCAGAAAGTGAATGGACGACATTCATATGTCAAATGACAAGAATGCCAATAAAAAAAAACATGATGAGTTTTCTGTTCTTCGATATTTGAAGAACAGGCAAAGGTCGCAGACCATACAGTCTCTTCATTTATATACTGTCTTTATGAATAAATACGTTTTCGAAATTCAAATAATCATGTTTTTTTTTGAAGCTATTTAATAATTCAAGGTATTCCGAATTCAAAAATTCTCGAACACATTTAAAATATCTCCTCATAATAAAGTACAGACAGCAAAAAAAAAATATAGCTAAAGTAGAAGTGATTGAAGTTTTGTAACAAAGTATCAAGTGACAACGAGTTCCGCATACAAGTCATACTATTTACCCCCGAGTGCGTGGCGTGGCGTGGTGCGCGTCGCGTGCGCGCGCCCTTACATGTTCTCGAACTGGTCGACGCGCCGCTTGGTGTTGCCCTTGCGGATCTCGCGCAGCGTCTTGTACTTGTCGCGGCCCTGGCGCACGTTCTCGCGGTGGATCTTGTCCATCGCGGTCTCCTTCGTCTCGTCGCGGGACTGCGCCAGGTCGTTCTTCAACGCCTGAATTTCAACAAACAAACATTTTATTATTAAACCGAAAAATGTTGTAACGATAAAATAATCCTTTAACAAATCAAATTCAATTTATTTTTTCCAGTTATAGAGAGAAATTAAGCACTGAAATTACATATGGGCACTGCATACGTCTAATCATCGCAGCGGACAACGACTACTGGCTAGCGCAACGCGGGAGCGCACATATAAATAGTTGCTCTAACTCGCTCGCACATCATACGTCCCGCTCACTTGGATATCAGTAGGACAACATAAACATATAAAAAATATGACGTCATAGCTTGCTGTGGTACAAAATCTAAGAGATTTCAGTGTTTAGTGAGATGGTTAAAGTATTTTAGTTGATTTGATTATCAACTGTTACTTTCATTGTTTTAAGTTAGATTTATTGAATAGTACTCAAAATATAATTTATATATACATATTGTATTGAAATATCCAATAATTGATTCTTATTTATTTGGTGCGACTTAATACTGGTCACCAAGGCTACGTTCCATTAGACTCACAACGACCACGTTTACGCCCGCCATTTTTCCCGTTCCACTTGCTTGCCGGCGTTACCGTCACCCAAGTGGAACGCTTATTCGACCCACCCCTCTTGACATGACATGGGTTGTTATGAGCGTTGTGAGATCGAAAATGATGACGTCATTAGTAACGTTTACGCCACGAGCACGACCGCGCTTGCCTTGTGGAACGGCTAACAGAGCATTTTGGGCGTTCTCAGCTAGTAACGGAACGCGCTGCAAATATTTGAATTTAGAACACATATGTTCTTTTGTTTTTTTTTATCTGTATATTTTTTCCTTCCGTGAAAGTCGTCATTTAACTCGTGGTGTTTTTTTATTGTTTATTTGAACAGATAGTATATTTCAATATTTTTTTTAACCAGCTGACTCGGCGAACTTCGTACCGCCTATTTTCTGAATTCCTAAGACTGTTCCATGAAACAAAGACAGAATCACCAAAATCGGTCCAGGTGATTAGGATTCTAGAACCTGATCTCAGTCACCTACCGGTTCTAATTGTGGCTGTAAACCAACCCGGGACACTCAAACACACACAGAAAATTTCATCAAAATCGGATGTACAGTTTACGATTCAATAAAGGACATACATTCATTTTTAAATATCTCAAAGTAGAGGATGTGAAACCGATCACCATTTGGGGAGCGTCTAACTGAGCCGTTTACCTTGAGCTGGTTGTGCAGGCGCTCGTTGCGCTCGGCGAGCGTGCGGCGGTCGTTGACGGGGTCGACGAGGTCGTCGGGCCCCTTGGCGAGCTCGCCGCCGCCGGACTCGGAGCCGGCGTCGGAGCCGCCCTCGCCATCGCCGTCGCCGTCGCCGTTGTTCTCGCCGCCCTCCGACACGTGGTGGTGCAGCGGCGTCGTCGCCGCCGCCAGCAGCGCGGCCGCCTCGTCCTGCTTGCGCCTCGCCTCCTCCACCTCCTCCTGCAGCCTCCTCGTCTCCGTGTCCTTCTCCTCGACCTCCTGCTGGATGCGCGACACCTCCTCCTGCTTCGTGCGGATCTCGTCCTCCAGCTTCGCGCGCTCGGCGGCTTCCATGTTCTGCAAGAAACAAATTTATTTTGCACAATAACAACTCATCTAGAGATAGGGTCTCCGGATTGAGGAATTCCTTCACCCACAATTAGCTTAGAGCTATAAGCATTAAAATGTCTAGAATATTGACGACAGACAGAATGACAGGCAGACGGCCCACCTGCTGGAAAGCAGTTACCATCGCCTATGGACATTTGTACAGTCAAATGTGCTGCCACTCTCTAAAGAGTGACTGGAACCTGGCGATTAACGCCAGAACACAACTCAAGGCTGTTATGGCAGCATGCTATAGTCCAGGGGTGGTAACCATCCAGACGGTTAAGTACGTTACTACCTGGCAAATGATAAATTTATCAAATTGAGATATTCTCCAAAACTCAATCTGAAGACCCTGTCTAAGAATGTATCATATCCATCAAGTCACAAAACTATTTAATGTGAAAATCAACGAATGATGGAGATCAGCCAATGTCAGCTCCGATACACTACAGACAAACGACAGTGGCTCCCTCACCACGTCAATGGGGATGTAGCGATTGACTCGATTATCTCATGTCTCTCAATGGGGATTGTTCACAAAAAATTACCCTCTGATTTTATATTTTTATTACGTAAAATAGGGTATTTTAAGATACTACTTTGAATATTTGTGTATTTTAAGCCTTAGTTTTTTTTTATAATTCGACTTTAAAATGATTTCTCCGGTGAAGTCATAAGGGACAAATTTACATTGATTTCTTTGCCCAGAAAACAAAAATAATAAAAGTAAGTTTTATCTATATATATAATACGGCCGTCGTAACTTGGCGAATGTGAACATAGGCTCTGCGAACTTTAGCGCATGTAAACTCATGAATAAAATACAGTGACCAACTAGTACAAAGCAATGAAAAAATACAAGGATGAAGGGCGACCAATTGTATTCACTGACGAGTCGTATGCCCACTCATCACACGAGTGTACATGCTCTAAAGTTCGCAGAGCCTATGTTCACATTTGCCAAGTTACGCCGGCCGTATTATAATCGTAGTAATCTGTGCTATTATTTAAATGTCACTGTCATTACATGCATTACTAATTACGTATCGTGATCATTTTAGTGTTTTTTGTCGCTGGGCTTATAATTTTTCGTGTTCAACCATTATTATTTTCTATAGTTATCGTTAAATTTTTTAAAGTGATCTTTAGGGAAAATCCATGTTACAGAACTTAAATCAAATAATGTACAGCTAGAAATTTTTTTACACCTGAAGCAGGCAAACAGGCAGACGGCCCACCTGACCTTATTAGGTCAAATGCATTTCTTACAAAATACAAGAAGATCGTACGTTTTTTGGAATTTTAACTAGACAGAAATGATTAGGGACACTATTCCTCGAAATGCTTTTTCAAATACCTAGATTAGAAAAAACTGAACAATCCCAATTGTATAATCATCTCGATGCCTCTTGTTTTTTCAATCATCTTTGTCTCTCAATTGTTCAAGACAAGCTCGAATACGATTCGCGTTTCGTAATCGACGCGAATTACGAAAACGCATAATCGTTTCTTCAGATGATCAAGAGCGCTGATGGCTATGTTAACAGTTTAAATACCTATGTAATTTGACAACAAATTTTGGAACTGGTTATTTTCTCCAGGAAAGAAAATAATTCTGAGATTAAAGATGAAATTAATTGGGTACCATGTAATATTTAAGGACAGCATACCTTGGTCTCCTCGAGGCGGGTCATCATGTCTTGCAACTCGTTCTGCCTCTGCTCGAGCTCCTCTTTGGCGGCTTGCAGCTGTCGCAGCTGCTCCTCCAAACGGCGGATCATGTCTTGCGCCTCCACAAGGTTGGCCTACATAAACAAATTCTATCTTCAGTTTTCATATCACTAAACACTAAATAAATAAATCAGTTTTGATGTCTTCAGGAGTTCAAATCTAATATAAATTAATTTCCGAAAAACTAACAATGTACAGTGGCGGAATAAAACACTTCGCCAGTTTTCAAATTGATTCATTTAACGGTCCGCGAGCACATGTTAACTTTTCAAACTAAGTCACATAACAGACAGTTCCACAAAAATAACTACTAAGATCAAAGTTGTTTGATTTTCCACCTTGTCTAAGAAGATTGTTGATGTAAAATCTTTTTAATGGTTTTAATATTTATGATAAGCTCCCTGTTTCTTATTGTTAATCTCAACGTCTATCATCGCCAACATTTGTGACAGATAAATTTGGTTCTTCATTTTTCACGATTCTATCTATACATAAAAATAAATGAAATTAAATGTCTGTTTGTAACGTCAGAATAACAGCTTCTAACTAAATGCATATAAAAGTATATACGGTACCTATATGAAAAAAAAACAATCTTAAACATTTTTTTCTGGCTCGATTTTCTTTGTTTGATCGATTTTGACTGGACTTTCACTGGCAGATAGCTCATGTAAATAATACTTAAGCCACGTCTCTATTAGGAATCCAAGAAAAAAATACAAGTTCGACTAAGTCAAGGGCACAGCTAGTATTTTATAAACTTAACATTTACTTAAATATTGACAGTAATGTATCTTGTACTCGTGCTAACAAAAGTCGACTTTGAGGTGACGAACATTTTAATTCCTCGGATGTATATAAATCATATTCTGCATATCAACACTTGGGTTTACAATTTCTAATTCTTTCATTGATTTCAAATGCTATCATTATGTTATTTACTATCCACACTCAGCACTACCAAGTCTTGCAGAGATCTATTATTACATATTCTATAATCCAGATCCTAACTTAATTAATTTCCAAAAAACTATTAAATATTATTTTCAAATTATATATGTTGCAAAGATAAGTCTATTCAATGTATTTCTCCATGAACCCACCTGTGAGCGTTCCATTTCTTCCTGCATTTGCCTGAGCCTGTCCTCGTACTCTTGTTGTTTCTTCTCAGCACGCTCGCGAGCTGCAATTTCCAATTGCAACTTCTCTCTGAAAGATAAAACATGAAGTATAAATTTATTTATTTGTTTTCTTATCCTTTCTTTATTAAACGAGTTCAGCAGACAGGTAGACTGCTCACTACTGGAAAGTGGTTACCATGGCCTATGGACATTCACAACACCAAAGGTGCTACAAATGCGCTGCTGCTCTCTTAAGGGAGACTGGAACCTGGTCACTAATGCCGGAACACAACTCATGGTTGTTATGTTGTCATACTTTAGACTAGGAGTGGTAGCCATCCAGTCCGGGCAAATGTCCTCCCATCTGGCTGTGGGCTGTTTTGTCGCCTCCACCGCCTGTATTCTTTCTCCGTCCCTGCACGGATAGTCACAGTTCCTTGTACCCGTTAGTTAGTTTAGCATCAGTCTTAAAGATTTTCCTTTACCTAAATTATCTCTTCCTATTATTTTCATATACATTTTTTCTATTGTCATTGATCTTATTACATTTTTCTTTGCAAGCAATAACAAATACATCCACATGTAAGCACTTAGATACATATTTTTACGGAGAATAATTTTAAATTTTTCAAACTGATTTAGATATATGTTTTTAGTTTGTTTCACTATTACAATGGTTGTATAATATAATGATGAGAGGATATGTACCTCTGTGCCTGCTTGGCGAGTTTCTCCTCGCGCGCCTGCGCCTTCATCTGCTGCACGTCGATGGTGTCGGGCTTGCGCCGGCGCATGTACAGCTCGTGGTTGCCCATGCACAGCGCCAGGATGCGCTTGTTGACGCGCACGCGCGGCGCGAAGAACACGAAGTCGGGCGCCTTCTTGTCGATCGGCTTTATTATGAACTTGCGGTCGTTGAACGAGATGTTGCGGATCTCCGACCAAGGGAAGCCAATCTTCGGTGTCAACCTGACATTTCAAACACACAATGCATATTACAAAAATGTTTATCACATATTACAACATTTTTAGATTTTTCCAAAGCCTTCAACGCTCTTAATATCCTTTATATCCGCACCTTTATTGGTAGATAAATTACAAAATGTTAATGTTGAGAGAATCTGCTTTATCCATTTTTATCATGATCCAATAGGTAGATTTCAAAAATTATAATTGAAAAATATGTTAGTAGTATATATTGATTTAAATTTCACTGATGTTAAAGTTGCCTCAGGGAAGTGGTCTCGGACCAATGCTATTAAAAATATTGGGCTGTTTGAATAGCATTTAGTTTAGTTTCATAAATATCAACGAGAAATGTGTAACACAAGCCCTAATAACAAAAAGTAAACTCACTTATCGTCTTTCTCGTATATATTGAGGCCGAGAGCATCGACGCCTAGCCAGAGCTCGGTGTTCTTCTTGTTGCGTATCTCAAAGTAGTTGACGCCATACATCTCAAGATCTTGCGCAATCTTGAGGTACTCCATCATGGCGTCTTCGCGCAGCATCCCGCGGTGCTCTTGCCACCAGTTCGTTATGCTCTGCTCCCACTCTTCTCGGGACATCTACGTAAATGATATATGCATTTAAAAATTAGTCATTAGTGTATTCAAATTTTAAACTAACGGGATTTCAACTATCCTTTGAAATATTTAATTTACACTAATACTCTTATAATAAAACTGAATTACGATGTAAGCACGATTTTAACGCAATTGTCGCCGGAATTTTTATAAACTATGAAATTGAAACATTATCTGTACTTTGAATATCACATTTATTGAAAAACGTTATAGGTTCTAACTCTATAACCCAAAAGGAACAGATCACTAATTAATTGTGGTGGAAAGTATGACATAGTCAATTGTAAGTAATAAGATACGATTCATGTAACTAAATTTGAAACAATATATAACTAAACACTTTAGAAATTTAAGTAGCTAGAAATATATGGGTAACACAAAATATTACCTTGTGCTGGTCGGTGACTCTCTGGGGCAGCAGACGGTCGTTGGCGAGGAAGCCGGGCCCGTGCATGGCCGGGTTGTGGTCGCCGTGCCTCGCCTGCACAGCGTACGACGCGAGCAGCACCGACGTCTCCGGCGGACAATAGATCTCGTCCGATAAAATCGCGTTTTTCACCTGGATGGAAATGTTACAAACTCTTTTGTAATTTACTATAGCTTCGAATGTCAGGCTCTTTTTTAAATTTAATAAAGTTTAATTTTTAAGTGCTTCGCAAGTAAATTTTTGCCTACATTAACTTTAAAAGCAAGGTGCTTGTAATCAATCTTTATACGACCCCGTAGTCGAATAGCAAGCACCTCATAAACATGTTCACTCTGGCGTCTGTCTATGGTTAGGTAATTGGGAGTCATTTTCTGGAAGGCGATTATATAGATGTATATAGGTGAAATTTGCAAATAAGGCTTCTATTATAACAGACATATACGTCAAACACGATGTACTAAAATTGCAAAAAAATGGCGTTGTCGCTATACGCGTAATTGAGTTATAAATAAAACAAGAAGTGCACATATGCCTATGAGGTATTCAAATCTTTTTGGTTTGGTCTTTTTTTTTTTTTTTTATTGCAGGAGATCAGCAGACAGGCAGACGGCCCACTTGATGGACAGCGGTTACCATCGCCTATGGACATTTACAACACCAAAGGTGCTACGAATGCGCTGCTGCTCTCTTTAGGGAGCCTGGAACCTGGTCACTAATGCCGGAACACAACACAAGGTTGTTATGGCGACATACTCTCTTTACTGATGACTTTTTCACTTTAAGGTGTTTGTAAAAAATATAACCCCATTCTCTAAAAAAGTAATAAGTAACGGTAACTCTAATACATTACCTGAAGGTAGAAGAGCTTCAGTGTAATCTCTTGGATAAGCTCATCAGCAACATCTTCAGGGTAGAATTTGGCTCGGAATTTGAACTGCAGGGGATTCTCCTTCTTAACGTCCTGTTGCATCACCTGCAAAAGAAAAAAATAGAACCAAATTAAAATCTATAACACAACGCAGGAAATACATTTTTATGCCTATAGAAGGACATTTGCACCAACAATTATTACCAAAGAGCTACCAGACTCGTAGGAATTTCATGATACCTGTGTGTAAGTAAGTATTGTTGTACGCAAAAGATGAGAGCTCAATCCAAGTCCATGGAGTGAGTAAGACAAACGTTATTGAATCCCGGCGTACACGAGTGATATGGCTCAAGGAAGATAAGATAAACGTTCAGCTATGTTGGGCGTAATAGAGCCTTTATAGACAGACCAGTATTAAGCTTCTATACTTCTGATGCGACAGATGTTCCTCGCTAGAATTCTTTCCTCTGCATTTGCTGGTAACCTTTTTCCTGATTATAAAACGTAAAGTGCATGCTTGATTGCTTACCCATCTCGAGAACGGTAGCGACCCTGACTTCGTGGCGTGCCGTAGAAATTATCCAGAGGGAGCGTTAAAAAGGCAACAATTAATTACAATTCACCGCATGTCACTGGCATCATACATATACAATATGGTACTATAATCTCACAGATCTATAATAGCAGGTTAATTTATACTGATGGATACTTCTAAGCGCTTAATAAAATGAGCCATCAGCTTGGGGAATTTCGTACAAGTCTTAATTATATTTTAATATGATTACTTAGCAATCTAAATTGTAATATACAGTTAAATTATACATTCACGACTATAGTTAATTATAAAACTAAATCTTTAAATAGCAATACTAAAATAGTCACTAGTACTACACTCGACAATAGCCTTGATAGTGAGAATCAGATTTCTCACCTTACATTGTGAGTATGTCACGTCAGGTATTACAATTATAAGAGTAAATCATTTCAAGTTAAGAAGATATAAATTTCTCTATTCAAAATCTCATAAACCTCCACCATTTAAACTGTTGGAGTGCGGCGGATTGCTCTTAATACAAATATTTATTTCTAAAAATACATAAGTAATTATCCCGACTAACCGATACATATTATAAACATTCGACGAATAAAAAACATTATTAAGAGCAATGACCAGTGCAATTTCAATGTCACCTAAAAGGTGGCTGCCACTTTAGACTTGTAAACTAGTTTCAAATACTCTGTACTATAAATAAACAGTGGTTTAAGCTGAAACATTTATTAGTTCAGAGGGATTGATGTTTATCAGGTCATATTAGATCGAAATGCTGGAAATCAATTAAAGGACGTTAAGAAATTAATATAAGTAATGTTCGGGTAATATATCCCACCAATGATAACGCTAAGTTAATGTTAATTTACAAGTCATTGAACTTTTTTCACAGTGTGATTGTCACGGAGTGGTAATCGAATTAGTCAGAGATAAACTTCGGGGTCTCCCACTTGCCCCCTATGAAATAGTAGTTAATTTGAAACATATAATAAACAAAAGTACGAGTTGAAACAGTCCTCTAATAATAACAGGCTCCCATGTAACCCATATTTTTAAATTATTCATAAGTTTAGTAACTATTAAAGATCAACCCTAAAGTTTAAATAATTCAAGAACGTTTTTAAATAGCAATAACTTAATTTCAACAATATCATTGATAACAGGCTGTGCAATGTTTTGACTTTCTCTGGCAGTAAGATCAGTAACAATAAATAGTATATTACACGCATCGCGCTCTCCACGAGCTACTGTCACATCATTGTCTATGTAACACGCCATTTTAAATTGAGGGATTTAATTTAAGTTTCTTCTTGTGTCAATACTAATTTGATCTACTAAACTTCTTAAATATCTGCAATAAGCTACTTTAAATTCAAAGAAGTCTCTTCTGATTATCACGCTATTCATGTTACATCATAACATAATTTCAATAGTACGTCAGTGATAATGAGATTAGATAAATGTCCCAGTAAAGTTATTCTGATATTGTAAACGGACTTAATTAATATACAACCATCTGGTATGATAATAATAATAAGCCTGTCATACTCTTCATTCAAAGATCATGATGATACAACAAAAAATCGAAGCTTTAAGGATATGTCAATAATGACTAGTTAACAAAAATTTCTTAAATCTTATGATAACAAATTTATGCGTCAGATTATAGTAAGATATATCGCATGAACCTAAATCGTGCTGACTCCCTAATTTATAAAAAGATTACGACTACTTTAGAGACTAGATTAGGTTGTTACTTTACATTGTTGTCCTCAATAGTTGCACTCCTGAATAAAAAATATATATAGAAAGAAGATTAAGGGTAGTATAGACAGGTAATGAAAAGGAACGAAAATCATGTAGCAAAAAGGTTGTTTAAATTGAATATCAATCAATATAAGACTAAGGGTAGGCCAAAAAACATGTAATAACGCATGAAGAAGGGTAACGGTTTCTAGTGTGACAACATTTTATGAGAAGGCAAAAAGAAAAGAGAGATTTTTATGGAATACAGTGAATAATGTACTTTCATTTTAATTATATCAGTACATATTACTTCAATTGAGGCATACAGGATGAACAATACAAGGTTGCCGATTTCATAAAAGGTAATGTCTACTGCTTGTTATAGGTGCAAAATGTGATACAATGTATGAGCGGATTAAATCACTGATGAATATTTAAAATATGCCGTGGTATAATTTGTCATCGTGACTTCCAATGTAATATATTAACACTGATAAAGCAAGATAAGAATAGTAGAAATAATTCACATCTATAAACAAATATACATTTTTAATTTTAGAAATTTGACATCAAATCCCTTTGATTTAAGAGCTTCGTAGAAAGAGCTTAAGGATGTCATCTGCTGTTGTTATTAGAAATAATCAAAAAGTGACGTTCATCGAGATGTTTAAAACTTCGAAATTTCCCTTATAAAAGATCATGTAATGCCTGTTTCCTCTTTTGAGACATAGTTAGGTCTTAAATCTTAGTAGAGTTTGTCTGTAGCAGAACCTAAAATATTACAGATACCAACGAGCTGGTTATATACTAGCTCATCTACAATAGCTTATATTTTATACTCGCGGTCTTACCAGGTCGTCGGCTCTATCGTAAGCAGCTTCTTCATCATCATCATCGGTCGCTACGATCTTCTTCATCGCAGTTGTAAATAATTTGGATGTTTTTTCCACAATTGATTCAGGCTTGGAATCAAAATAGAGATTTTATCATGTAAAATCTTCTCCAAGATTGTATACGGATTATAAACTCCGTAATTCGAAGTTCATATATCAATTCGAGTTCGGTAGATTTTATTGGTTTTTTTATGGATGTATATTGTATAGGTTTGCGTTTGATTACTGTCTCCCATGATATTGAGTGATTACGCAGTTTAGGATGGAACACGCTTACCTAGCAGACACCTATGTACTCATAACTTGAAGACTTCAAGATTGTATTTGTCAGGAAAAACAGACTCCGGCAAATTATTCCACTCTTCGGCATTGCGCACCAGAAAAGATGAAACAACAAAACGCTTGGTTCTGATGGGTGGTGTTACCACCATGTAACGGTGCCGCAAACCGGTCCATCTGGTTATCCGATGGTAAAAAGGGGATGAAGGAATCAGCTCGTACAATTCTAAGGAACACTCCCCGAAATGCAGCAGATAGAAGACAGTCAGCCCCGCGACCTTGCGTCTATTCTCTAGACTCTGAAGTCGATTTAATTTTCATTCCACCATGCTTAACTATATGTGCCAACCAACCTAATTGAATATTAATTGCCAGAGGACAAGGAACTTAATATGAGTTGTTCATGGTTGTATGTCTTCAATTGGGGACAATTGGAAATTTGTGGTATCCTAGTAGCATCTGCTCAGGGCGGTAATTTGTCAAAATTAAGTGGACAACTTGAGAATGGGGGTTCTATAATTAATTCAATTTAAAGTATTGAGAGTATAAAAGTCGTAAATTTGAATTTCATTGCACCGTTAACTATTTTATTAGAAAATAGTGAACAGAAGGGACCTACTGAACAGAAATTATTGGAAATACTAATTATAAAGTTTCTCGCAATTAAAAATACATCATTCATACAGTCTTTTTGTAACCATTGATATTGTTAAACGATATCAAAAGTAGGATAACTAAATACCTTTTAACTACACGAACGAGTTTCGTGTGTTTAATTGTTCGGTGTGCAACGTTGCCGACATGAAAGATAAAGAAGGCAGCAAAAATACCCTTTAATTCATTTTATAAATTGTTATACAGTACTTTTGCTTTAAAATCATTTGAAAGAATAGAACAGGAGAAGAAAGCATATCCACTTTCACATTATTGTATTAGTGTCAATTAGAAAATCATGTGTTTAGCCAAAGCTCAAAGTGAATGCATTTTGATATGATTTTGGTCAAATGGGAAATATTAAGTCTAATTACGATAGTAATTTTATTTGACAAAAAGGCCTAATTTAGAAGCGGCGTGTGTATCATGATTTCCATCTGTTCGACATAATATTAATGTCATTTTGCAATCAATTTCACTTTGATGCTATTGTTAAATAACGATGTGTCTGCAAATTAATATGTTTCTGTTTAATTAACAAAATACATATTATTTGTAATTCCGTTTCAAGCGAAAGATCAGTGTTGGACTAACAGACCAACAGTTACATTAAGCTTCATCTTTAAGACTTTTTGTTGTTGTTTGTTCATTTGCATTGTTCTTTGCTATCTAAAATGTATTTGTTTTACTTATGTATATTCGTAAATAATTATTTGTACTTAATGTATAAATCAATTAATAACTCTTCATTGTACACCAATAAAAAAAAACTTACAGACTAAAACTATGTCTCATTATGCACAAAGGGCGGTCCTATCGCTATAAAGCGATCTCTTCCAGAAAACCCCAGGAATGAATTGAGATTATAATGACGATGGTGGTATACATAATACATAGTACAATTTCTTACATTCTACTAATACATAAATACATGCAGTATACACCGACGTTTTACATACTTTGTATTGTATTGTATTGTAAAATAACGACGGCCTCTGTGGTTGAGTGGGTTAAGCCTTTGCCTGCCTACCTCGCTTCAACGCAGAGGCTCCGGGTTCGATTCTTGGTATAGTAAATTTCGGAAACGTGTTTTCTCCGTTATTTACTATGGTCTGGGTGTCTGGGATCGGCCCCAGAGCAGTCCGTTGCATATTACCCATAATAATTTGGGGATATACAATATGTGTGTTTGTCTGCCGATTATTATTACTTTAAATAGATTCATACTTAACATAAAAACACATAACTACAAGCATAATGTAGTTTTTATTCTTGAGGAAAATTATGGTAGTTTGAAATGGTCTTTGATGAAATAAGGCACATTACATTTAAAATAATACAACTGACGCTGAAAAGAAAAGACAGACTCAAAAAAGATTGGTCAAAATATATAAGAGCTCAAAACATTCTATGACTACATCAGCGAAGGTGACACCAGGCTTGCAAGGCCTATTAAAACCGTCTACAGTCGTGCCAGCACAATTCGAGAATTGAGAAAGTTGTCAAAATAAACAAATTATTCAATGCGCAAGTTCAAACAGTCGCAGCCATTCAAACGTGTGCACTTTCTTCTGATTATATTCATTGTGGGTTCTCACAATTTTATGTGGTCTCCGACTTCCGACCATCGGTTCACAGTATCCAAGGTGAATGTTTGAGAAAACGTTCCCTTAAAAAATTCACACAGCTCTCTAGTCCCTTATTAATGCTACGTTTCTATTACTAAATCCGATATACTAGGTCCTGCATTTGCAATTGAAAACCATAAGACAATTAGGAACTAAAATCGTCAAATGAATAATGTAAATTTGAAAAAGCCCTATAAAATAGACTTTATCTATACATATAATAAAATTGTAGTTCGAATTTCTGTACAATGAAAAAAATGCTAAAAACCTAGTCAGAGGGGTGTAAGAAGTGAAATAGAACTAATTTAGATTCTTTTCAATTTTTTTTTGTCTGTCTGTACCGGCGTGTTATTTAAATTAAATTTTGTAAGGAGGTAGCTTATATCCCTGGTCAACATACAGGATACTTTTGATCCCGAAAAATTAAAGAGTTCGCATGGGATAGTTAAAAAACTGAACCACGCGAACGAAGTCACGGGTAGAAGCTAGTATTACATATTTAAGCAACCAGTCGAGACACAAAAGGGTCATGTCATAGACAAACATGCGTTAAGTCTATGAAGAGCTATTGTTTGTTATCATTAATTTAATATGTAAAATTTATAACATTGCCAAGATTTAAAGATTATATCTATCAAGATTTAGAGGCTATATCTACATGATTATCAAGATCTATATTATTACCGTTAAAACGGCCAATTAATGTCGGTTAAACGTAGTCTTAAATGTATTATGCCATTAACGTGAAAATATTGAAAAATGCTAACCATTAACAAAATTGGTTATATATATTACGTAGAGAGTAAATAAAAGAGCCATAAGTAATGACCATCTGTTGTGATAAGATCGCGGTGTCGCCATGACGCTGTCCTCAGCAGAGATATATTTAGATAGATAGATAAAACTTTATTATACACCGTTACAGAAAAACACATAGCCTAAAAATATTCTAAATGTGCACAATGAGCGGTCTTATCGCTAAGAAATGATCTCTTCCAGACAACCCGTGGTAGGAATAAAACAGAATATATTTGTCAAAGGTGGTTACATAAAAATTATAGGATATGCAGTTACTTACCCTATATTTTATTCATTAATAAACATATAAGGATGTAAAATATTATATAAGTATGAATTATACTTAATAGTAATAATATACTTAATACATAAATATATGGAAACATATCAAACATCACTATGTTGCGGGTAGTGCTTTTTCGTCATGTTCTTAAACATTGTTAGTGATTTAGCTTGTCTTACATTAACAGGCAACGCATTCTAGAGTCAAGTAGCCTGTACAGTGAAAGAATTATTGAAAAAAGATGAATAATGTATGGTGGGTGTATTAAGTCTAAGAATAATAGAAGGTCGTAAATTGTGAGAGGAAGAGATGCATTCAAAGCCTTATCTTAATATATATAAATTACGTGTCACGTGGTTTGTCCGCGATGGACTCCTAAACTACTTAACCGATTTTAATCAAATTTGCACACCGTATGCAGTTTGATCCAACTTGAAAGATAGGATACTTTTTATACCGAACCGGTAGGTGGCGCTAGGATCGGATCCTAGATTTTATTTTTTCAGAGCAGGACGTCTGCCGGGGCCGCTGGTAAGATATAAAGCTGAAGAGTTTGTTTGTTTTCTTGAACGCGCTAATCTCAAGAACTACTGGTCTGATTTGAAATATTCTTCAGTCTTAAATAGCCCATTTGTCGAGGAAGGCTATATATCATCACCCTAAGACCTTTTTTTTAACTATTCCACGCGGACGAATTCGCGGGCAGAAGCTAGTATTACATATAAATTTCAGTCTTAGATATTAATCATCATTTTTTTATAATTGATACAACTTATTAAAGGTTAGCCGGAATCTCTAATCCAGTGCGAACATCATTTTAAACGGGGTCAGCGTCGACATAATTCAGCGCATGTTGTTCGGAGCTGTACCACCATACTCGACCGGCACTATGGGCATCATTGAGCAACGCCGGTTGTGGGAGAGGCGAAAGTACGGTCGTTGACCCCGCAGATCCGACACAATCAGCTGTTCTTATGTTCTTGCTAAGATACTGTGTGCAATGTTGTCGAACTATTTACATGTCAAGCCGATTGGCAGGTTCTACAGTGTAGCGCTCAAATTGAGTATAACGCAAGGAGTTGTTTTTATAAATCAATATAATTAAAGTAAATAAGGAGAAGAGAGAAACAGATATAATTAAAGTAATTAAGTTAGCATAAGAACAGATTAATGTGAAGAGCTAAAGAATAGTTATTGTCACCAACTAAACAAAGACGTTTAAAACTGTCTTGCTGTAGATGGGATAGAGAGGCAAGAATAGAAAGAATATGTTTAAATATCTCTAATTTCTTTTTTTTTATTGCACGAGTTCAGCAGCACAGGCAGACGGCCTACTTGATGGGAAGCGGTTACAATCGCCTATGGACACTTGCATTTTGCAACACCAAAGGTGCTACAATTGCTTTACTGCTCTCTTGAGGGAGACTCGAACCTGGTCACAAATGCCGGAACACGGTGTTCAAATATCGGATAAATATTTGAACAGCACTCTCTGGAGGAAGCTTGATAAAAACTTTCTTAATAATCATTACTTCATATAGATATTTCCGTTTAGCCACCCGTTTTAAATTCCTCCACGCTCTTCATTTGCCTCTGAAAACTTGCGCGTAACTGCCTTCTAGGCAATCTACGTATGTGGTGAACAATAAAGAGTTTTCTGTATAACCATGTCTTAAGGTAATTTTAAGTTACTATGTGATTATCAGTGAAGGAGAACAAAGTCCCCAATGCTGAATTCAAGCATTTAGGACATCTATACAATGTTGTGTTGAATAAGCACGAATTCCAAAGCGTGCGTACGTGCTCACATCAACTTATAATTCGGACGGGAGTGAAAACTTGTCGACAATCGAAGATAGTGGCAACGCCGAACCGGCCATAATAAATATTGAAAACTTGTTATTTCTGTACGTACGGTGCATATTTTCCTTCTAAAATTAAGGAAACTAGGACAAAAATGTACCTTTTATTACCATTATACCACTAAGCACACACAATGTTAGAAGTTAGGAGAATTACACAGGGGGCACAATTATGGTCCTAATTATAGATAAATAATTTACTGTAGTTCACGAAAGCAAAAAGGAAACAGAAGAAACAATGGGTGGCCTATTTTATTTGGTTTGCTAACAATTACTTGCACTAATGCCATGGATGTAGATAGCTTTATAAAAAACGACGTGACAAATGAAGTTATTCATTATAGGCAAACATTACATGAAATTTGATATTTTGTACTTTGATAAAAAATATAATATAATTAATTTAAAGAAGGAAAAAACTATAAGGCTTTAATAACTATAAAATTTCAAACATATAAAGAAATTAAAAAAAAGAGAAGTTAATTAGTTATGTGAGATGCAATAATTCGACGAAATTTGTAATATGAATTTGCATGTAGATCAGTAAACTCACTATAAAGGTTTATTAGTTTACATAGTCTAGGTATGGGAGATATGGCACCAAGTGTTACGTAAAGGCGGACACAGGGGTGTAATAGGTGTACGAAGGCATCTAGTCGGTACCTTAAAACTAACGCTATTAAGCAAATCAGGACAGGCAGTCAGTCTTATCATCACAATGCGATTATCTCTTCTAGACAACCCTAGGCCAAGAATGATAGATTCGCAATACTGACGGGAATTAATAATATTGTAAGCCTGACTTTATCTGCGGTTGATTAAGCTAAATCATAATTTGCTAGGGTCTTTAGTGCTTTCTAGAACATGGAATGTATGCATTTTTTTTATCGCGTATCAATGTTTTCTTTAAATTAATGGACTAAAGTATTAATACCAATGACGACAACTCATTTGAAGAACCAGTTCGTGTTGTATACAATCACTAGTGAAACCACTAAGTCACAAGCATAGACATTTAATGACCTACAAATTTTAAATACACGTTTTTATTTTGCAACCATAAAATGAAACAAACACAAGTCTTTACTTAAATCATAATTAAAATTAACAATTAAATTTATAACAGGGTAATTATCATTACACTAGTTTTGATTTTTTTGTAATTTACTAAAAGTATTTCTTTTTATTATACGTTGGAAAATATAGTGCTGGTATCAAATTTAATTTTGCAGTACCAATGCGTATGTTATTGAACAGTGCGTAGAGTAAACTCATAAAATCAACTTCCAAACCAGTACTAGGTTATTTCCTACTCATCGTAAGACCAACAACTTAAAAATGGCAAGGCTCCGGGGGATGACGGAATTACAACTGAGCTCCTTAAGGCAGGAGGAATGCCAATCCTCAAGCCCTTGGCTGAGCTCTTCAATTCCGTTATCCACCAGGGCACAGT
The DNA here is from genome assembly GCA_012273795.1 of Dendrolimus punctatus. Lineage (NCBI taxonomy): Eukaryota > Metazoa > Arthropoda > Insecta > Lepidoptera > Lasiocampidae > Dendrolimus > Dendrolimus punctatus. Next base: position 183,718 of record CM022530.1, on the reverse strand, counting down.
GCCGAAGGCGTGTAGCAAGAGTGTGGTGGTCTTATTCTTCAAGAAGGGTGATAACACTCTCTTGAAAAACTATAGGCCAATCTCACTCTTGAGCCACGTCTATAAGTTGTTTTCGAGGGTCGTCACGAATCGTCTCGCCAGAAGACTTGACGAGTTCCAACCACCGGAGCAGGCTGGGTTTCGAAAAGGCTACAGCACCGTAGACCACATCCATACTGTTCGGCAGATTATACAAAAGACCGAAGAGTATAATCAGCCGCTGTGTATGGCATTTGTGGACTACGAGAAAGCCTTCGACTCCATCGAAACTTGGGCTGCTCTGGAGTCTTTGCAAAGATGCCGTATTGATTGGCGATACATTGAGGTGCTGAGATGTCTGTATGACGCCGCAACGATGACCGTCCAAATCCAGGACCGGAGGGCGAAGTCTATACCCCTACGTCGCGGGGTGAGACAGGGGGATGTGATTTCCCCGAAACTGTTCACCAACGCGATGGAGGATGTCTTCAAAACTCTGGACTGGGCTGGACGGGGCATTAACATCAATGGCGAGCGCATCTCTCACCTCCGTTTCGCCGACGATATCGTTGTCTTTGCAGAGACTTTGGAGGAACTTGCCGAAATGCTGGGCAGCTTAAATGAATCTTCCCGACGGGTCGGTCTCGGTATGAATTTGGACAAGACGAAAGTCATGTTCAATGAACACGTCATGCCGAGACCGGTAAACGTCGATGGCGTCCCTCTGGAATTTGTGCAGGAATATGTCTACCTTGGACAAAAAATACAGGTAGGCAGACACAACTTCGAGGGGGAAGCCAATAGGAGGATTCAGTTGGGCTGGGCGGCATTCGGCAAGCTTCGTCAAGTGTTCTCGTCGACCATTCCGCAATGCTTGAAGACAAAAGTCTTCGAGCAGTGCGTCCTCCCCGTCCTGACCTACGGGGCCGAGACGTGGACACTGACGGCAGGATTGGTCCACAAGTTCCAAGTCACTCAACGGGCTATGGAGCGAGCTATGTTGGGTGTTTCTCTTATGGATAAAATTAGAAATGAGGATATCCGTAAGAGAACCAAAGTAACCGACATAGCTCGCAAAATTAGCAAGTTGAAGTGGCAGTGGGCCGGTCACGTCTGTCGCAGGACCGATGGCCGTTGGAGCAGACGAGTCCTGGAGTGGAGACCGCGTCTCGGTAAACGTAGTGTCGGACGCCCTCCAGCCCGATGGACCGACGACCTACGCAAGGTCGCCGGTAGGCGCTGGATGAGAAAGGCAGCAGATAGGTATGAGTGGCGCCGTCTTGGGGAGGCCTACGTCCAGCAGTGGACTGTGAATGGCTGACGACGACGACGTAAGACCTCAGTGCTATTTGGAGAAAGGCTTAATATACTAGATGATTCTCGGGCGAGATTAGCTATGGTTGAACATAGTGAAGATATAAGTAAACAGAAATAACCAAAAGACGATATGATCCAACAGAATCCGATAAAAGAAAATATACCCAGAAGAAAGGCAGATTGTATAGCATGAGGACACTACGTACTACCTCTTAGAGTAAAAAAGAGTCCTTAATACATAAAGTACAGCACATAGGCGTAAACAGAAACGAATGGAAGACGACATGTGCCCAATAGAATCAAATAAAACCAGTATATCAAGAAGGAAAGCAAATCGCAAAGCAATAAAAAACTATATACAACCTCATAAAGAAAGAACGGAAAATAGAAATAAATCCGCGATATAAACTCCTCTGCTTCATAAATCGTTTGTAATTGCAACAAAAGTAATGAGTAAAACCAACGACCACATTCAGTTAATAGTATTAATCACATCAACTGCAATTCAAAGAAATATAAAACAGTAAAAAAGCATGAATGACGGCCGTTGCAAATATTCAAGTACCTACTTACTACGTGTGATGTAATTGTATTTATTTTCATACTTTCCCTTTACTATGGCATCAATTAAGTTGAATTTTTATGCTATTAAACAATTCCCCGTAGTTCATTTGTAGTGACGTGATGACATACATTTAGCGGAATGTATTGTATTAATTCTGTTACTTATCTAATCCTGCACGGAATGCATGCATCATTTAGGCCGTTTTCTGACCTAATGTGCATATCGTTACAATTACCACGTGTTATGTAATAAATATTTGGAAAATTATTGAACTATTTGTTTTTATTACCAGAATAATAGAATTATTCATTAGTAATATAATGTATAGTTTGCCGTGACGTCGCTCTTGGTTCTAGCGGAAGATCAGCGTTGATCTAACAGTGTTTTTCAACGTGTGGGTTCGAACCCCCTAGGGGGTCGCGAAGCCTTTTTAGGGGGGTCGCGAAGCTTCTATAGTGGAGTTGAATATTGGGAAAGCTACTGCAGTAGGTCTGCAATATCCTTAGATTCATCAAATTGCAAGGACACAGAAGTACTTTCTTTTATTTTTTCTATGACTTGATCACGAACATCAGTCGCCATATCGCTTATCCGCGTTGAACGGTGCTGTCAGACAGAGGTATACTTTTGAGTTTTTCGACCTCTTGTTTGCCAAACAATCTCCGCTATATCTAAAGCCGCTGGTAAAATCAAATTTTCGGCAATAGTATTAGATTTTTCTGCTTTAGATACACGAAGAGCTACTCGATAGTAACTCTTTCTCAATTATGCGAGGCGGGGGCGGGGCGGCCGGCATCGGACGTGGTCGTACGTATGCGCGTAAATTGCGTTATCTATTAGCGACACATTCAATGTAAAAAAATGTGTTTTACGTACTTAATTATGTTTTTAGTTGAACCCTAATTATGAAACTGACTAAATATGTTATTATATTTGTCACGAAATAAAATACATGAAAAAAGCAACGGGTAGGGGGGGTCGCAAAATATTTCTTCATACTAAAGCGGTCGTGCCATGAAAAAGGTTGAAAAACACTGATCTAACAGATCAATATTTTTGCTGAGCTTGATCCAATTTTTAGGACCTCTCCTGATACTTTGTGGTTGTGTTCTTTTTTGTTATGCTTTGTTTGTTACTTTTGAATGTGTTTAGTTTACTTGTATACGTCGTAAAAATAAACCTGTTTTCTTTCTTTCTTAACAGCCCTGAAGGAAAACATCGTGATGAGCCTACACATCCAGATAACCCTATGTGTCATATCTGCGAAGCCGTCTTGGACAAGCTTGGCAATACTCTCTGTTCCCCTATAGTGGGAGACCCGAGCACAAATAGTGAGACGTTTAAGGGCTGTTATTTATATTTGTTACTTAACAGTTTCCTTGCGAAAAATGATTGTTATTAAAATTCAAATAATTGCTTTTTACCATATGTTTGGTCTATTTATTGAAAATCTACTCGTATGTTATTTCACATTAAAAGTTGCAAGGAAACTATCTAGCAAATCACACGCATTTGAATTTCTCCAAATTCCTTGGATACAAAGTTCAACCTTCTCACCTAAACACCATAAATGTAATGAAGCAGTGGTTAATTGTTTGTTCCTCTCTATTTGAGGCCTTTCAATTATGGATCGTTTATAGTCGAGTTAATAAATATAGCATGACCGGAGTTTTTATCCAGGATAATAGAAGTACTGTAAGATACAAAAATACAAAAGTAGCACAATTAGAATTAATTAGTTTTTGCCCGAGACTTCGCTAGCGTTAATGTAAATTTTATGGACAGACTCATACTATGGGAACCGTACATTTTCCCAAGATAAAAAGTATGTTATGTGTTATTTCAGTCTATAATGTGTCTCTGTGACAAATTTCATCCAGAACCGTTCAGCCGTTATAGCGAAATTGAGCAGCAAACATGCATCTACACTTTCGCATTTATAATATTACATAGTACCTTTAGCATAGAAGTGTAGAACATCTATCTCATCTCTCACCTGTCGTCTTCACAGCATATCATCTAATTGGGGTCTAATCTTTCGAACGTGCGCATACGCACCCAATCTTGCCGAGTGAGGTGCGGTTCGCGACAGAGATGACATATGTACACCTGTCTCATTCTTGAATAACCCAGATAGTACATGACATGAACGCAAGCCACCGTACGGTGTTTCTGCTTAAGCCAACTTGACGGTATAAGGTGCTACCCCACAAATACACTTTCAGCTATCAGCCGATCCCCCTATATTATTCAAAAATCATATGCTTTAATACTGGTTATATTGACAAGAACTGCATATTGGTAATGCCAATGTTCTCAGTGGTAAGGAGAAGATATTTCTAAAAAACCCAGCTTACATCGTAAACAAGGGCATTGATGTAGGTACACATTACAACTTGTAATTGCGGTGCACCTACCTATACAACAGTAAATAACTCGACGCATTTTAACGTACCTCGTCATTCAGCTGAGCAGTTGTGTGCAGTTTCAATTTCCCTCATTTATATTAATCTTATCTTATGTAGTTAATGAATAGACATATCTAAATAAACTAAGAACGGGTTAATAAAATTCAGTGCTTCTGTTGTACTTTTGAACAACACACAACAGTTAATCGACCTCGAAATAATAATAAAAATAACAACTCACTATATAGGTGTAGAGAAGAAGTATCGGAAGAAGTACGGAGTATAAGGCTTGGGTAAGATTAGTACGTAACAAGCAACAAGCAAATAGTAACATATCCCATGTGACCTTTTCTTAGTAGACGTCTTTTATAACTAATTATTTTAGAGTCCAAACCGAAACTTATGCACTGTTTGCTACAACTCCATTAGTTCTTCGAAAAGCAATTGTATGACATACTTTTGTATTAAATAAGAAAGAACTTGAGCTCGATAAATACGAAGAAAAATATTTTTTAACTAGACGTGTTGCTGAGGATTTTCTTTGCGCTTCTTCTTGTAAATAACAATAACCACATTACGGAGCGGTGTATTTAGAATATGAAGTACATTTAAATTATATATATATATATATATATATATATATATATATATATATATATATATATATATATATATATATATATATATATATATGTGTTCTCCATTGGAAGTTATTTCGAAAATAAAAAAGTTTGAATTGGTACATGTACAATAAGGAAATATTTATCATAAGGGAATGTCTTGGACAGTACTGTTGCAAAACATTTTGCTCATACTGAGTCATGATTTAATTAAATATTACAAGTTGTCTTGCAGCAAAATGAGCAACCGTTATTTGTCAACCCAATATAAATGGTGAATTATTCATTTCATACATATTATCGCTAAAAACGTTTTTCAAACAACCTTAATTTACTGATAACAGTTCGTTAATGAGAACCAACCGTCCAGTTTTGTAATGTTTGTATAAAAAATAATCTATACCTACTATAATAAATATGCAAGAGGAGTAATGTTTGTACAGTGTTTATAAAAAAGAGAAAAAATCTAGGAGGCTAAGTCATACCAGCAGATTTAGAAAACGCAGATTAAAATTTTTATCTGTCTGTTTGTTAGAGAATCAAGTGAAAACTATTGAACGCATTTAAGTGACTCAACACAGAGCTAGTGTAAAACTTGCAACAACTCAGAAGGGTTTATGGTAATAAAAGAACAGCAGCTGGTCACAATACTTATCAGAGAACCTTACGGTTGAAGAACATTTCATCTACTCACTCTACACATTCGACCAAAATTTTTAGAACACCTCGCCATCCTTCCAACAAATTTATAGTATAAAAAAGTTAGCAAATTGGGACAATCGAAAAATGATGTCGTTGACTAACCATTTTAGTTAAATAGGTTATAAATGACAAGAGTTTATTACATTATTGTTTGGTAATTTTATGTAATATATTATATCTAAGGTATTACTAACGTAATAAAATAAATCAAACAGTAAAAAAACACTATCGCATTCGCCAACATGAAAGTAATATGAAGTATCCTACTCGTATATACCGTTGAGAGATTTTGAATTGTAATCTACAAAATTACCACATCATATTAGAGAAGATTATTGTTACATAAAATTATGGTAAATTATAGAGAACTACTCTGTACTAAACAGGCGCTAATCACATAATAAATAAAAAAACAATTGTGTGTATTATTTTAATCCATACATTAAATTAATTTTAAAAAAAACATTACACACACTACTAATATTACATAAAAATATTAACATTGTGTGTGTGTGTGTCAAATACATATTTGACACACACACACACAATGTTAATATTTTTATTATTTGTATATTATATTTCATGCATAATTAAAAAAATATTACTATTCGTCGCTTCGTCTAACTATATGTGTGCGAAATTTCATACTTAGGTACAAAGTTTTTGCTTCACGTATTAATATTGTTACGACCGAGGTGCCGACAAAGACAAATTCACACATGCAGCCTTGTAGAAACACATTATATTACCGTTACGGTATTTTGACTTCTTTTGTTAACTTTGTGTTTAAAAATTGTGATTAGAAAAACAGTCCATTGTGTATTGTAATCTTTTATGGCAGTCGAGCGATAACCACAAGTGGAGCAAGACTTGGGTAGATTCGGTTACATATACATCTATTTACTGACGGACTTGCGCGGGTTATTGAATCGTGCATTACGTTTGGACTGGTTGTGGCCAGTTATATGTGTACCTGTGTTATACGTGTTTTTATAGTTCTAATAAACTACAATTATGCCATCAGCATTTCAATTCGAGTCCTGGAACTCGTAACACTATATAGATTATTATATTATTTATTTCGATGTATAATCGTTAATCCAAAGAACCACCACCAGAGTACATCAAGATAGTGGAAACAGGTTTTTCCTCTGCGATTTCACAGTATAACAGAGGACACTAACATAGTAGCGAAGGCAAGGCAAGGCCGCGGGGACGCATCGGGCCACTTTCACCTGTCTGCGCGGCTCCTAACCGAGATACGTCATGATTTAAATGTCACATGGTATTATGTCCTGATTTGTATTTGTTGCCGATCACCGACTAAGTTTTGTCATACACTTTTAAAATATTCGTATATATGTATGTGTGAAGTGTCCCAATCGGAACATTCGACATCCAATTTGTCAGAACGATTGTAAGGACTTGGATATTATATTCATAACTTCTGAACCTTGCAAAATATTGAAATGAAGCATGCACTAAACTTTAGGTTTTCATTGATATATATGACAGACTTACAGTCGAAAATACTCAAAACAGTTATCGACCATCGTATAGCTAACATACCTCAATCCATCTTCATTAATTTAATTTAAGAATACAGACATATATTTAAATTTTACCGATATCTTTAAATAGGGTTCCGTCCGTATATAGATAGATAACAGTTTATTGTACACCAATCCAAATATGAACTTACATACTAATACTTATGTAATTATGCACAAAGGGCGGTATAGCAACGTACTATATTTACGCCAATTGTATTATATACTACTAGCTGTCCCGGCAGACGTCGTCCTGCCCGGTAAAAATAGGGGTTGATCGTAGAGGGTTGAAAATCTAGGGTTGTATGTATTTTTGTATGTTGTATCATAAAAAAATAGAAATTAAAAATTTTGACTAAAAAGTAATTAAAAAATTAAGGGATGGACTACCCCTAACATTTAGGGGGATGAAAAATAGATGTTGGCCGATTCTCATAGATACCGGATAAGCACAAAAAATTTCATCAAAATCGGTCAAGCCGTTTCGGAGGAGTATGGCAACGAAAACTGTGACACGAGAATTTTATATATTAGATAGATAAAGATATAGTACGAAATGTACCTCCTATATTTTCATCGCTAATTCAATTGTAAGGTTTTTTGTTCAGATTCTTTAGATTATTTAAAAAATAGTAGATCTTTCCTGACCCAAGCAAAATGTAGTTATAAATACACACGGAAAATTCAATAATGAAATAAATATAATGTAAAATAAAGAAGGAAAAATAAATTAATATGTACTAATTTATCCCATTTCCCAAAGTTACTATATTTTTATTAGCTTGAAAACAAAAATACTTGGAATACATTTATTATAATATTATATGTATTTTGTAATATATTATTGTATATTATATTTATGACTATGTATATATGTATGTATTTGTATATTTATTTGTTAAATTAGTTTGAGTATTTATGTGTCCATTGCCTTTTCCCTGCACCGCCTACATCGCCTGATTCAAATTTGTTTTTGATTTAGGTTGCCTGGAAGAGATCACTTTGAGCGATAAGGCCGCCTATTGTATCGCCTAGAAAATATTGTAAATATGGTCCGTTTTGTAATTGTATGTTTTGGTGTGCAATAAAGAGTTATTTCTCTCTCTATATTTAAAATATTGTCTAAAGGAAGTTGAATATAACCAAAATGTCCATTGGAGTTCTAGCAAAGTTAACATCACATAATATTGTGTCAATTAACAAACCCGTTTCAAACATTAACAAGCAACAAAATAATGATGGCGAATTCAAGGGCATACACATTTGTTCGCCTGTTTCAGGTCGTGATGAAGCACCTGACTTGCGTTGGTCGTGAGAACGGGGTCACGCGGGCGGGCGGTCGCGCTTCGTCGGCTCGCGAACACTGTACATCGCTACTAATTCTATTATGAACTCGATATTAATTGCATCTGAAGGGGTATTTGCTAGGAATCGTCCCAATATCATACCTCATGTCTAAAATAAAATCAAAGCTGTGCAGGAACGGAAAAAGAATACAATTTCCTGCCGCCTGTCGTAGGAGGCGGCAATACAACCCACAGCCAGGAGATAGGGTGTTTGCCCATCTCATCGTCAACTTTAACCCCTGGTAGAGAGTATGCCGCCATAACAACCTTGGGTTGTTATCCGACATTTCTGGCCATGTTTCAGTTTCCCATTTGAGAGAAAATTAAATTACCATTTTCCATCAGGTGGGCAGTCTGCCTATCTGTTGAGCTCGTGCATTAAAAAAATGTTGTACCGTCGTTGGACACATGTGCAGATCTAGAGATCTGCGCTAGAGTGCTAAGATTTGGGTGCAGGAATGGAGAAGGCATGCTAATTCCCATAGTCGGGTGGCTGTCGTAGGAGGCGACAAAACCGACAGCCAGAAGGTAGAGCGTTTACCCTAGATAGAGTTTGGTGGCCAGGTTCCAGTTCTTTCGAAGCCGGCAGCACGTTTAGCGACGCAAATATTCATAGGTGATGTTAAACAATGTCCATCTTGTGAACTGTCAACCTGTGCTGTAGCAATTAAAAAGTGCAGATGTCGCATCAAAGGTGTTGAAAGCCAATAATGCTGCTAAACGTATTAAAACGTAAATCTAACAAAATTAGATTTCACTTCTACTACTGGAAAGTGTGAAGTGTGAAGAATTTCACTATTCGATTCAACTTTCCGGTCAACAAACGTTCCCCGACAACGTGTGCATTGCAGAGAAAGATAAAAACATAAACACTCCATGTCCCGTCGAGATAATGGATAGATAACGTCAAATAATCAAATCATACAGCGTAATGTTTGGTTTAAATATGAGAGGCTGCCGCGTGTAGACAATATACTAGATAAAAGGAAAACATGAAGTTGTTGATTTCATAATGGTTTTCAGATGCTACTTCTTCAAGCAGATCTTATGATGGATAAAGTTTAAGAAATAGTTTATTTTAACGTTTATGTGCATGAAATTTATTACACGAGCGCGTTATTTCCTAGAACGTTCATATGTGAGCTATATAAATAATTAAGAACGCCTATATATATACAAAGACTCGAAAATGTTTAAAAATGACAAAGTTCACTAGTTTTCACCGGGATTTAAATATCAGAAGCTATATTTAAAGAAAACACAGCTTCTTAGATCGTAGAACAGGTTTTGAGTCAATAGCAGCTCTTTACTTATGTATGCATTTTAGTACAAACACGTGTATTGATTATGGAAATATAATATTTTTTATTAATAACATTTATAAACAATTTCGCTAATATGTATTGTGCAGTTACCCTTTCACAGAAAGTATATGAAAAATACACCAGCACAAAATATGAAACACATTTCGCAACATAATGAAAGTGGGCCTAGTACTTAATACCTAGCCAGACCATTACCATCACTATTCTAGTAACCAAGACTGTAAATAACATACCCCGATTTAAAAAAAAAATTCAGAATGCAAAATTAGGCAAATTACTCATCATAATATGACTCCATCCCAAAAAAATGTTTACTCAAATCCTACATTGCTAAGCGAAACGGTATGTTTAAAATTTACTATTGACCCCATAACGCACTAGAGATACCTTCGGCAAGGACAAAAGCACCGATTAAGTAATAATTTCAATTCAACTCTTGCTTATCTAGTAGATAACATTCCATTCGACTACGATGCCGCCTTACGTTATGACGCAATACATTGAGGCAACGCCATTTCTGTGGCCTATGGTGATTTTGTACATTAACGCAATGCAGATTCGAAATTTCTGCCAATCATGTAATTCAACTTTAGAAATTTATTCACAAGGCCTGAAGAGAGTTACAGCACATTCATGGATTTTATAAGCAGTCAACCATGCAGGGCTTAATAACCTAGCTTTAGTATTTGACCGAACTTCAGCAATAGAAAAATAATGTAGAGACGTCAAAAAGTTCGACTTGTGGAGGATTTCGACTTAAGCGAATTTTGTAAGGAAACATTCGACTTGTAGATGTTAAGATTTATTCCAATAATCGAATTGTAAAGGTTGCTAAATCAAATATTGCTATATTCGAAATAGAGAGGTCCATATATTTTCAACTTATAAAGGGAAAATAAGCACTGAATTTTCATAAGCAAATATCCCTATAAAGGGACTCATTTATTATTTCGACTTATAAGAGGGTTCAGATTTCGAGCAACCGAGGTTTTGGGGGTTGAATTAAAAAGAACACAATTTTTTTCGTGTTTGGGAAAGTTTCGACTTAAAGAGGTTCTCTACTGTATTTCTGTATTTGATTAAATTACTGAACCCATTTTAATTTTAGTGGTAACAGTCTAAGAAAACGACCATTTATTATATCCGTCCGTTTAAAATTCATGCATATCAAAAATACGTTATAACAGTTGCGTAATTCGGAACAGTTACGTGAGCTGTCTTGCATATAACTCATGAGGATAATGAAGACACTAAGAATAAAACCTTTAATAGAATTGGAGACACCTAAATCGCCTGAGAATTTACAATGCACCAACGTAGTGTAGCGCCATTGGTTTAGAGCTGTCGTTGATTGCGCTTGCACATAGCATAAAAAGCAACATTCCAAGAACGCTGGAGTAAAGAGATCGCGTGTCATCGCGAAAAGCAATCACGAGAACGAGATAAATTTAAAACATAGATTTTGTGTAGTAACAATATTTTTAGTTAAGTTACGAGGTAAAACGGAAATACGTAATTTTTTTATTATTTTAGTATCTCACGCGATTACATAAGGTCTGTTAAGCATTATTCATGATTTTATTGACTAGGCAGAGCACTTAAGAATAGGCGCATTTCTTTATCCGTCTAATATTAAATTAAAGACTTTGGGGCCACCCATAAATTGCGCCCCAGGAAATTGGGATCGACGAATTGTGACATTGTGTGACAAAGAGTGAGAGGGGTCCTAAATTTCGCAACGACACTGTTCAAAAGCTAATATATTTAAACTTTAAAACACAAAATCTGAACTATTAAAGAAAAGATTCAAAATATTTCAACTCTACAAGTACAAGTTTAAATTTAGATTTTGTTTAGATTATTAAAAACGAAATTAAATGGAAACAACACATTAGTGTTCCGTAATAATACCGAACTCCTGTTTTACTTTAATAATTTCTTGTTGTAGTATTGCAAAATATGTGATGTGACACTAGGGATAGAGGAGTCTCACGAATGTGACCAGGCCAAAAATCATGAAATTCATGTTTCGTAATTTGTGGATGGCCCCATTCAGCAGCATATCCAAAATACTATCAAGTTTTGCTGGAAGTAATAATCATGCTAGAGAAAACAATTAATACAGAAAAGTTCATATACCGAAATTAGAACGTTACTTCACAAGTTCAGATGCAGTTTTGAACATTGAAAAATTAAAAACGAATCTATAAGAATCAATTGATAAACAAATATTTTTTTGCTTAAGTATGATATCATCAGCATGTGGGCTAATTGTAACAAAGCAACAATAACTTGTGCAAATAAGTTATTACCAAATAACAAATTATTTTTAAACTTGAACATTTTAGCATTTATAAATATACTGGAATTTCTACTGATAGAAAACTTAAAACTAAACATTAAGGAAATTTAGTTAAATGAAATTGATTTTAAATAATACCTTGCTTATGTAAAACAAATAAACGATACGCAACATCTGCACCGAGTTTAGGTCTAATAATAACAGCCATAACATCAGATGGGCATTTCTTACTTTCCAAATACATAGCATGTGCAAGTATAATTGAGCCTCATAAAAGTGAAGACAATATAACAGCTATACATGTGGTTCATTCGTCATGCTTAGATGATATAACTACTGTAATCAACTTTTTTCGTATGAATTTCGTAATGGTTCTCTCTAATGTCGTACAATTTCACTATTTAACGAATCACCTAAATTCTAAATCATTGAACCAAGATTCTGTAATCTTTTGAATTACTTTTAATTGCTGGTGTTTCATGTCATTCTGATTTGTTTCTGTAGGCAATTTAGTGCACGCAAATAATCGTCACTTGTTTCTCTGCTCATAATTAATTAATGCTTTTAATACACTTCTCCCACGCAGAATAGAATAATATTTTTTATAATATAGCCATCCAGAGCACAATGATGGAAACTGCGATTTGACTTAATTCTCTAATACATATCTTGACAGAAAAATAGGTAGATAATCTATAAAATTACCTTGATTTACATTACCTATTTGACTTAAATCTTTCGATAGCCTAAGATATATACGACCTGCACCGTGCTCAAAACCGTTGTAGGAGAGCAGTTATTAACTGGCAACAAAGTCACGATTGTCAGCATAGAGATAACATCTTAGAAGAAGAATGTATCGAAAATTGTGTAACATTTGAAATCTTTGAAGGTAATTTACAAGTGTATCCAAAAGATGTTATCCAAAGAAAGTCTTTAACTGCGTTGTTATATCATGTGTCGCTCGTGTTCGCAGCAGTCATTCATAGCTCAGAATCCGGTTCTCGGAGAGCGTGGGCAAAATGCCACGCTCCAACAAACTTTACATTTATTACTTAAATCATAACATATTTGTAGCTTTAATGTTTTGTATTGTAAGATTTCAATCTTAGAAAAACTGATAAGATGGTAGATAAACTGTTCTGTTGAGCCGATAAATAGCATAGCCATTATTTTCTGAACTACTTTTTGCCTTAAATGTTATACAATCATACAATGATGTATTTTAGTATGGCGCGTAAAAATAGATCCTTTCTTTTATAATACCCACATTATAGGGGACTTTGTACTTTAGTTTTTGGGGGGGGGCTTTATCCAAACAGATATGTCAACCCTCTAAACTAGCGTACTCTTGTCAAAGAGTCGGGATATTTCTGATGTGGGGTCAGGCAGAATTGTTTGTTTGAAACCAATATCCATTGGATTGAGTCTAAAGTCATCAGTGCTTGCATGTCCTTTTTCATCAAATGACTTTCGAGTGGACGATACAATTTCCTACAAAACTAATTTTTACTCTACATAAAATATTATTCATATCTATAAAATAAGAATTATAATTAATATTTACTAATATCTAAGGAACCATCAATGTTCAAGTGCTACAATAAATTCAAAAGCAATATATTTTTTCTATATACTATACATTATTACAATTAAATCATAATATAGTCACTTCTACAGTTGATTCATTTGGCAGTTTCCGGAATGACTAACTGCTGTGACGGTATTGATAAGTGTCATTCCACCCAGATATATTAAATGATCGAATTCTTGCCATATATTTAGATATCCTCTGATGACGTATTCAATGACGAAGGTATTTATAGAACATTATGATGGCTTTAAATATTTATCAAATAAGTTATTGCGTAATGCACAAGATAATGGATGAGAATTTCCAATTGGTGTGAGGTATATGCTTAAAATATGTCAAAAATTTAAATGAGGCAAGTTAATTTCCATAATTAAATTAGACATAAAATGTTTACTTGTACGATGTCAAAATATGATAAACAAATATACAGCCTTGAAAGCAGCAGATATGCGCAATGAAAATGCAGAAAGAAGGATACGCAATAATGAAAACATAAGCAACAAAACTTTGGTATAGATAGTAGTCCAAATATGTATTTGATATCTAATTTTAACTTTAGGCCTAATTGGAATGACTCTTAATTCCAAGAACTAAAAACATGATTAACAGCAAAGCTGCAAAAGTATATTGACGACACATTTATTTAACACTTAACTGTGAATAATTACAGGAAACTATGTAGGAGAACTCATGTACGTGTATTTTTCACATCGCAAGTTAATATAATATGACATCATTGGTAAGGTCATCGCCATAAAATGTTGAATCAGTGCATTATCTTATGTTTTAAGAAGCTGACAACTAAATGGCACTGTTAATACGTGGTACTAGTACATTCAATAGCGATAGCACAAACTTGTTTGTTGCAGTTTTATTCGATTAGTCATATATAAATGAACTTAACAATAATGAAACCGCCGTAGCCACTTCGTGTATCGACGTAGAATGTCTTATAGGTAAGGAAATTTATACCCGTATCTTGGCAACAGTCAAAGTACGGGATGATTAAATAAGTGCTATATGGGAATTTTGGAGTGTGAAAAATTAACTGAAAGTGAGAATGTTTCGGAAAAGTTATTCATTATTCATGAAAAGTCAGTAATTAAATGTGTAACATTGTGTCATTCATTGTGCGGAAAGAGGAAGATTATAATTATCTACATGTGAAAACCGACCCAATCTGCCATGAATAAGCGTGCTATGCTGCACGCTGTGTGCGATAAGTTATATTTTTTATGAACGATTTTGATAAAATTTGATAAGTATGTAGCTCACAATACCGAGAATGGACATAGGGCACTTTTTATCTCCAAAAATGGGATAGATTGTTTGAAGGACGCATCGGAATTCTCAGAGAGCGAATAGAAAAAACATGTAATAGCATGTAAGCTGTTAAAATACTTACTCTCAAAGAAAACTAGTAATACTATCATGAAGCTACAAAGGGAATTAGATTAATCTTGCTTTATGCAACAAATAAAAAAATTAAACATTTCAAAACGGTCATTTGCTAATAGATTATTTTCAATTAGCCGATGTAAAATTTCACATATCTTTAATCCATAATAACGTAAGGACATATGTACTTAATATCATGTAATAGTAAGGGACATGTAAAAACTGTGGTTTATAGCATACACGGAACGTTTATTGCCGATTATGTACATGGTGTGTACATAGGAACGTTTATACCTGATTATCACAAGTCGCACGAGGCCAAGGTAGATATTACGTAATTGTTAATACATACGTATATCGTACATCCACTATATGCACACAAGCTCATGTTAACGTTATTAACTTAGAGCAACTGGAATTTGATCACATCGATGGAGTGACGCCATAAGACAGGCATATTTATAGCAATAAATAAAGCATATTATGAGAGCTCAGGGCACAATCATAGCCATCCAGGCCGGAGTCCAGACGTTCAAGGAGCGGACAAGGGTTTTAGTGGATATCCCTCACCCCGACCTGGCGAATTCTACACACGGCCCGCGACATTTCCCCCTGGCGCGGCTTATGGTCCTTAATCGGATCTTCCCTGTATAAAAAAAGGCGACAATTCTAAACACCCGGAACCGAGAAAATAATACAAAGATCTTTCGCAAATACTACAATGCTTTCTTATTGCCGTTTAAGTTAATAGTACTTCAAGTACCCTGAGTGCGGCAGTAAAATTATTAGATCAAGGATCAGCTAAAATTACTCAAGTTATGCCAAGTCTTAAATAAGACCGTTTCTTAGCATTAATAGATGACCTCATCGTCATAATATGTAACAAATTAAATCATAAGGCAATTGGATAGCAGATGTTTTAATTGAAATATGACCGTTAACGGACAATATTATCTACATATACAAACGTACTCTATAAACGTTGTGTATCATAGCCACAGTAGCAAACAATTATATTAACATCGATTAATTGTGGAATAATCACGACTCATAATCAGAATATAGCCGCAGCCACTATCACAGTGCTTTAACATGCTCTTTACTATCAAATGAATTTCCACAAATGTATAGATATAGATCCTCATAATACCACGTAAACATTTTGTTTTACGAATTATAAATAAATAGAGGATGAGAAATAGGTAAAACGACGACTTCAACAAATAAAATAAATCCCAGGTTCTATTGCAATACCGGTAGCCGATGGAGCAGAAGAAATCTGGAGTGATGAACGCGTTTTCATAGAAGTAGTGAACGCCTTTCTTTCCAATAAAGCGATGGCCTCAATGAAATTCTTTGAATGGCCTGCGAAACATTGCCGGCAAGTGTTAAGAAGACCAGGAGCCCTTAAAGTGGCCATTTTTAGAGAATCGTATTATAAAATTTACATGTGATGCAAATGGTGTAATGTTAGATGCAAAACATGGTATTCCCCGTTATTTTGACAGTTCTCATAATTATTAGTAATAGGTATCTGCGAAAGTAACTATTTAAACTACCCAAGATGTAAGTAATAAAACAAAATATTTTAAAAATCTGATTAAAAACAGGAACATCAGTGTTCCCCTACAATTATACAGGGTACTTACTTCCACATTGGGACGACTACGTTCCACGGATACCATCATGTTACGTAGGAAAAATGGTTGGAAATTACCGACTTGTTTGAAGAAGAGGTAGCCTATAGAAATGCGAAATAGCAAGAGAGAGAGGGAGAAACTCAATTAAAATATGTAGATTCTAGCCATTATTTTGAAGTTCTATAAATAGTCCAAAAAGTTGCTTCGATAGCCAGTATATAAAAGTTTTGAGTAGTCTGGGGCTTATAAAACCTTCCGATGGTACCTGTTGGCTTCGAAAGCCGTTCGGAGCACGTACGCGTGAGTCATAAAGCGACCGGTGTTAGGCGTAGGCGTAATGAAGTCAGAAGTTTATCTTGAGATGAATCATAGGGATCGTAACCGTCTCAGTTTTTAACTTTGTAACTATCGCCTAATGCTCGTTGTATCGCTCCAACAGTAAATCCTAGCCTGGCCTTTAATTAAATAATAAATCAAATCTTATTTGGTAGTGTGGCCCTGTCGCCAACACCAACATACTTTGCGACAGTTTAATAAAATTGTGTAAATTTAATTAATAATATATTATTATATTGAGCAATGACTATTGGACAATTTCCTTCCCAATAGTATTGAGTAGAGCCATGACCTGATCAAGTACCCAAGCATGGTCAATAGCTTATTGCGTAGCTTGTTAGAATAGGATAGTAATAGGTTCTTCTGTTTTATATGGTCTGTGTGACATGTTTAGAGCATCCTTGACCTTAAACCACTGCCGCAGGTTCAGGCGCTGGTGTAAGAACTATAGCCAGTTCCTTCCAACCTACAACAAACAGGACCTTGAACGGGAGCGGACATATCCATCTTTCATAAATATAGATACACAGATAACGCTGCGTTCTGTTACTGCACGCGCATCTATTAAGAAGGTATTAGACGGGGTAGACGTTGTCTTTATGGCAGCGGGGCAGCAGCTATAAATCATCATCAGCCCTGAGAGCGCAGGGCTGATGATGTATTCTTTAGTTTCTAAGATCTTGATATAAGGAAGTGAAATAGAAGATCGGGGTGGTTTAGTTAGACGATCGAAGCATGCCATCGGTTGCCCAATGTCGCAGTGTACTCTTATCCCCGAACGGTACAATGTCTATGTCAGATTAGACCACGGAAAAATTCACTTTGCAGAGAGGAATTGTCAAACGATCAAGTTTGAAACAAACCTAGTGTATAAATAGTACACGACGACAGTCATTTGAATGACGTGCAAAACCAGCTATTTATCAACTTGCCACTTGTCAAGCGAAGCTTAGTTTATTAAACATCGTTTTGTGAATGGACTTGTTTGAATTATAGCACGTGGCACATGGACGAAACAGTCGAATGATTCGTTAAATTTTACACTACACGATTGGGTAAACTTTTAAAATGATTACGGACAAGTCACTATCTACTCATAATGTTGTAATGGCAAAGTGCGTACCGGTTCATGCACATTAACTGTAAAAAAATATAGAGCACTAAAAAAGTATTTGATACTTCATATTTTAAAAACCACATAACCGATCTTGAGCTATAGTAAGAGGAGAGGTGTGTTCACGATTTTAGAAATGTCTATGTCCCTACTTATTGTTTTACACAAAAAGTCATTTCGTACAATCGTTAAAATTTGTAAATACCTTTGTAATACGCCAAATGACATGTAATATGAAAAAAAGGACCACAACTAATCAATTATAATAACTAACTAATTAATTTATGTCAAAACGGCTGGAGAACAATAAAAAACCCTACGACATTAATCTTATTTCATTATCATGTATTTAATTTCATTACATGATTTTGCTGAATGAGTTAATTTTGAGAATTTGCTACAGAATTTCTCACAAATTTGAATTTGGTCGTTTTAACAGTTCTAGTTTATCAAATGCTTATAACGTATCTACGTGATTTCTATCGGCTCCGGACGAGCTTAGCCAAGTGACGTCCATTATTTGAGCAGAACACGCAGCGATAATAGATTATTATCTAAAGATAACAAATATTTATCCTGATAGATAATGTGTAGCGAAAAGAATTCCAAGAGTGTGTAAACGAGAATATCGTGAAGTTTAATAAGTGGGGACTTTTTAAGAAAGAAATTATGATATATACTGCTATAGGACTCATCACCTACATCGGCAACAAAGATCTGCTTTTAATTTAGTTTGCCTGGAAAAGTTCTTTTTAAGCGATAAGGCTATCTGTTGTATTGCGTAAAAAATATTGTAAATATGAAGTATTAGATATTATTTATTTTGGTGTGCTATAAAATAGTATACATTTATCTATCTATAAAACTATATTTATTGAGTAAATAAATATCGCACGTGCTAATGTATAAATATTATTTTGACGAAACAGGGAGAAAGACAAAATATTAAAGTAATTGGTTAACTATAAGAGATAGGTCAAGTTTAGCTCTTAGTGCCAAAACAGTATCAAGTTCAAGGCGAAAATGTATGCGAAGTTTTGGTGTCGTTATAAATTATTTTATAATCAAGTGTATATAGAAAAAAGAGTATTCTCTTAGAAATGGATGACATGAACCCAGCAGTGGCCCCGCTTTTACAAAAGAAATCTCATAATAATGTCTAAGCCGTTTGAATAGTATATGACTATATATTCGCCATGGCTTTTCTAGATTATTAGATGCAGTAGGCTGCACAATACCCGGTTTAGTTTAAGTTTAGACGCAGACTATACCTAAGAACGCTTCTGAAATCATGATAAAAGAGCTTAATAGGGCCCTAAAATATTATAAGGAACCATGAGTCATAAAAATATCTATTGAAAATTGTATGCCATAGTTATCGATAATCTTATCAAAACATTTGTTTTAATTCGTACTGATAAAGAACGCGCCTAAAACTGTAGAATATAATGTAAAACACGTTTAATGAATTTAATTGAAATTTAAGAAAAATGGAGAAATAGCGCCTATAGTAAGGAACTTCACAAAAGCAATCCCCATTGCAACTTTTACAGTTATTCTTTAACGTCAAGTACAAAAAATAATAAGTAGATAACTAAACATCATTCACCATTGATAAACTAGATTTATCAAGTTATTTGAGATCTAAATATTAACAAGCGCTGGTTAACAAAAAGTCCAAAACACCAAATTTTCTCATCGAGATCGAAGAACGGTAGATTTTGTGAATACAGAATAAGAATAGTGCATTGGTTTTATTGGCATAATGATTTTTTCAACCCAAATGCATACTGTAACTTGCTTAGAGATTAGAATGAATATATTAAGAAATATAGTTTTTGAGGAAAGCCTCCCAAAACAACAGAATACATTATTTTATCGACCCGCGAGGATAACACATCTCATATAAAAGTATATAAATTGCGAACACAAACTTATATCCTAAGCCAATTTCTCAATAAAGACAAAGATCCCGGTCAGCTCTGAAACCACTGGCCGTCAAAATACATTGTTAAAAATTATGCACCATACAACGGAACGTGCCGTATAATAGGTAGTTAGTTGAAAAAAAATCCACGAAGGAGTTTCACACTATGAGAATTAATAAGCTAAATAGTCGAACCTCCTTGGAAGTGCTTTTGATCAAAACATTTGTCTCACTTTTACACGACAGAGAAAATGAAAAGTAAGATTTAGTTCTAATTTTAACCATGCGCATGTGTAATATTAATATGTATGACTGAAAAAGTGCTCTCCAGTGGAACTTATTTTGAATAAAAACTTTTGAATTTTAATCTGACTTCGTCTCGGGCTTACACTGGTCTACTCATCTGTCAAAACCTACTTACCGCACTAGTATTATAAATAACTATTACTGCTTTCATACACTTTTAAGGACGGTTACGTTAATTAAGAATAAATCTAAATATTTAATTTATATTATAAAAATACTCATTTTCACACATTAAAAAACAAGAAACCTCTATACAACGTCGAAATTAATGGCGAACATCAATTTATTTTAAAAGATAGATTGATTGATACTGTTTTTTACACAAAAGCAGCTAAACTGCAGTCTTTGAAGTTTGACCCGGACTCTAATCTGAAACGTATTATGTTAAAAAAAAACCCATGTTATTGCTAGATTTAGTCAAAAATATTAAGTAGGTATTTCGTTTTAAAAACACAGCGTTTTAGTATGACAAACGAAACTGATATATTGCATTTTGAATACTAATTACTCGGTTAGTAAATTTGAATGATAATTATTTTACAGTCATCGCAATAACGAGATGGCAGCCCAGCTGCGACCTCCTTAAATATTCAGGTACATTTTAAAACAGCGGGTGTCCTCACTGATACGGCAGAACGACATACGGACATACAACCGCAATGTGGTTGTACATGACATTGCTGTTACCAGGTCAATGTCACGACTGTAGGATGAAACGCGAGGAAAAAATAACAATTATACAGACGTCTTTATTATAAAAAAAGACAATAAACAGGAAACACGACATCTGAATGAAAATCGGGTAGTTGTCAATGAGTCTAAGGACGGTGTCGTTGATTCTGATGATGGGAAAGCATGTTTTAATTAATTCATCTGATAAATAGCACTTCATATCTATGAATGAACTGCAGTATTATAACATTCGCAAAGGGAACAAAATACTTACATATATATACGAATACCGTATATAACGTAGAAGAAAATATACGTAATTTAAAAACAAATACACAAAAGTGAAGACTGGCATCAATGGCTTAAATTACTGTTTTAAGAATTTTTGACAATCAGTTTGCTGTGAATTGACCCCGAAATGGTTCAATGATGTTTCAAGTAAATTTTTTAAAACTATAACAGCAAATTTACCATATCTTTCAAGATTCCGATATTATTGTTACGACCGGAACGCCAACAAAAGACAAAAGACAAATTCACACCTGCACACCTGTAGACGTTTTATTACCTTTTCGGCATTTGGACTTCTTTTATTGACTTTGTGTTAATATTTGTGATTAGAAAGACATTGTGTATTGTAATATTTTATGGTAGTCATTATGGTAGCCAGATGTGATTCTAGGAAATCCACGCGGCCGAGCAGACATATTGTATTTGTATAGTATAAAGCAATGCCCCAATTGAGAGATGAGGCAGCCGAGCGATAACCGGCGAGGCAAGACTTGTGTATATTCGGTAATCTATTTAGTGACGAACTTTGCGCGGTTATTGAATCATGTATTACGTTTGGACTGGTTGTGTTCAGTTATATCTGTACCTGTGTTATACGTGTTTATATGGCATTTAATTCAAATCCCGTAACTCGTAACAATATCTTGCAAGGTCCGATGATATGAATATAACATTAAATCCTGCGCAATCAAATTGATGGCCACAGATAGTGTCCCAATAAAAGCGAATTTCAAATAAGTACAACCAGTTTTTAAACTAACATTTTTAATCAATTTTTTGCAAATTATATTGGACTCCATTGACTTGATTCATGACATCCGCATAGCTTGCCAAAAAAAGAAAGTCATTCTCAGTGACGTTTATTCGTTTATATTCGGTGACTAATGTTTAAAACTCAGTTAATTGATTAGTAACATTTTAAGTATTTGTCATCTACAACATGTGTACTATTTTATGTTTATTATCCTTCAAATAATTAACTGTGAAGATAATAACAACGATAACATTACCATATCTGACAGGGATCGCGTGCGTACGTAGATATACCGCAACTAATTACGTTGAAAACAGCGTCGTGAAAACGTGTAAAAACCCCCATTAATATATAAGATGAAATAAATCTTAAACAGATACAATACCTCATAAAACAATGATGGGTTCAGCGATGAATTGACTAATTTTTTTAGATGAGACGTTATTTTGAGATAAGAAAAATATAGGTCCCAAGAAAGGGGAACGGAAAAAATGTTCATAAAATGAAAACTAGTGGGCCAAATTATGTTAAATTTTTAGGGAGACCAAATAGCAACTATTCCGCATCAAACCAAAGAAGAATCACGTAAATTGGATCATAAATCTCAGCGTAATCGGTGTACATACATTAATAAAATAACAATCAAATTGAATTCCTCCTTCTTTTTGAATTCGGTTAAAAATGAACCTGATTTACCTTTATAAACACAGGTGAAGGGTTTTAGAGTTTATTATCTTGTTAAAAACCAGACCACGAGATATTTTAAGCGAGTTAAATCTATTCAATTAAAATAACATGTTAAATAGAAACTGCTAACATTAAACGTGTAAATATTGAACAGATGTAGCAATTAGTCACATCGAAAACTTGAACTTGAGTAAGCCGTAGGTTACAGCCAAAAATAATAGTTGCATTTTGTCACGCTGCAATATATTACGTCACCACACTGTATCAAAAGCTTTGTTTTGCTTTTGTAGAATTTGTTATATTATTGATTAGTTGTTATTAAACGAGCACTTTTTAAGACATTTGCAGACAGACAATATATTAATTAATACTACATATATAAAACCATTTGCAAATTGTACCATTGAAAAAGAGTAACAACAGCTTTTGAAATGTTTTGATAAGTGTCTTATGACTCATCGGTATTTTCCGGATGATCTAAACGAAGTAGCAACTGTTTTAGCTTTTTGGCTTTTCAGTTGATATATTATAAACAGTGAAGAAATATATTTATTGCTTGAAACACAATTTTACTGTTATGCACAACAGTATTGGCATCCTACACAAATTAATACTAAAACGAGTTCATAGCATTCCGAGACTAATTAATGCCCAATAGTCATAAATGTACCTTGAATGGCTAACATATTAATAATAAACCTTTTATTAATTACAACGGTATTTTAATCTGGTATATTATTTGTAATTGTGCCATTCTCTAGATTGCATTTTCTTTAATTATTTAATTAATTAAAGAAAATATAATAATTTAAATCGTATTTCTGTCTTCGTCTAACATTATTTTAGTTAGTTAAACAAGTGGGGTTTAATAAGTAATATGAAAGTTTAATTAAAACTTTTTAAAAGAAACATAAAAACTTGAATCACGATTGATAAAATGCAGATTACTAGAGTATTTTAGGATAACGTTTGTTAAAGATCTTTTACTAGATTATAAATCCTATTGCTTGAAACTAAATAAGAGATAGCAGAACCAAATACTGTTTTGCCCTGTAATGAAAAAATCATTTCCATAAATAAAAAAACAATCACAAACCTTCTTGTACAGCTTGATCCAGGTAAGGTCGCCCTTTGAATCGGTGTACTGGAGTCCGAAGAACCAGACTTCTCGCAGCCCGATGGTCTTGACGACCTGATCGAACAGTTGCTTGCCGGTGGTCGTCTGCTGGATCGCGAACTCCAGTTCCGCGTCCATCGTCGTCACCCGGACGTTCATCTAGAGAAGATAAAGAATATTTTAGTTGCATTACATGTCAGAGATCGAGGATTTATTGAATTGCTATTTGAAAGTGAACATATGTATATTGATGATAAACTCACAATGAATGATGCCAAAGATTGAGTGAATTAGAATAGAGAAATCATAGAAACAGATATAACAACAATTCCCAAAACAGACGCTTACAACAACTAGAATTTAACATTAAGAATGCTGATTTGCATGACATTAATTAATAAATTGACAAGAGAATATAAAATTAATATAATTCAGAGAACTTTGAATCTAATTTGAATACGTATACACTTGCATATATTACTAATATCTTTGAAATGTTTTACACACAGCATGTAAATTGCATAGACATATTGTATACTACAAGATGAAGTCGATTAAAAATTTCTTTAATCGACCATCATACATGAAAGAGTAGAAAACCAAAAAGTTAACGCGTTGTATAAACAATTCTTTGTGACATTCACACGTTACATCTTAGATGAGAGTTTATTTTTGTACGCTTCCATTCAGACTCCCCACATCGTGAGATGGAAATAACTTTCACATTAGACGAACGTAGCCAGTTGTCAGTTACTTAAAATATAGTTGCCTCGGATAAACATACTTCATTCACGAAAACATGTTGATGGGTAGAATGAAAAACAACAAGCGTTGTAGCGCACTAGTTGTTTTTTTATGTAATGAAAAATTAGATAAGAAATAGCATAATGCGTTTAATTTAAAAGTGGATATAACAGAAGAGTAACTTCATACTCAAGAAAGGTTACTAAATTTAGTATATATAATTATATAATAATAAAATGTATAATTATACATTTTATATACACGCCTGATTTAGACAAGATGGCAGACGGCGCACCTGATGAAAAGTGGTTACCGTCGTCTTTGGACGCTTGTAATACCACCTGCATCACTAACGCGTTGTTAGTTTTTTTTTTGAGGCGGGGTATTTCGTACACTACCGGGTCCTATGCTAGGGATTAGACCAAAGCGATGAGAGGTAAGCCACTGAAGATAGCGCATCCACCAGAGCCAATCGCCGGCATGAGAGAGACTCAGCGAGGTACCTCCCTCTACGTGGAGAGGTCACCTATGGGACAATACTCCACTAAAACTACCCTACTTCCATGTGCCCGCGCTTTATGGTAGGAAGAGCGTGAGACTTAGAACGTAGTTACGCCTACGCTAATCCTAGCGCATCAGTGCTTGAACGTGCATCGGGAAGCAGGACAAACTCACTTTGTCGACGGGGGATGACTTCTTTAAATAACCCTATATCAAGCGCACACGGAATATAATATTAATAGAAAAAGTCCTTTTCACTACGAAATATATTTTTAGACGAACTTCAATGCAAATAAATTTATAACCTAAGAATTCCGCAGTAGCTTCGGCAAATACAAGGCAATAATAGTAAGACATATATCACGACGCCTTTATGTCGTAGATGTCAAAGGTCCTATTGGCTTGTATTTGCTGAATCCACGCCGAGTAATGTGGAGACTTTTTAGGAAGCCTGCTAAATATACAGAAACATCGTTATTTGAAGACAGTTTTTAAATGATTTACTACACGTGTTTAGTTGAATTCAATTTTTGTATATTAACTGTGATTGATGAGGTCTGTTTATCATGTCTTTCTGGATGTATCCTTGTATTTCTGTTGGCACGGTGCCGAGCGGAAACTATCTTCCGGGGCGCCTTCTGTCGTTATTTATCGCCTACGAGCGTCGTTCAGCTTCCTATACGTTACATATATAAGTCTAATGGCTGTTAGTTGATGACTCGCCTTATTATCGACTGTTAGTTAACTCATAGAGTCTATAGTCATATTAGAGAAATTTAACCATACTGACGTGTAGTGTGACAATGACTTCGTTTGAATAATTGTTCATTACTTTCTTATTAATATCTCCGGGGATTTAATGATATTCGTGAAATTTGATATATATGTACATTCAATAACATAGATGAATGAACTTTAGTACATATTTACATCAAGAAAAATAGGATGTTTTCGGAAGATTTTAGATTCGCCAGACAGTTCACGCAAATGAAGCCGAGCGGGAAGCTTTAGCTTACTATTAACAAAAACAAAGTATCTACGCTAAAAGCACAACTTACTTTGAATATAATTTATTTGTTTTGAACAATAAAGGTCAATTATAAAGAAGGGAATTAATATAATTATAATAAACCTTAGTTTTGAGGGTATAAAGTTTTGAATAAAATTTTCCGTAACTTTTGTGTTTAGATGGTTAATTTAAAACATTATCTAACTTAAGATGTTCTTAAAGATGACTAAGGCATTTCAATTATAAACTTTATTAAATAGTGCAATCGATTGCGAAAACGGCATGGGTGATGTATCAAAAAGAAAACTAAAGGAAAACAATGTATAGGTACGTGAATAAGGTCATAAATAAACACATCAAGCTTGACATTATGAAAATACAAAAAAATAAAGTAAAAGATAACATTAATTTCGAGGAGCACACATAGTAAACTGTTAAAAATGATGTCATTACTAAAATAATAATTGCAAATACTGCATAGTGATCTATTATGGAACTAGGATGAGCGGTTTATTTTAACAATGGCCGGTTGTTCAACGACGATTTTATCAGCGGGATGCTGACAACAATAGTGACTGAGCCATTCATTGAATTTCCGTGGATAAAAATCAACATTGTCGTTAATTGGCAGAAGGAAATGCCAAGATAGACGGAAGTGACACACTGCTCAAGGTCACAAGTAGGTTGAACTTTATATCACAATCCTCTGAACCCTAGTGTCCAGATTCGGCAATTTCCCCACCCAAAAACTTTTGTTTAGTGTTAAAAAGGGTAGGTATATCTTTTTTTTTGGGAAGTAAGAAATTCGAGCCTAGCACTAAAATCTATCTAATAGTCACGAAGGTCTGTATGTTATGTTACTTTTAGAACAATTTGATTAAATTGGAAACATATCCAAAACTCGACGTAAAGATCCGGCAAGACATCGAAATGAAACTTTACAAAAATTCCTACTTAATCCCTAAAATTTTCATTGAAATCCCGTGACTCGTTTCCAAGCATTTGAGACAAACTTTCAAATAGACTGGCAGATAAAAATTCTAAATAAAAATACGCTGATTTATAATCAGACACCGAAATTTGGTAAATCATAGACCACATTTTTTTTATTCGCTAGATAAATGTATAAGTTTCATTTATTTATAATTGCTTAGTGATAGTTTACAGATGAGTAAAATTTTGTTATACCAGAAAATAGGTTTGATGGAACAGACGTTTACATATATAGTGACTCGGGTGATCGATTTCAGAACATCCAGTCGTTTGTCGGGTTAAAAGGTGCAGAGTTCTCTTAATGAATTTGTACAATTAACTTAAACCATGAGAATACAGGTATTGTTAATAAAAATATATGTTTTAATTCTCAAAACAATGATGAAATCATTTTCGCAGGCGATTTCAAGTCGTCGTGAATTTATAACTATAGTGTTTTAGCACCAGCTGCTGATTAAAATTGGCCTTGGTTTGTTAGCACTATAATGCATATTAATTAACGTATATTCCCATGTGCACACGCAGGGTTTTTAAATGATATGACATTTTAATATATTGCATGAGTTAAGCAGACAGGCAGACGGCCTACCTGATGGAAAGCGATTACCGTCGCCTATGGACATTTATAACACCAAAGGCTCTACCAATGTGCTGCCACTCATTTAAGAGAGACTGGAATCTGGCCACTAATGCCAAAATACAACCCAAGATTGTTATAGCAGCACAGTTCGGACCGGGGGTGGTAGCCATCCAGACGGACTAATACCTTAACACCTGGCTGTGGGTTGTTTTGTCGTCTCTTACGACATGTTATATAAACGCAGGTCCTATATATCCCATAAACACAAATGTTTAGGTACTGTTCACGTTTGAAAACAAACTTTCTTTCTTGATGATGACAATTCCACATATTATAAAAAGTGCGATAGCGTCAAAACCGGGGTAGTAAACAAGATTGACACTAAAGTTCCAATGTAACTTATTTTTGAAGAAATGACTACCTATTTGACAACAATAGTTGATGGAAATCACTATTAAGTCGAATTGTTAATCAATCTGAGGTAAATAAAAAATATCTATAGGTAATAGCAAGTTTGCTTCAAGATTCAAACAAGTCAGACTAGAGCGATAAAAACAGAACACAGGTTTGTCTAATAGAAACGTTGATTCTAAAAGCCAAACCCGTATGGCATAGCTAACCTAATCATCCGCCCGCATTATTACAAGAAAATACATATCGTAAATTTGCATTCCAATAACAATTGAGACCATTACAACAATAAGGTTAAGGAAAGGACGAAGTATCGACTATGAAGTAAATAAAGAATTGCATTGTTACAATTTAATTAGATACCGCATATACGTAATCTTCTACTTAATCACACATTGAAACTGAATACACCTCTTTCAAGAAACTATTAGTAAAATCTAGATTTTTATTTTCCAATTGCCTTGCCGTTTCTGCCTGACAATTCTTAGATATATTATGTAAATTATATT
Organism: Dendrolimus punctatus; assembly: GCA_012273795.1. Classification (NCBI taxonomy): domain Eukaryota; kingdom Metazoa; phylum Arthropoda; class Insecta; order Lepidoptera; family Lasiocampidae; genus Dendrolimus; species Dendrolimus punctatus. Next base: position 154,982 of record CM022530.1, on the reverse strand, counting down.
GAATTTCCCTACAATAACTACAAGATAGACGGGACAAATGTAAAGGTAGACCAAAAAAAGATGGATGGATTGTGTGAAGGATCATATGATGATATTGATGATATGTGGTATGACAGAAGATGTATGTCAGAGTAGAGGAGTGTGGAGGGAAAAGACATATTGTGCCGACCCCAATTAATTGGGATATGGTGAAAGAAAAGAGATTGAATCTCCCTCATCTTTATCATCACACAAAATCAAGTTTCATCTAAAAGTGACTAATAGTTACGCTCAGAGCGTCTGCTTCGAAGCCTACTTTCCGACTTGTCCTCTCCACTCTATGAGATATTTGGCATCCCTTTTAACACACATAATATCATCCAAGACGGCAGGTTAGTATTTTTTGTGTCTATTCTGTTTACCAGGACCTATAGGAAAAGCATGTCTAGATATTTGTTACCCAAATACTTAGCCGGTTTCCGTAAGACGTGCTCATATCATTAGCAATAATAGCAAAGTGTCTGCACATTCGACATCATTAAAGAAATATATAATTTCGAAGAAAAATAAAATTTGCTAGCACACAGTAATACATGTAACAAACATTGGTCATCAAAAACAAACCATTAAATGGATGATAAACTAACAACAAACGGCCTAAGATCCTGTGCCAAAATACATTTTCGCATCGTGACCGTGACTCGTCAAGGTCGCGGATGATAATAGACATATTACCTACCAACAACTTGTATCTGCGCGCTGACTGGCACAAGCAAATACAGAACTTAGTTGAACGCCATTGTGGGAATTTTTATTTGGAAGAATAACAACAACTATTAAGCAAAAGCTCAATCATGTAAGATTACAATATAACATAAAAAAAAAAAATATTTTTTAAAAAAATTGTAACTCAACTGTTAGCACAGTATACAGTATCTTTTATGAAAAATAGATAGATTTTTTTATAATGATAGAGAGAGCGACATAAAAAAAATTAGCGCTAAGCACAATTAACATTTTTAATAAGTTTATACCCGGGACTATAATTGTATAGGATCGTTTACGATACAATTTTATTTTTATTTATTTATTGCAGAAGTTCAGCAGACAGGCAGACGGGCCAGTTGGTGGAAAGCGGTTACCATCGCCTATGGATATTAGCAACACCAAAGATGCTACAAATGCGCTACTGCGCTCTTAAGAGAGACTGGAATCTGATCACTAATATCGGAACACAACCCAAGGTTGCTATGGCGACATACTTAAGGCTAGGGGTGGTAACCATGCAGTCGGGCATGTCCCAACCACCTGGCTGTGGGTTGTTTTGCCGCCTCTTATAGGCCACCCGGGCACAGTAAATTGTATTCTTTCTCCGTTCCTGCACGGATAAAAAATCCATACTGTTGACAAAGTATCCGACACATGCGCTTGCAATTTCTGTAAGGGAAAAATTGAATAATACGTGCGTGTAAATTATTCGCTCGTATTATTACTAAGGACAATAATTAACAAAAGTTAACGAGTTAATTTTATACTACAAACTGTTGGAAAACCACCTCGAATTAATAGAGTAGAAGAGGTAGTAGACGATTGTAATGAGAAAGAAAGAAATACGTACAAGTATATATATAAAACGACGCTAGGCACCATCAAATGCTAAGCATCACTCATAATGACTCATACTGAGAGAATTGTGAAACGCTGATTCGCGATAAGAAAATCGCTGTAGCGACAGTAGGTGCGTTATCGGTGGAGTAAATAGCGGATGTTTGTGCAAGCGCACTTAGGCCGATTGCTTGCCTTCACTTACGCGCGAGACATCTACCTCTTTATACACAATAGGTATATCATATATTAAAAAGTTCAGTTAAACAGTCCTGAATTTGTGAAGATATAGGCTAGCATTTAATTACCGTTATTAAAATACTGACCCAGTACATTCGGACCAGATACACAACGACAAACATTGTGATAGAAGAGAGGAAAATTGCCATTACCATTTGGAAACTGAAGCTTAAAAATAGTGTAATCCCAAATATGATATATCTCAAAATCTTAACGTTAATACATATTTTATGGAAACTACTCTTGATAAAAGTATATTTTCCGAACTTTCCACTCCATTATACAAAACTTAGTTTGCGAGATTCGGTATAGAGTTTATCAAGGGTGTTTTAAAATTATATGACCTATGAAATTAAAATTACTATTTAATCTGAGAAACAAAATCAATGACTTTTTTAATGATACGTAAAAATTAAAATACTTCTTATTAAAACTAATAATGTGTTCAGTAACACCATTGATATTTTTTATATTAAGGAGTAGACGTTTTTGTTTATGTGATTGTTATTATTACATAGTCCTTTTGAATCTTCTCATTAGGTCTATGTTATCGAGGAGCTGGATGGCCTCAAAATTTAATATAATAGTAGACACAAAAGAAATATATCATAAGTTTCAGATGACAATAATTTCATAAAACCTCTAAGAACAAAATAACATGGCAATAACCAATGACACGATACGGCTGCTATATAATATATTAATATACAACAACCACTGGCCTGTTTGTGCAGTGCAGTTCGTAAGACGAGCCGCACACATAAGATACTTCGATGACATCATTGGTCTTGGCACAGCAAATTTATGAGCACAGGGAAAATAAATCCTGCACATGCCAACCATATGCGGTTTCTAATATATTTATTTATAGCGCTTACTATTTCTATACAGTATATTTCTAGTGAAATAGTCTCGGAAAAATATTATAAACGACGCAATGCATGTTGGCAGAGCAACAAATGATCTGTGTTAGATAGTGACTTATCAGGAAAATTACGGTAGCTGGTTAATTCTAGAACGTTTATGATTATAATACGATACTGATTGGGCAGAAGCCGAGAAAGATTACCAATTCCTGCGGCATGGCGACATATAAAAACCGACAAAACAAACCAGGGCCAGGTGGTAGGGCATTTGTCCGTCTGAATGGCTAACAATCCTAGGGGCCCAATTCTCCTATTTCAATATCTTGGTAATGCTAAGATTTACAAATTAAGATTCCATTGCGAGTGTCAAGAAATTGTTTTCTATTATATCCATAATATCTTCTCGATATTACGATATAATAGAATGTTCATACGGTGGCGTAAGCCGAAACAACATTTATTTCGCCAGTATCCGCTTATGAAGTGTCGTGCCGGACACGACATTGGATTAACAGAATCCCGAAATTAGGCAGTCCTACGATTGAGACGATTGTGTCCGACGACTCTAACGAGATAGCAATAGCAGAATTGGTCCCCTGGTCTAGAGCATGCAGTCGTAATTATCTCGAATCGTTCCGGCATTAGAGGCCATGTTCCAACCACCTTCAAAGCCAGTAAGCGTATTGGTAGCACGTTGTAAATGACTATAGGCGACAGCAATCACTTTTCATCACATAAATCATAAGCCTGTCTGCTGTACTTCAGCAGATGACGAAAGTTAAAAAGGCCTCGATTTTCTAACCAGCCAATTATCATTTATTAAAACGATTGAATATATTTTGAGATGAAGCCATGGTCTATTCAAGATGAAACATAAATCTTCAACGAGTCAATTTCATGTGTGGCCTTGTTCGCGAAACGAGTAGGAAGTGTATACATGGGTACAAGGTGAACTATGTAATAATAATTGTACAGAATAAACGGTTTTTTTATAACCACGATTATTGCAATTAGACGTCAGGTTCATCTTTAGAGGTTACACGATAAATACTATGCAATGTTATTTTACGCTATTCACAAAGCCTATATATATATAACATTATAATAATAGCTTTATTATAATATAATAATAATAATAGCGTTCACACAACAGGGACGAGTATGTCCCTGTTGTGTGCAAGCACCATCTCTGCAAGTGACATCCCAAGGGACGGTTGGCGTGGAGTGGAGTGGCGTAATTCTATTGATGATGACGCTGTTGCTGCCTTTGAAACGCAGCGCGTGGAACACTCTGACGAGCAACGCCTTATCAAAAAAAACCACCCTAAAATCTCTTACACATACATGATTGCATAGGGCTCAATAGGACGGTGTATTGCGCTCCTTGCAGAAGAACTTTTAAAACCAAATTTGGATATGCTAGCCACCTGCGCTCGCACAGCCGGACTTGACAAGGTTTGCCGTTGACGGATACGTTAAGGAGGACTTTATATATAATAAGAAGTCCTGTTAGAGATGACGAGTTTGTACAGCGAATTAAAAAGTTAGAAAAAAAATCAGGGAAGTAATTCGGTCCAGAAGATTCTATAACTGCAATATTAGAATTTTTGCCAATCCGTCTTCTAGTGCACCACGTGTAAACTACCGGAAGGATTTGAATGAAATTCGACACAGAGATAGCTTGTATCCAGGGTCAACATACAGGATATTTTAACTTTTATTAATAAATAATTAACTTTTTATAACGATAAACAAAGCCTATTCTAATATAACATCTACATATATTAAATTACTTTATTTAACTTGTAATCATAGAAAATTTGCACACGAAACAGGCATAGATATATAAAAATAATGTTTTTCCTGTAAATTTAATATATTGTTATCTTGTATGTACTATGTTTTTAGTAAACAAATAACTAAATTTATTTAATCATTCTGTAATAATTGCACAGATAAATTTGCTTCGAGAGGTTTTTGCGTTTGTAATTAGTAAGGTCAAGGTGGGGAAGACCGGCATAGTGTTTAGCGAATTCGGTTTGATAAACATCCTACAGCCGATATTTAACTTGCTTTTAATATTGATGATGATTAAAAAAACTTTATTCGTCGATTACTTTTACGACGTGCACGTGACTGTCGTCATAATTATATTAACATGTGAAGGAATAACCTCTTAATAGTCTACCCTTTTTACGAAAATTGCGCGGATGGAGGAGTATGAAATTTCGAACACATAGTTAATGCGCCCCGTGTAAGCTATATTAATGTAAAGTTTCGTCAAAATCCATTGAGTAGTTTTTGGGTGAAAGAGTAAGAAACATACATCCACACATTCTTAGAAACTTTCGCGTTCATAATATTAGTAGGATAGGATAGGATACTAGAAAGAGTGCATAATGCTAATATTTTTTAAACATTATGCATACGAAATACATTAAATCAATTTAAAAAAACATTACACCTACCATGTACTTGACACACACACACGACGATATACTCTTTGGTTACTGTTAAAGTCAAATTTAACCCCTAGCGAAATTGTGACTATAGAAGTATAATCTTTGATAGTAACTATTATGGTCGAATTTCGACCACTGGGCGTCAACTAGTATTATATAAAACAAGAACCTCGGAAAGTTTAATTTCATCATTAAATAGTACTTTTATACTCATAAATATTTATATAATATATTTTATGTATTAAGGAACATCGGGAACTGGCATGAAGTGTATTTGACGTATGCAGTCTATACAACTTACAGCGCACGATATATCACTCAAAAATAGTCTGTATCACCGAGTGGTACAATTGTAGTTTCCGTAGAATTTGATAAAATCAATTGCCATATGCTAGTATTGGGGTGAGTTCAAACACCGGACGGCAGGGGCGAGCAAACGGCTCTGGGGTCGGAACAGGTGCCCAGACTGGACAGGTGGATGGAGCACTTGGCTGACAAACAGACAAGTCTACCGGAATTTAATAGATTTGTTTGGTTTCATTGTTGGATATGAAATACGATACGAGCCCGCGACTTTGTCCACGCTTGACTTGAAATTTCCGGGACACAAAGTATCACAAAATGTAAGCTATCATTTTAGTGAAAACTGTACCACAATAAGCTAATTTTTACGCACCTGAACAACTGCAAACCGCTCCGGAAAAAAATCCCGAGATAAAAAATATCACACATTTTATTACATAAAATTTGTCATCGATCACTTAAAAATCATATTGAAATTAACTATTAATTAATTCAACAATTCCCGCGGGAGTCCCAGGATAAAAAGTAGCGCAGAGTTCAAGTCTAAAAATTAGCTGTCGATCAGCGTAAAATGCATCGAAATCGGCCCAGTAGTAGTTTTTATGTGAATCCCGAACAAACAGACAAGGAATCTAAAAAAATTGCAGTTCTCCCTCGTTTATATGGTCTATTTCAGTTGTGTCTTTTAAATAGCTTCAATGTACAGACACGGCATATTTAGAATCATCCTGCCCTGAGAAAAATAAAAATGTAGGACCCGACCCCAGCGCCACCTACCGGTTCCAATTGTGGAACTAAGCCATCCGGAGCTAACTAAGCCACCCACTCAAACACACACGCAAAAAATCATCAAAATCGGTAAAGTCGATCTCAAGTTATGCGCGTACATACATTTCTACGGTTCATTTTTATTTACATAGATTTAAAGATGAGACAGCTTTAGTTGCAGTTCAGTTTTATATTTGTTTAAAGCATATATATATACTTTATATTTAAAGTTATATACTAACACTGAGTTTAATTTAATGTTGATATTAAGCTTTATTAATGTGAAACGATGGGTATCTGCGTACAAGGAAATAATGGTTACGAAAAAAGTTGTCTGCTAAGATTCAATTATAAAAACCCAAGGAAAATATAGCGATTAAATGGAATTTATCATAATTATATGTTGTATGTAGTATCCCCATATAATACGTATATATATAACAAATTGATTGAAAAAAAAATAATGTAACATTTAAGACACCACATACATTTTATATTCCCAAGCTAAGCGAGTTGCCATTGTTTTACGGGTAATATACAAAAGACCACTCTGGTGCTGATTCCAGACAACAAGACGACAGTAGTAAATACGGTAAATTTCATCCACCAGGGATCGAAATCAAACCTAGATAGACCTAGACCCTTAAACTCCAGTGATAGGTGCAAAAGCTTAGCCCATTCAATCACAGAAGACGTCCTCGAGAAAATAGAACTTTTGAAAATCTTTCGAAACCGACAAAAAGAGTGACGCAATAAAAAGTTTGTGTTAAGAATTCGATTTGAATGATTTTTAAGAAACTGCGGCTATTGCAAAAAAAGGTCACCTCCAAAAGCAATTGTTAAAAAGAAAATGAACATAGTGCTGCAGAAACCGTTGTTGCTGTGAAACCAAGTGAAACGGCACCACATAGGCATAAAAGCATATCGACCGTCAAACTAAAATCGAATACAGCAATACACTTGCGAGTAATGAATGAGTGACACGGCGCATACTACGTTGCTAATGCGAGTATCACGTGCAATCTAGCCGAATGAGAATGTCTCCAATATGTTTTCGACCTTCATTCATGGACGCGTTATAAACAATTTTAGATTAACTATAGAATGCTTAATCAGTTTTATCATGAAATACTTGATAAAGGTGAACCCGATTTTACATTGGATAAGCAAGTAAGAACAGTTTATTATGCAGTTTCCGCATTACCAATGACTGACACCATCAAATGTGTCTACAACTCTTTTCTTTTACCTTGTCCCAATCACTTGGCATCGTCACATTGTCTTTTCTTTCCAAACTGTTCTGTTCTAGCATACATCCGCTGTCAGTCCACAAATCACCATATCATCCCTTACACAATCTCTCTTTTGGTTGATCTTTAATATTATTTTTGTCAAAATCATTACATTTTATATTACATATTTCCTACAGATTCAAACTAAGAATTTTGACAACCAACCACTTAAGTCAAATCATGAAATGTACCGAATCTATTTAAGTAAATTTAATTTATGTAATCACATGATCAGTCAACTTTTTGTTTAACTTTTTTTGGATATAATTAGTATCAAGGATTAAGGAATTTTAATCCGTGTGAACTTTGCGCACCTACGCCATTTTAATATTACTCTTCCGCAATTTTTTTAAGCGGTGACATAATAAGATTTATACGATGGCAAATTTTAATGACGCATTGTCTCCATTGCAAAATACACTAACATTTACGATAAGGCTTTTAGCAACGAAATAAGGAGCATAGCGTATAAAAGGTATTTAAAGATAAATGTAAACCAGGTTAAACATACTAACTGACCCATAGCTATACATGATGATAGTTATGTCTCTCAGTGGGGAACCTGATACACCTCTCGCTGTTTCCGTGTTTGAAAAGCAACGATGGCAACAAATCGGCCAGTAAAGCTATGATACCATTTAAATCTATGCTTAAATTGTAGTAGTAAAAACTCTTTGCAGGTTTTTATGATCGTTTGAATTTATGTAAAAAAAACACTGTGAAATGTAATGTCAATTGGTAAAAATATAATCGGGTCATTTGATATTTTTATTTTGGAGTTTTATTAGAATATATCGATCACACGATATAACCATGGTCCCTACATCCACATTTTGGTGCCGAAACCCGGAAATGGACTGAGGACCTTCGGGGAAAGTTGTTGACGTTAAATTCCGTTTAATACGTGTAAATAACGAGTGGTATACGAACTTACCCCACTGACGGATTTCCCCACCTTGACTATTATCAAATATCTACTATAGACTTATATAAGGCTGAAGTGCTTATATTACATGAATTTAACCCACAATAAACATAGTATGTACATTTATAGTTAATTAAATAACTTGAATAGATTAGTAACAGAAGGTTTATTTTTCATCTGTATTTATTTGGGAATTTTGCCACACAGGCATGTCAAGCCCATCATCTCCTAAATCTACAATAACTTACTTAAAATTTGAATAATGAGCTGACTAACTAACTAGCCTACTTTGAGGTTGGTTCTATCAGAATTTATATAAAAATACCTACATCAAAAACAAATGGATACTCTATTATTGATGCTCTATCCAAACGCCATACGAGCCCTAACATACAAAACACTTTCGTTCAATGAAGAAGCATTAATTTCAATTATGACTTGTGTGGCTTGTATAATAAATAATACTGATATAATTAATAAAACAATAAGTTATTATGATATGTGAGAATTTATAAGAATTATTCTACATCCAAGCTAAATGTACCAACCAACAAAAAACCAAAGTGATGTTTCTGTAGGGGGCAAAGTTGAGAAAAATAATGAGAATCGGTTTTTTTTTAATTTAAAACTTGCTTTCAGACAAATAAGGAAACACCTTGAAAATTTAAACGTACGCTCTTTCGGGCACAAATCTTAAAGGCAATTGCTTCTTTATTTACCACAGTTACAATGTGGATACTGACTAGACGCCATGTTACCATGACGAAAGCTGAATTTCATGGTATTATGTACGAGCGCCTTACTTGTAACAAATGTTTGTAGCAAATTATAAATTCTACTGTTTTGTTTGATATGCTTGATAATTTGTAGAAAATGATTTTGGGATTTAACTGTATGTTACATATAAAATATTTCTCTACTTGCGACCTTCAATATATCTTTAATGGAGAATTCTAGAGAATAGTGCATAGCAACTGCAATTCTTACTGTTTTAGTAATGTATATTTCGCCGCATGATATGATATGTGGTGTGACAGAAGATGTATGTCAGAGTAGAGGAGTGTGGAAGGAAAAGACATATTGTGCCGACCCCAAGTAATTGGTATATGGTGAAAGAAAAGAGAGAGATTTCGCCGCAGTAAATTCAAGGAATTACTACATAATAATCATTGGCACACAGCTAAATCCTCTATATTTTGAAAAGAAATAGCCAATTTATGACCAGAAATGATAGAATACTGTATAATTTATTTATAATACATGTCCAAGAACAGGATAAAATTGTTACCATAACAGTATCGTTGCCTAATCAGAGTCTCGAAATAATTACTCATAACTATGAGAAAAACATATTTGAGAGGATTTTTGCGAGCTATAACAGTAATTATCATAAATCTTGTAATAACTATCAATTAAATCATACCCATACTCTGTTAAATTAAAAATATGTTATATAACTCAAACCACTTAATTATGAAATAGTGATTATTATATTATATTATTTTATTGGACATCAATTGTACGCTTTTGCTATTAGATTAGATAATGAATCCATAACGATCTGGACATTGATACTGATAAAAAGTGTGTTAAAAATGTGTTTCGCATGTTTCCGTATACAAGACGATAAGTACATTCAATTAAAACACTTAACAAATCCATGGTAACAGCAGGACATTACAAAGCTAATACGAGAACAATCCCTGAACTGTGTTAAAACACCAAGAAGTTCGACGAAATGGAAAGCGAACCCTTTTGCGAAACAGGAAAATGTTGCCCTCTCAGGTTCGTGCAGGGCTATGACAGAGACAGGAACACAAAAAGACGGTTACGACCGTTTGCACGATGTAAAATAAATAATAGAGCCGCGTAAGCCTCCATCTTGGTTGTTCGGGTTTACGATGACATCATCTCAACTTATGATTTCAGCCAACATCATGCTAGATTTATACATAATATGATGTTTCTATTGACGGAACACTTAGTAATTGTACAAACGACAACTGTTGCTATGTCAAGAGAGTATTACGTGTTCATCTCTTAATGGTCTTATCCAAATAAATTATGAAAATATGATTTTAAAGCTGAAATGTTAAGAATGTATATAGCATCTTTGACGCTCTTATAATATAAATATTATTGGTTTAAATTGTAATGTCTTATTCAGTACAAAAGTGTTCATTATGCACATAGGACTCGGGCAAAGGAAACAAGTTTGCTTGACCTTAAACTTGAAATTTGGATTTCTGCAATTGACAGCAAAATTCTAGAAATTATCGAACCATCAAACGTTGATGATCAAGATCGTCCTTTGAAAGATTATGTAACCAACCTGTTTGCCCCCGGCTACCATGGTGTCTTATTATTCTGTCACAGCACTGGGAAATAAAGTCACAGGCACAAACACTGGGGTGAATGGTAATCGATGATTTAATAAATTCAAATCAAGATATAATTGAATAGGGGGTGGTTTTTGAGAGTATTAAGCCGCGTCTGCCGGACGCGGCGGTAGATTTTGAACTGAACGGTCGCCGGTCGAAGTCGTACAGCGTGCCGCAGGGATGCGCGCGCGCATTGCCGTGTTACTCCCCGATATCAAGGCCGACCTGCGCAGACGTTCGCACCGCCTACGATTTAGGATGGCTTTTTTTCGTTTTCAAGCACCTATATCGACGCATGAGCGAATCGATGAGTCTGTATGAGGTTGCAATGACGTGCGTTTATCTGCCGTGCGTAATTGAAATGGGAATTGTGAGTGTAATAAATAATACTGTACTCTCGCGAGGATGAAGGCTGTTCTGTGGTTAGTAGTGACAAGATAATGGACCGGTTGGGCGACATCTTCTGCTTAATTATCTACTGTCGCAAATGTGACAATTATTTTTGCAAATTATAACAACATCGCGTTGTATTTTATTGCTGGTGCATTAAAATTAATGTACTTTATGGCTGCTAGAACACCTGTTGTTTAATCGCAGATTCGTATATTTTACTATTGATACACTTGCCTTACCGTCGGCTCTACTTTAATATTACTTGTAGGGATGGAGTTTATGTCAAATTTTAACTGATAACAAGACAAATGAACTATCACTAAGTTACAGGAACGGGACATAAGTCTTTGCGAGTGATGCACAGAACATTAGTAAAATACGTTTATGTATTATTTAAATAAAAATTATGTAGATGTCAACAGATATTGCTGGAGTGACGCAGTGGAAGCTGATCTGAACGCGCTTCATGCCAATGACTGGCAGGAGACAGCGCTGAACAGGAAAGAGTGGAGTATTCTCATTTCGGAGGCCGGAACTCATTCTGAATTGTTGAGCCGCAGCAGTTAATTAGTTATATTGATATCGAAATGACTACATGCACGAAATTTTAAGATAACAATTTTGTTTTGTATCAAAAGTTTTGATTGAAATGCGTAGACTATTATGGATAAATTGTCAGGCAAAAGACGATGAAAACTTTTAAAAACCTATGACAAAAGATGGCAAAAGATGACATTGTCATTAACTTCCCTATTGTTGTAAGCCGCACCGAGAGTTTTACAGATACCAATATAAAAGTGAATGAAAGCATGTATTTAGACAACGAATTTCCATTAATCTTGTGCCGTATAAAAATAAATAACTTTCTTACCGAAACGAGTCAAACAACATAGATGAAAGTTTACCGCATTATCAGACAAGAATTTAACCAAACCATTATCCAAAGAGGCATCTTTCGACCAGATCGTGGACATTCACTGCGAGAACACAACAAAAATAGCACTGAGAAATTTCAATCACCTTGTCGAAACACCCGAATATATTCCAGAGCATGATTCTGTGGACGCACTAAAGCACTTCGTTGACAATACTGAACAAAAAAGGCCCCTAGAATCCAATAGGACTGACGGTGTACATTATTATAATATCAATTAGATTACAAAACGGTACGTAACTTTATTGAGCAAGCATTCCTTAAATGGTTTCGGAAACGTGACGCGACATAGTTATTTGGATGTGTTAATTGTTTCTTCGGACGACGGCTGACAGGCGTCTCTTAACTGTTGTACTGACTTTAGAGTAGCAGAATTTCTGGGTATAGCGAAATTATTGTTTTAAGGCGATTAAGCTAAGGTCGAATCACAGGCGTTTTTGGAACAGCTATTGAAATTACAATATTTATTGTAAAAGGGGTCAAGTTACTTCGAGACCGTGAGTCCATTGGTAACGACAACAACTTAGTGTTGCAAACAATCATAGGTGATGGTAACCACTCTCCAGCTGGAGAGCCTGTACAGCCGCACTACAGCACTCAAGCAATAAAAAATGGGATTCCTCTTAGATATTATGAGAGATTACTTTGCTATTTGAATTTTTAGGGCTATTAAACATAATGAACATTGTTGTTCACGAAATATACAAATAGTCAAATCAAATAAATAGGTACATAAGTCATTATGTGAAAACGACTATTGGAAATTGGCTAAAATTTCAAATTAAAATGAAACAATCGGACTAGTTCATGCACATTAAGCATCCCGCGAAGGTGACCAACATATACTGTTTATGATACCCTAAAAGCATTTAATAAAAACCACTAAGCAGATCATAACTTGAACCAAGATTCGTTTCGTTCCTTCTCTTTTATTAGATACGAGCTCTGCCCGCGATTTGTTTTGGACCCTAAAAAATAAGTAGCTAAGTTACTCCTCATAACATCAGCTATCTTTCAGTGACAGTCCAGTTTCAGTTCCATTTTCGAAATCTCCTGGTCCCAATTATCCTCCCTGAATTTTTATCACAATTTTATTTTGATATTACAAACACACTTCAATTTTATTTATCTGTAGTCGCCTTGTGGAATGGCTAACGGAGCATTTTAAGCGTTGTGAGCTACTAATGGAACGCCCTGTTAATAGGTCACATCACTGATCTGTCATTAATAAAGTAACAGTCATCCAACAATTGTAAAATAAAATATACGTACGTAATATAATTTTTTCAGAATTTTCCACCCTTCAATTGAAACACTGTTTACGTCAATAAGAGCGCATACAAGTGTCTCTAAGTGTTACCATTAGTTTCTAAAAGAACCAAGACTAAGTAATTTCTAAGAAATATTTCTTTTAACTACATATTACAGTGGTCGTGGTGCATGGCGTCGCAAGTGCACTGTCCACTAACCAGATAACGCTCGTCCCACTTTCCTATTTCCTTCCTGTGACACAGATAGCTAGGCTTTGCGACTAAGCTACACTTACATCGTGTTGTACAACCTTCTCTTGTAATGAGTACTTATATCAAAAGGTTAACTAGGTCCATTACGTCCGTAAAATATTGAATTTACATTTTATCTGCTTTTTCTTACGTATGATTTCCATTGTTACATTTGACGTGAATATTCCATTGTATGGTTTACGTAGCTGCTAGACGCATGACAAGTTAATAGAAATGGTCTTTATCATTATGTATATTGTGACGTATATATTATATACGTCAAAGTATATTAGAAGAAAACCTATTTTGATCTGATATTATGACTGTGGTATATGATGAGAAATAGGAATGAATAATTATCACAATGGTCCAAGTGCTTAAACGTTTACGGTATTACTTATAATAATCTGCTTAAGAAACGATTTGGCATCTCTTAAGTGAGAGAATCAGAATCAGTCCCTAATCAATGATTATCTTTTTTTCACTTATAAATGTGTATTACCTGTTGTTTACCTAAGAGGAGCACAGATAAACGAAATTTGAATGATTCACGTAGGTTGTACGCAAAATATTCGACTAAAGAGGAGTTTATGGGTAAGAATTTCACTAATCAGTTGCTGAGCAGTTACTCAAAATTTAACTAATGTTTATGAGTAAGGCCATTACAATAAGATTTAGAATCAACTTATGTCATCAATTTTATTTTAATGTCGAATTTGTAAATTTGAATGTTACTATTTTAAGTACAGGTCGATTAGAAGCAAATTTAAAAAAATAAGAACAACTTGTCTTTCTTGTCCAGTTTGTATAAAAGAAATATACTGAACACATTTTAATTAATCTTGACACAAAAACCTTTATTCCCGGAATTAAAAACATACCGACTTCTTGTTCTCTGAGTATAAGAGAGAACTCTTACTTTTAGGAAATCGGTAATAGGAGTACGTCGGTCGTCTGCCAATATATTTTTGATAATTTATATTCGTAATAATTTGAGTTGCTATAAATAATATAAGGATGTTCACAATTTCAACACTAAGCTTAGTAATAGGATATTGTCATAATACAAGCTTTTCTTTAACTTGCAATGTATGTAAGTTCGGGTGGAATCTTGCAAGTTAAATTTGACTAACCTCCCGATTTCCGATTGAGCTGAAATTTTGCACGTATATGTATATCGCGTGACAATGCAATAATATGGTACCATGGAGCTGATCTGATGATGGAGTCCGAAGGTGGCTATAGGAACTCCTGTACTAAACAAGATAGACCCGTCGTGCTTGGGCTCGTTTTACGTGTCTTGGCTAGCTCTCTACTGCTATATGATATCCAGAATCCCAAAAGCTTGTATTGAAAAACCTTTTTAAATAGCTTATTTTAGTTTACAAAAAGTATTGATCGCTTTCTTTGGAGGTTGGTATACGCTACTTCAATAAGATTCCGAATGAAATATTAGATCTGCCTTTCACTAATTTTAAACCGAATTAAAACTTGCATAAAAAGGGTTACTACACCATTGAAAAATATTTAAAAGAAAATACTTCATTCATTAATATAGCAGCTCGCTCCAACCACATATACTATCTTCTGTATAACGTTTTTATCTTGCCCAACAAGTTAGGAATTTATGGAGGTATGTTGCAGTATAATGTTTTATTACGTCTTACCATAATTATAACGATAATAAAAACAATCTTTCCTTTTATTGCGTCTTTTTCTTACTCAGTATGCACTGTTTGTTACAACTCCATTAATTTCTCGAAAAGTAATTGTGTAACATACTTCTGTATAGAATTTATTAAACAGAGATTGAGTGAGTTAAATAAGAAGACAAACAATTTTTTAGCTAGACGGGTGGCTGGGGAGTGCTTATTAACGGGAATAACATGTTGCGAAGCAGCAGTGTACACAGAACAGGAAGTGAAATTAAATTTTAACTTATCGCCGGTGGCCGAAGGTACTAGCATCATTAACCGCAAATTATTTGTAAATAACACAAAAATAAGAAAGTTTCACATACTAATTATTACAAAGTACAATGTGTGCGGAAAGAGAACCGTGGTGGCGCAAAATGCAACTAGAAGAAAAAGTGTGTGTGTGTGTGTGTGTGCTTACGTACACGCGTTAGAAGTTAAAAGAAGTCTGTGGCGTAACAAGATAAAAATCTTTTCAAAATTTTTATCTTTCGCCTTATTCTACGTTTGTAGAAAAAACGACACTAACAATAGAAAAACTAAAATGTTGACTATAGCTAACTTCAGGGTGTCGGTTTTTCGTGACGGTGTGCGCGCACATCTTAAAAATTTACTCATAATTTTTCCCTAACGCGTCAAAAGGAGTATAACTTCAAACAATTGTTACAACCTAGGCGCCGACAAAGACAATTCCACGTACAGATCTGTAGAGGCACATTTAATTACCTGTTGGCATTTGCGGTAATTGTAATAATTTGAACTAATAACATTGAAATTCTTTTATTATCGTCTTCTTTTGTTCACTTATTTTTTGGCATACGTTTTACTATTGTAGAGCTTATCGTCCTATTGTACTCGCTCATTAGCATCGTTAGCCAGGTGTTGCGGATTCTTTTGCATTTGTGAAGTATAAAACGACGGCCTGATGGGGAGAGGGGGGGCAGTTGAGCGACGATCACTATAGGGACGTGACGTGTGTACATTCGGGAAATTAATAGTGACGGACTTGGCGCGTTTTTATATAGAATTACGACCTTCTGCATTACGTTGGGAATTGTTGTGTTCGGTTATATTTGTACCTGTGTTCTACGTGTTTGTATAGTTCTAATAATTTCTAATGGCAATTTATTTCCAGTCCCGCAAACTCGGTTTTCTTTCCCACAGATTATAAGACAAAAATTGTTAAGGATATATCTTATACTCATATATAAAGCTGAAGAGTTTGTTTGTTTGCTTGAACGCGCTAATCTCACGAACTACTAGTTTGATTTGAAAAGTTCTAGTGTTAGATGGCCCATTAGGCCCATCACGCTAAGACCAATAGGATGAAGAATGTTTCAAAATCGGGGGGTTTGTTTAACTTACTTTTTTTAAAGTATTCCACGCGTACAAAGACGCGGGCAGAAGGTAGTAATATATGTAATATAATATGTATAACCTTTAAAAAGCGTTCTCCAGTGGAAGTTATTTTGAAAAAAAACTTTTGAATTTGAGATGTTTTTATGACATATTTAAGTAAAATTCGTGCTAACGAAGACAATTACTAATAATATAAACATGACTACCATATAACCTTACAGAGTAAATTAGCTAAGTTACTTTTTACAAGCAGATAATATATCAACCTACAACAAAGCATTCAAATTAGTCATCTGCAACACTGGCAACAAATACAAATTGGCCTATTTAAAACCCAGTCAAGATAATAATCTAGACCTCTAACATCAAATTAACAAGTAAACTCATCATCACTCACAAAACATGGGATGCTTTACCTGCATGCATAATAACTTTACACCAATCTCCAAATGAGGGTGGGCATAATTGAATATTCATTCTAAAGCTTCCTGAGAAACTTCTCTCCCAGGAAATTTCAAATCCATATTCTGGTGACTATCCCCTTTTTTGAGTTAAAAACTATTCTATGTATCAAATACCCAATTTAATGAACTTATTGTGCTAAAAGTAACATGAAGTCTAGACACCATCTCAGTATTAAGTACATTTTAGCTCGAATTTTTACATACCAAATTTTGCTTTATTGCAGGAGTTCAGCAGACAGGCAGACGGACAACGGATGGAAAGCAGTTACCATCATCTCCATAGATGATGGTAACTGCTTTCAATGTCCATACATTTGTAACATAAAAAGCTACAAATGCGCTGCTGCTCTCATCAGGGAGACTGGAACCTAGTCACTAAAGCCGGAACACAACTCAAGGTTGTTATGGCGGCATGCTCTAGACCAGGGGCGGTAGCCATCCAGTCGGGCAAATAACCCACCACCTTGTAAAAACGGAATTTAATAAACACCTCAATATCAGACTATAATGAATTTATTAAAGTGTCATTTAAATAACGGGGATGAATATAGGATTCTTTTTATTTACCTATACCTACAAAAACTGATCAAACCTATTCCCATGCAATTTGGTATACGCCACACACATACTATGTATGACCATAGGAAATTTTATTGCAAAAATTAGTTTCTCAACAACAAATTCAAAATACTTGTGAGTGAAATCACAGCAGCTCAAGCACAAGCTCTATTCACAAAATTAATCAAGAAAACAAAATTGCAAATTTTTACATTCAAATTCAAACAGTTAACTAGCCTCCTAATTTCTATAAAAATACAATCTAATCTAAAATAAAACCAAATCACACTAAAAAGATTCACACAAAACATATTCAAACAACTGACCATTACATTATCATGGTTGTTCAAATCAAGAGCGTTGCTTAAATAACCAAGAATCTGCAAATAATTTGAATATAAAATTAAATAAAACTGAACATAATCATGCAAATTAAAGTCATATTATGAGTATGAATAAATTATTTAATGTATTACTAAAATCAGCTAAGTGTGTATCAAACTACACAAGATGAAGGATTCTATAGATGTGACTGATTTGATTAATACGTCAATGATACACATATTTGTATACTGAACAAAATTTGTTATGGTGGCCTACCACACTATTTTTTACTTCACAACACATTCATCTAACGACATAGATACTTTTCTAGGTTCGGGGCTGTTTATTCGCATTCAGACGGGAAGTAGTATAGGTTGATGTGACAAAATGTACCAAGGAGAGACTAGAAAATAAAGAAAAGTGTCATTCACAGATCTCATTGGAGAACATAGGGGATTCTGGTTTCTGTAATGCAATATTTTAGAAGTGTCCAAAAGTGTGACACAGTATAATAAGGGGGAAGAAGAAAGCCCAAGAGGGTACTAGATAACATAGATGGAAGAGTTCTTGTTGGTGAAAATCTTTAATATAGCATCCTAAAACTATAGGCTACATAAAAAATAGATTCTCTGTCTGGAAGTAGTGATGCAATAGTTTTGACAACCTTTTATTTAACTTGCAATGAACTTTTATTTATCTTGCAAGTTAAATTTGACCAGCTTCCCGGTTTCCGATTGAGCTGATCTGATGATGAAATTGGAAGGTGGCCATAGGAACTCCTGTACTAAACAAGATAGACCCATCGTGTTTGGGCTTGTTTTACTTGTCTTGGTTAGCATTCTTCTGCTATATGATATCCGGGATTTCAAAAGTTTGTATTTAAAACCCCTTTTAAAAAAAGCTTATTATTGTCATATTAATGTCTGCCAAGTAAAGTTTTTATGTTGTATATTTTATCATGTCCATTTGACTACATGACCGTGTCAGAAACTCCCGCATCCGTGGCAGTCTTCATGTCCGTGACATAGCAGACAAATTGCAGGAGTGTCGCTTACGTTGGTACGGCCACGTTTTACGGAGACCGGCTAATTATGTGGGGAACAAATGTCTAGCCATGCCACCTCCGCCAGGTCCCGGACGAAGGGGAAGGCCCAAGAAATGTTGGCTTGACGTCGTGAAGGATGACATGCGTGCCAATGGTCTCAAAACGGGGGATGCCGAAGACCGCGCGAAGTGGAGTAGAAAAAGCAGGAAAGCGGACCCTGGGCGTCGGAGTGAACGCTCCGAACGCAACCGGGATTTAACGCTCGGATGATGATGATGATTTTATCATGTCTATTTATGGACCTGATAATTTCCACATCTTTTGCTTCATAAATATTATTTTGTATGTTAACAAACCAAAAAATGTATACTAAATTTATAGTAAGCGGAGATTGATATGCATTTATAAAGGTGGATTAAACAGATAATGATTTAGATAAAAACAGTATAATGCAGTTATTTTTTTATTCACATCCACTTACATATTATAATTTTTATCTTGCTCTTATCACAAATACTTACGAATGATAACCTGGACTATAATTCTGGTACTTGTAATATTACAACATCTTATCACCTTTAAAATACTATTAATTTCGTAATGTTGTCCTTTGTGGGACAAACATACTAATACAGTTTAATGTAACTAGTTTCTAGGTGGAATTTTGAAAACTACAAAAACATACTCTATTTAATTAGCATATGCACAACCGAGTTACGCTTGTGGTACTTGTGCTGTTCATTGTAATGCAGCAGTTAAGTTTGGGACTAATTGGAAACACCCAGACTGGAGTAAAATTTTTGTTGTTAAGATTCAACAATGGCCCTTGAGAATTCCAAGGAACTAGATGGGCCACCATTTAAATTAAACAACAGGGACCATTGGAAAATAAAATAGTAAGGTGCATCTCTTCTTAGTTTAATATACTATATATTGCAGGTTTGATACAACAAAGAAATAACTCAAAAATCGTGAGTTTGGATGCTATATCATTAAACATAAGAATTTATCATCTATACTATAATTCATCAAAATGTGAAAAAAATCAGGCGGGATAGTTCGGACTAGCAGATTCCGAAAATGTATTCTTAGAATTGTTCTCTGTCTGTTAGAGCACTACTGAATGGATTTAAATGAAAAAACTACAGAATCCTTTAAACAAATATATCCTTTAGAATAATAATACCATCAGAAACCATTATTCATATTTCATAAGCTTTTTTAGTTTAACATCCATAGTATAATAGTTATTGACTTTTTCACCCAGAGGTAGATATGAGTTTAATGTGATATTGTTATTAATTGGTAATGACATTAAATATAGACAGATATATGATATATGTACATACAATAAAGTAGCCAGGATTTTCACCATGAGATAAATTTTCATTATGGTTTATTTATATATAAAAAACTTAATTAAGTTTCTATATAACTAAGATAGAGCTACTACCTAAGGTATTTCATGTTGCACGGTCATGGGGAAAATGCTATAAAAAATAAATTTTCTGAAATTGCCATGCAATATGACCATGAGTGGCCCAAATATGGGATTGTCTCTCTTTTTCCTACTAACTACTACTACGAGTGAAGCAAACATAATATGTATGTACTAGCATCACAAATCATAGCAAAAGGCATATTTTTATCCATGCTGGAATGGATAAAGAAATAACATTTGTTGCAGCCGGCCAGCCCGACACAAAATGCAACAAAACAACCCACAGCTAGGTGGTAGGATTTTGCCTGGCCTGAGTATGACAATTATTATTATTATTACAAGTGTCCATAGGTGATGGTAGCCGCTCTCCTTTTGATGCCATCTTGCCTGTCTGCAGAACTCCAAGTGTTTTGCAAATTGTCATAAGGCATGTTAATAATCTTACTGCAGAAGCATTGCATTGCATATCTGATAATCTAATTGAGGAACTAAAGCAAATATTAGTTCATATTTCTGTTTTATTAATAATTGTTCTTTTAATAGCCCAATATTACTAATCTTGATTAAAAACTCAAGTTAATGAATTTCTCATTAATCAACTGTTCTCATTAAACTTCTGTTACATTTATTCTGTTTACCAGTATTCTCTTTTAATACTACTACTTAATAAGTGATTAAAAGGAGGGCAAATTTATCGAAGTTAGAGGAAAAATACAACAAAGTATTTAACACACAATTTCTTGAAAAAAAAAAAATAGGCAGTGATTTACCACTGTTATTTGTCCTCCTATTTAGTGAGGACCAATTTGAAACAAAATATCCCATTTTTTTAAATTCATTATACATAATTATATTATGAGTATTCTGTGAGTCCTTAAATTCAGTTTTGTATACACTTTTTACTAATGAATTTGCACAAACTGATATACTCATATAACTTATATATTTTAGGTAATGAATTTTTAGAGACCTCTTCACTTAAGTATTACAAATTAAAATTCTTAGTTACATAAAAAGTAATAAATATAATTAATTTGAGAAAGTATAACACAATGTTATGAAATAGTTACTTAAAAACTCAAATCAGACATAGTTCTATAACTATGTGTTTAACAAACAATATTATCTATAGTTCATGCTAAGTCATAAATTGAGTTTCACATTAGAAACTAATTGGTTGATCAATGTGTCAGACTTGTTTAAATACCATATATTTAGTAAATACTGTGACACAATGTAAAAATCACAAATCATAATAATCACCATCTCTATAGGTCTCCTAATGAATTATTGAGTGAAAATCACCATAACACGTATTTTACTTAGTATGTCGCCTTGCCATTGCGATGGTGAAATCTATGAACAGCATTTATGTCGTGTGTGCGAAATCTTGGCTACTTTGTCGTGTGTAAACTTAAAAAACAACTTTAGTCCGTTAAAAAATAGATTAGGAAGGTATTACGCACCGATTTCGGCATCTTGGCGGCTTAGGGTCACAATCTGCAACGTAAAAAGTACATGTAAGGAAAATTTATCATGCAAATTTCAGTCGAAGTGAACCAGTATCGCCGTCAGACTTTAAACACAAGTTTGCAACTTAACAAACCACTATCTAAGTGTAAATAACTGGTTACGCCTTAGATTACATGATACTCAATACATTTTCTCACAAAATACTTGCGTCCCGAAGATGATAATATAAAAATTATCACCGGGCGAACCGATGGGGTCCCAAAAACGTTGACAAACGAACAGCGATTTACATGAATGGGGTTATATATTCTGAGAATTCTTGAAGATATATGAGTTTTAGATAATTACTAACCCGGTAAAAAGAAGATTATCACCTAATAATCCACATATGTAGCACAACACACATAAAGAATGCACACACCCTACAGCCACAAAAATATCACGATGTGACAACTGCTTGCGTGACGTGGTAGCTCGGATTGCCATTACAAATTAATAATTAAACCTAAACTCGTTTATTCCATTATACTTTGGTTTGTATATAGCAAATAAACCAATAATTTGAAGTTTTGGTACAAAAAACTAAATAAACAAACATATTTTGTTTATGAAAGCGTAATTTTAGTAAAAAAATTAGAACTTTCGTAGTGTTACTAATTGAAATTCATAAATGATATGGCAACATTAATAAAATCCGTTTCATTATTAATGTTAATAGGTAATTTAAAAATGAAGATTATTTACAACTTATCTTTTAGACACGTTTAAAATTTATTTGTAGTAAGTAATAAGACATAGTAAGTGTGAAACAATTACAAATTAGTATGAAGGGATTATAATAAGCATATTCAGAATTACAAATATTTAAATTTCACAAATATTATTTTGTATATAAAGAAACTGAAACGTTCAGAAATTCTAATATTAAAACATTACACAGTTTTCCATGCGATTTTACTCAAATAAAATTTTATTTCATACGTATTGGCGTTTATGTGTTTTTGTTTGCCTAATACCAAGAAAAAAGTATACATACATTCTTTTTGAAATGCTACGATACTTTGTGTCCTGGGAATCAAGTGTAGACTAAGTCGCGGGCATATCCTAGTAAGTTAGTCGGTCGCGTCCGAACAATGTCCACAACAGAACCGTAACACTTCCTCAAGATAGCTTTAGGACGTCCAAACGCTCAAGGTTCCGTCCATGACTTACGACTTATAATGCATTTTCCTTTTAACTAGATAAGTTAATGAAATGTCCGGAACGCTATGTCTTTCAGAGGCGTCCGTTAGTCACTACTTATAATATGCACACACCTTTATCATCAACTCACAGATTTTTTTCTTCTAAGAATTTTCTGAACGAAAATTATTACAAATTGTAAATGTCAATGTCGGTTATTGACATTTACATAAGTTTTTTTATAGCCTTTGGACATGTTTGACTGTTCCCTTTTTAAAGCAACAAAGAAATTATTGGACGCGACTTATATTCGCGGCTGACAGCGGCAATTTACAGTAATGAAGATCTTCTCAGTGATGGCAGCTCTTGTTAGAGAAACCACTCTTTTTTATTGAAATATGAGCGTATATTGAATTGTTATTATGACAAAACAACTATTTGTAATAGTTCAATTAATATTCACTGTATGTTAACAGCTTATTTCGAAATACTTTCCAAACTAGCGCTTTTTCTTTGATGATAGTTGGCGGCACTGAAAACTTTCAGATTTTCAACATCCATGTCATTTCAAACGTCCCAACTCCCAACGCTCAAGGACGGTCAAGGTTAAGATCGCGACTTGCGTCCAATAGTTTCCACAGCTCAGTGTGCATTCATTAAACAATAACAAATAAATTTCAGTTGCATCCGTCCGTTATTCAAATCAATGTTAAGCCGCATACTACAATATATTCGGAGCTTCAGCAACAGCTGACTTACCAATATAATAATGTTCTCAAAACTCAATCAATACATCTCATAAAGCTGTTTGATCGTTTCAGTACCTTCGTCTAACATTGAACAAATAAAAAATGTTATTATACGTAGTATCCATAGTAGTTTGTGGTTATTATAACCTTATAAAATATAAATAAATACCTACTGTGTCTCTATGATTACGATTGCTTTTTTGAAATTAAGTTATGTGTTTATAGTGAATTGAAATGGGATTTTCGTGAAAAATTTTCGTGAAAAATGAGTATTTCAATATCTAGGTCTTAATTTCTTTTATAATAGGCGCCTTTTCACGAAATGTCTACATCTCCTTTTCGGCGCCTCCTACACTGGGGACCTTTGTCTGTCTTAGGTAATTTTAATTTATATTATTCATTATACCTTACCGTTTTTATCCGTGCAGGAATGGAGAAAGAATACAATTTCCTGCGGCCTGGCGGCCTGTCGTAAGAGGCGACAAAACAACCCACAGCCAGGTGGTAGGGCATTTGCCCGACTGGATGGCTACCACCCCTGGTCTAGAGTATGTCGCCATAATAACCTTGAGTTGTGTTCCGGCATTAGTGACCAGGTTCCAGGCTCCCTAAAGAGAGCAGCAGCGCATTCGTAGCACCTTTGGTGTTGCAAATGTCCATAGGCGATGGTAACCGCTGTCCATCAAGTGGGCCGTCTGCCTGGCTGCTGATCTCCAGCAATAAAAAAAAAACCCCCTCAACTAGGCCGAGTCCTTTTTATATGATGTGTGTGATATTAGAACTAATATGCCATCTTAGTGTTTTTCAAGTTTTGCGACTAGTATACATATAATAAAATTACGTTTTAACAGTTCTACGCACGGTGATTTATTTGATTTTTATTATTGCGATGTTTCGGTCACTTTTCAGTACCTGTGATCATGGTAGACCAAAGATGTTAAGCACCAATGAGTATCGTTACGTTTATTTAGCCTACCACCAACTTGTTCATTTAAATTATTTAGTTTTAATTTGGTTTATGCTTATTATTTACTCTATGGGAGCCTAATCTAATTTACTACCGCTTCGCATCATGTTGCTTGAAGACAAGAAGTGGCGCAAGACACTCTTCAGTGATGCCTAACTCTGACTCATAGTGTCTTAAAGTCTGGCAGTTGGTTTTTGCTGGGTTTGGGTATAATAGTGTGGTGAGTGATGGTGGAGTAATGTATTTAGTTTAAGTCTTTTAGAACAAGGTATAAAACTCTGGAAAGAAAAGAGAAGGATGGATAAATTTTAGGAAGGAATAGATATTGCTGAAAACTATAATAGAAAGTTCGGGAAGGAAAAGAAAGACAGATGCTTAGAAAGGGACAGATAGTAAAGAATAATGTAATTATGGGTTCTAGAAGATTCTACCGGGCAGTTAACTTGAGTTCAGTTCAAGACACCACAGCGACAAGTGGGATATGGAAGAGTTGGAATAGAAGTTTAATAGAAGACAGAGATGAGTCAAGTGGTGAATTTAGTGACAAGTTTAGTGGACAGTTAAGTGAAGGAGGTGTGGGCACTGCAGTAGCAGGAGGGGGTCTATGCATTATTGGCGATGGTATTGTGAGTGTGACAACTTATAGTTGGGACAGTGCATCGTTAGTCATGTGTATAGGGGCCACCCTGCGGAGAGGTATTATGTGCGGCTGTGTAAGTCAATAAAGCTTTTAGTTAAAAACGGGTGTTTTCTTCCAATCCTAAGTTAAGCAATAGTTTTGATGATTAGATCTTAAACAGGTGGTACTTGCTGCACTCTAAACTGTTAAAACATAGTTTTATTGATAAACCATCTTGTCTTTAGTTTTGTAATGCTATTTAAATATACTATTTCATGTATCTAATATCAATTACCATAACTATGTTGGCGGTTACACCTCCATGCTTGTGGAATCGAGGGCCTGCTCTCCTTATTGCTCTCTCTACTCACTCTTAACTTTATGATATTGTTAGGTTAGGTTGCTAGGCCCCGATAAAGACAAATTCCATGTACAGATTTGTAAAGCACATTTAATTACCTTTCAGCATTTTATTTGAATTAATCATAATCCTTTTATGATTGTCTTCTTTTGTTCACTTATTTATTGGCATACATTTCTAGTTATTGTAGAGAACAGTCTATTGTTCTCGTTTATGGCCGCTTGCAAGCTGCATCACTAGCCAGGTGTTGCGGATTACGATTACAAGCTGATTGTGTCAATGTTGCCGGGCACAATTGCATTTGTGGAGTATAAAACGATGGCCTGATGGACAGAGAAGTCAGTTAAGCTACAACTACGATACGGGCGTGACGGGTGTACATTTGGGAATCTAATAGTGACAGACTGCACGTTTTATTGAATTACGACCTTTTGCATTACGTATGTATTTGTTGTGTTCGGTTCTATTTGTACCTATGTTATATGTGTTTGTATAGTTCTAATAAGTTCTTAAATAATTCTAAGTGCATTTTAAATAGAGTCCCGCAAACTTGTAACAATATACAGTCATTCACATTCACTTCCTCCCACTTGATTCTTTACAGGGCCAACCTTACACAAAGTTCTAATATGTGTTAAATATTTTTCCAGGCATAATTAAACTAATAACTTGGGCAATGGTACACCTGCTCGGGATGTGGTGGCCTCCACATTCCTCAATTAGTGCAGCATTACATGCAACTCTTTTCCTGACACTTGCTGGTGCTACTGTCTTTTACTTCCTCCAGTCATTACTAGAAGGACCTGGCTTTGTGCCCTTGGGATGGAAACCAGTAAGATCATTTCATAATTCATTGTAAAAATTTGCATTATTAAGGAATAATAAACATATATATTGACCTGAAATTCCCGCAGGATACCTGGTACACAAAGTATGTAAGTTTTGGTTTTATTAGAAACTGTTGGAATAAGCTAATTATTATGTACCCAAACAATTTTGACTGCTCCCAGGTTAAAAAATATCACGCGTTTTATTACTTAAAATTTAAATTAGTGAAAAATCTGCATAGGAATTCAAAAACGTTTCAATCTGGCCATTTCAAATCATTCCCAGAAAAATTTATGTGGGATAAAACATAGCACAGAATTTAAGTGTAAGAATGAAATGTTGATCAGTGAAACCTGCATTGAAACAAACAGACAAGAAATGTACATAAAAAAAGGAATTGTGTTCTCAAGTTCAGAGCTGTTCATAACAAATAAAAGATGACCTGTGACCTATACCCAACCCATATATTTTAGAGTTCAGTAGACAGGCAGATGGTCCACCTGATGGAAGGCATTTACCATCACCTATGGACATTGCTGCAACTTTCTAATGGGTGACTGGTATTTTCCTCCTAATGATGAAACACACCTCAAAGTTGTTATGGCGGCATATTCTAGACTAGGGCTGATAGCCATCCAGACCTGCATATACCGTAACACCTTAAGAGAACAGCAGTGCATTTAGTAGCACCTTTGGTGTTGCAAAAATGTCCATAGGCGATGGTAACTGCTTTCCATCAAGTGGGCAGTCTGCCTGTCTGCTGAACTCCTGCAACAAAAAAAATATATACTTCTAGATTAATGTATTATTATTTATTTTCAGAAAGATGAGGAAGACAAACAAAATGTACAATTTTGCACAGTCTGCCGAGGTTATAAAGCACCCAGGTCACACCACTGTAGAAAATGTAAGTCTGTTTCATTTGACTGATGCCCCTAATACCTTTCCAGATAGAGTTCCAAGTATGATATAGAAAGTTTTATCTAGGGCTATGTTTCTCAACTATTTTTATGTCATGACCCCCCAAAAAAAACAAAAAATTGAG
This sequence comes from Dendrolimus punctatus, assembly GCA_012273795.1. NCBI lineage: Eukaryota > Metazoa > Arthropoda > Insecta > Lepidoptera > Lasiocampidae > Dendrolimus > Dendrolimus punctatus. Next base: position 127,223 of record CM022530.1, on the reverse strand, counting down.
TAAAAAATCTTGTGACCCCGTCACTACTAAATTATAATAATGTTTTTTGTTAGTAGTTAGTAGTTTATGTTTGGTTTGTATATAGGTCTTTTTTTAACAGACTGTGACCGTCTTGAATAACAAATTTGACCCCACAATTCATAAAGATCACAACCTTTAGGTTGAGAAATTACCATCTAGAGAATTGTCAAGGAGAACAATATCAGTAATAAACATCTAAGAAACACAAAAAAATACTGACATTAAAGGTGCCATTCGAACATCGGCTGCAGGCAGCACATGCGGCGGCTGCACGACTGGTTTTCTATGTAGTAGTATAGATTTCTGTGAAAAACATTGTAACGTCACTCCCACCTTATTAAATCGACAATAATGCCTAAACTGATCGTCATCATACTTCCAAGTGTTTCTTAATTATTATTGAATAACTTCCATCAGTGGGTTTACTCTTCTCTGGCTAGTTAACAATGACAACATGTCATCATCATCCTCTTCCTCTTCTAATAATCAAACTATTCTCACGACTATTCCTCACTGGTCACCACCTGCTGCCTGCCCCGGCACATGCAGCCAGCCTCGGAATCACTCCTGGCTGCGAATGCAGGCAGCGGCTGCGTGTCATGCGTTTACATTCCTAACATTTTTTATGTATCTTTATTTTATTCAACACTTTGTTCAGGCGGTTACTGTGTGATGAAAATGGACCACCACTGCCCGTGGATAAACTGCTGCGTGGGCCACGCCAACCATGGCTACTTCACAATGTTCCTCTTCTCCGCTGTGTTTGGCTGCTTGCATGCTTCCATCGTAAGTCATGCTTGTTGTTTCAGCATCAATGTTTAATTCTTATAAGTAAAATACTATATTATAATTTACAAATTGAAAATGGTTCGAGATTGAGTTTGTACAATGCATAATAATAATAATAATAATAATAATAATGTTTATTTGATCCAAAAGTACATATACAAGAATTTTTGGGGTTGGGACCTTCTATTAAGTATAAACATATACTTGTGTCAGAAGGACCCGCTCTCAATTAACTTAAACATTAAAAATAACTTATTATTACAATAAACCTTATACAAACAATTGTTATGTGTTGTATACCTATATTTGTATGTGTGAATGTATGTAAGAATGAGTGTGTGCGTGTGTGTGTAAATGTATGAGTGTTTATGTATGTTTATGTTTACAAACTAAGAAACTATGTAATATACACTAAAAATTCTTCACATTCTTTGTATGTTTTCGAAAATAACCAATTTGTAACAATTTTCTTACAATCATAATATTTCATATTATTAAATTCTAATACTTTATTAATTTGATTAAATAGATGTATGGAGTGCATTTTATATTGATGATTAGCAAATGCAGTATTAACCCTAATGGTTTTTATAGATTTCCCTTTCCTTCTTCCTTTATTAACGCTTTCATACAATGAAAAGTTTTTATGAGTTTTTAAGATAACATTTAACACATATAGTTTTCTTACTGTTAGAAGTTGACATGTAGAAAAAAGTTCCTCAGTAGAGAATCTATATGGTTTAAAGTACATGACCTTAAGCAATGAGCGTTGAGATCTTTCTAGCTCAATAAATTTACTCTTAGCAGCGCCTCCCCATATAGTAATACAGTATATTAAGATTGATTGCACTAGCGCTACGTAAATTTTATTAAGTAAGGTGGCTGAGGCAACAAGCCTTAGTGTTTTGAAGATCCATGTCAGCTTCCGTAATCTCTGGCTAACCGTGTCTATTTGTAAATGCCAATTTAATCTTTGATCTATGATCACGCCTAAGTACTTAACATTAGATACTCTGGTAATGGTAACAGGGCTGCAATCACAGGCAAGTACATCATCACACTTATGCATTTTTATAGCAAAATTAGCATTTGGTTGAGTTCTATTGCGAATACTAAAACAAATATAGTTAGTTTTAGTGACATTAAGGGTAAGTAAATTTATTTTTAGCCATTTAGCGATTTTTGCAAGCCCAGATTCAGCGTCTTTACAAACATGATTCCATGATGTATTAGAAAATACGACAGCAGTGTCATCTGCATAACTAAAAATTTTAGCGTTGTTAATTTTAAGGTTGCACAAATTGTTAATATATATGAGGAATAGCGTTGGGCCTAAAACGCTCCCCTGCGGCACTCCAAAATTCATATAAGTGTCCGAACTAAGATATTTTTGGATTTTGACATATTGTTTCCGGTTACTAAGGTAATTTTTAAATAAATCAAGAGCTGTATTACGTATTCCTATCTTTTCAAGCTTATCCACAAGGGTGGGGACGTGGACAGTGTCAAAGGCTTTTTTAAGGTCTAGAAACACGCCTAAACATTTTTTCCCGTGATCTAACTCGTCTATAATAAGAGAAGTCAGTGAATTAACAGCGTCTTCTGTTGAACGACCTCGTCTAAACCCAAATTGTGTTTCTGAAAGTATATTATACTTATCTAGAAAGTTAATTAATCTTTTATTCAAAATTTTCTCCAATATTTTTGATATAGACGGTAATAAATCTATGTTTTAAGCGCGGTAATTTATTTGATTTTGGTTATTCTAACCGTTGGCGGTAGCTAAATAAAACTTTGACAATACTCGTTGCACAATTGAAGACGTAAGTGGATGAAGGTGATATGTCGCATATTCGGTTTTTTGCTTTTTTTCGCGTAGATGAATGTTATAAGTCGATACCAAATGACTAGAGACCTTAGACCACAGATATAAGGCATATTTAAAAAATAAAAAGTTGCTAAAGGTGTTAAGTTCAGTTCAGTTTCAAATAAAAGTAAAACTTTTATCTCGATTTACTCAGAATTATTGGAATTATGCGACTTGTCACCTTATCACTTATCACCACACTCATGTCTTCAATGGTCATCTTCGTCGTCCGTGACCACTGGAGAAATTGGTGTTAGATACCGAGGGTGTCGTGGTCTTCAAGGAAACTTCGGATCTTTCAATGTATTTAGGTAAACTTGTACACATTTTTTACAATCACGAATTAATATTTTAGTATATTTTTCATAACATTCCAAACATAGACGTCACATTTTGAAATATGTTTTTTAGTAATTCTTTATCTCGCCAGCAGTGCCGAGATAAGGGTTGTATATAGGTTTAACAACCACGGCGACTGAAGAGCGGCCGCAACGTCGGAGTAACCAATATCGAATAAATCACCGCGCTTAAAACCGTTAAAACGTAGTTTATTATGCATACAAGTCGCGAAAACTTAGAAATTAAAAGTTTATTATTCACGGCCGTCCATTGCTCGAATCGAAAGGTATTTATGTTAAATGTCTAGGTTTAAGTTTTGGTGAACAATAAAGACTTCATTCATTATTCATTATTTGTACAATGTGTTTAAAATTTTGAAAAAAATCAGGGGAGCTAATTCAGACCAAGAGATTCTAAAAATGCAATTTGTAGAATTTTTACCTATGTGTCTGTCTCTTAGAGCATTACATGAAAACTACTGTAGCGATTTAAATGAAACTCCTCCCAGAGCTGGCCTATATCCTGAGTCAACACTTGGATCCTTTAATCCCAATAAATGATCTTGTTCCCATAAAACAGATAGATTAGTTGAATAGATGGCGCTGCAGTCGAAAAATACTATGCAACCTTCCATTTCCCTTTCATCTGCAGTTAAAAAGCGTATCATAAATCACTTTATATTTGCAGGTGTTAACTATATGCATGTACCATGCCATCAACAGGGTGTGGTATGTGCACAACGGCACCGGCCGCGAGCCAATGATCTATTTAACGCTAACTACCCTCCTTCTCACTCTGCTTGCAATCGGAATGGCGGTGGGGGTCGTTTTGGCCGTTGGCACATTGCTGTATTTACAGGTATTATTCACATACATACATAAGTTCACGCCAGGTCCCTTGCGGGGTAGGCACGAACAACAGAGCGCCATTCAGGCTTATTCTTACACACCTCACTTGCCTTTTTGACATTCATAGCTCTTGTCATGCACGCTCGTCTGTTCTTAAGGCTCCTGACATCACCTGCATCAGGTATTATTTATTTAGGTTTATGGCTTGGCAACTGGGCCTTTAAGTCAGATCTTAGTTTACAATATAGTTTCTTCATTTTCTTAAGCCTATGTGTAGCACAGCTGAACTGTAGGTAATCAGCTGGTGCCATTCAACGGAGTTCTTGTGACAACTCAATAGGCCACATTTCTCACAAAACACATAATAAGTAGTCAAAAACTATCAATATAGTACTGCTATTGTTTTTTTAAAAAATAAAACTGCACAGCACAACATCTCCTTTCAGTTCCGGCCAAAAACTCCTATTTACAGGTATAATAGTGAGTGATCTAAACCATGGAAGACATTAGATTTTATCGCCTAGTAGAAAACGTAACGTTTTATATAATATTAAAATGGGTGGGAGGTAAAATAAAAAAGTAAATAATCTATATGTATATAATTGAAATCCACATAAAGTGACTCATCATGATATCTCAGAAACTATAATACCCATATATACCTATAGGCTTGAAATATCGCATGGACCTTCCTTTCGCCGAGGTCAGCTAAAAACGGATTTTACGGCACGAGAAGCGGGCGGGTATCGGCTAGTATTATATAACATTATTGGAGTTAGGCATGTTTGCTGAAGCTTCAAGCCACAACATGTTGCGAAGCCGTGGTAAATGAGATTAAGCTCCCATAGAATAAATAATAACCATAAACAAAATTAAAATGAACCATTTGGCGTTGGACTAAATAAAATTTTAGCAATATTTATAGACACTTGACATCTTTGTCTTACGTGATCGACCACTGAAAAGTGGCCGAAACGGGCGAATAATAAAAACCAAATATATTACCGCGCTTAAAACCGTTAAAACTTAGTTTTATTACACTAAAGCAGTCAGACTGCCTGCTTGGTAAAGGCAAACAGGATATACCATTGTCTTTGATCTCTCATCAACCTCCTCCAGTCTTTTGAAGGGTCTCTCTGTATTTATTAAAATAACTTATAGTAATACTTTTTGAAAATTAGACATTATTGGCCTTACTTATAATAATCTCGTTAAGAAACGATTAGGCATCTCTTAAGTAAGAGAATCAGAATCTGTCCCTAATCAATGAATATCTCTGTTTTTCACTTATAAACATGTATTACCTGTTGTGTACGTATGAGGAGCACAGATAAACGAAATTTGAATGATTAACGTAGGTTGTACCCAAAATATTCGGCTACAGAGAGGTTTATGGGTGAGATTTTCATTAATCAGTTGCTGAGCAGTTTCTTTAAATTTAAGAAACGATTTTAAGTAAGGCCCTAAATAACTATCTTTTCAAAGTATAAAATCGTTTGTGACTTGTGCTGATAAAATAAACACTTCTGACCAGATTCGCGGCATCCTCCGCAACCAGACCACAATAGAGGAATGGATAGTGGAGAAAGCAGTCAGCAGGAGGGTGGAATATGGCCTCCCACCTTTCGTGTTCCCATATGATTTGGGGTGGAAGGAAAATGTGAGAATAATCTTCAGCTCGCAGCTTGATGGACTCAAGTGGCCGCTGAGGGAAGGCTGCGGCGAATATGACCTTACTGTAAGTATATATATATGGTCACAAAAGGCAAAAATGCTAGATCTAAAAATGAAAATATCCCACCAGAGAGGTGAAACTATATTTAAAAAAAAACATATTTTTTAATGTTAAATGTATGAAGATTAGGGTGGCGCAAAAAACCGAAATTTTTTTGAGTCTTGAGTGAAAAAAATCATAGTTTTTGATGTTTTAAGAATAATCTCTCCTAAGGACAAGTCGAAAAAAATAATTAAGAGGAGATAAATAGGGTGGCTCGGAGAAGTCTTAAAAAAACAATTTCTTAAGACAGTATTATTGTACGACAGTTCTTATAAGACTAACTTATGACAATTAAATTGTTATAAAGTAGTTTAACTTAAAATTTATTATTAGCCTAAACGAAGACCAAGCGCTGCGTGGTCAGCACTTTCGTAGGCAAACGCATGTCGGGCGATTGCCTAAATAAGGTAGTTCCCAAATTTTTTAAGATTTCAAAAATCGCCAAAAACTGATTTGTTTTATTCATGTTCTTTCTGTTTCTTACGGTATAATTTTATAGACCAAAAAATAATAAGTTTCTGAAAGATTCAGTTAAAATTTTGAATTTTAAAAGCTCGCTAATAATTTTTTTTAATGTACTAGTCCACTACTTTAGATTTTTTCAAGAGAGTAATTAATGTACTTGATGGTAAGTGGTTACCATCGCCTATGGACATTTGCAACACTAAAGTTGCTACAAATGCGCTGCTGCTCTCTTAAGGGAGACTGGAACCTGGTCACTAATTCTGGAATACAATTCAAGGTTGTTTTGCCGTCATACTGGTCCAATTTAGGACTTATTTTATTTCTTTTTTTTATTTATATTAACTTTTTTGTCCTAAAAAAAATAAAAAATTCTCTAGACCAGGGGCGGTAGCCATCCAATCGGGCATATACCCTATCACCTGACTGAGGGTTGTTTTGTCGCCTCTTACGACAGGCCGCCTGTCGGCAAGAAATTGTTACAAGCTTTTATTTAACTTGCAATAAATATATGTATGTAAGTTCGGGTGGAATCTTGCAAGTTAAATTTGAGCAACTTCCCGGTGTCCGATTGAGCTGAAATTTTGCAAGCATATTTATATCGCGTGACAACGCAATAATATGGTACCATGGAGCTGATCTGATGATGGAGTTCGAAGATGACTGTAGGAACTTCTGTACTAAACAAGATATACCCGTGTGTGCCGTGTTTGGGATCGTTTTACTTGTAGCACTCTGCTGCTACATGATATCCAGGAACTGAAAAGCTTGTATTTAAAATCTTTATAAAAGAACCTTATATTTTTTCTCCGTTCCTGTACGGATAAAATTTGCTATGGGTAGGGTGTACTCTTAAATACAGTCTGATTTAAACTTGTAGCGAGAGCAACAGGCTCAGAAGCAAGACAAGCGTCTCCGTTCGCGTCTGTATTCGGCGACAGCGAACTACGACGGGCGTTGGGTGCCAATTTGCACGAGGCCGCGGGCCGCTGCGGCCGCGCCGTGCACGGACGAGCCGAGGCTCGCTTTGCATGTCGGCGACATCATTCGCGCCACGAGACAAAGGAAGTGAGTTTTCATAATAATAATAGCAGCCCATAAACATCTCATTTAGGGGGGGGGACACACAAGGGGTGGTAGTCGTAGTAGGTAGATAAATTTGGTGACGTCACATTCAAAAATCTAATATAAGCCTACATTTAAGAATTTTTTAATAATTCTTATTAATATTACATGAATATTAAAAAAGAACAATAAGAATTAAATTAGCTCATTAAAAAAAAGGTGTGTGTGTACTTATGTACACGCGTTAGAAGTTATACTTCTTTGGCGTATCAAGACAAAAAAAAAAACAAAATTTTTATCTTTTGCTATATTCTACATTTATAGAAAAAACGACACTAACAATAGAAAAACTAAAATGTTGACTATAGCTAACTTCAGGGTGTCGGTTGACTATAGCTAACTTCATGGTGTACATTTTCGTGTGACGGTGTGCGCGCGCATCGTAAAAATTTACTCTCATCATTTTTCCCTAACGCGCCTAAAGAAGTATAACTTCAATAATATTTTAAAGTTTAAATAAAAAAAAGGACTTTATGAAACGGTGATTGAATTAAAAAGTTTTCCATTAATAGATCGTTATTTTTTCAGACATTGGCTGTTTGGTGAAAAGTTGCAGGGAGGTGGTGAGGGACGGGGACCCCGGGGCTGGTTCCCCAGGGACGCGGTGGTCCCAAAAGATCAACTTAAAGCCAAACCGGACTAGCTAGAGTAATTTAATTAGTATAACTATAGTTTACAAGGGCTAGTTCTAGGGTTAACTATCCAGACCTGACATTTTTGAACAATTGCTTGTTTTACTGGTCCTCCACATGAAAATGTATACAATGTTTTTAGAACAAAGTTTTTTTACGCGGCTTACAAGGGCGAACAAAAAATGTTTTGCCCCCTCTAGGCGACTTTTAACCACCACCACATTTACCACAAGTATTCCCAAAGAGGTCGATATCGACCCCATGGGGTCGAAATCGTTTTCCCAGGGTTCGACATCAACGAAAACAGATTTTGGGGGTCGACGACGTCTAAAAATCGACCCCCAATAATTAATACAAGTTCTTATTAGAAACTTTCAAGATACTGTATAAGTTGTGTTACGTGTACCAACTTGTTATAAGAATGACTTTGTGGGTGGTAACTTTAATATGATTTTATTACAAGCGGTACTTTAGTATTGCGTGTCACTATCGATGTTCGTTCGCTTCTCACTGCAGCCTGCCCCGTGCGTACTTCTCGCCGGTGAAACGGGGGCGCAGGGTACGACGCACAGGCGGCAAGCGATTTGATCCGCTTATGAATTATTTGTGTATCCACAACTTCTTTTATTAAGTAGAAAAATGATGTGAAGTTTATTCACTCAACCAACCGCAACATTTTTAAAGTGGTGAGTAATAAAGTAATTTTGCTATCAGAGTCTGAGGTATCAGTTCATTGTGGAAAAGGGGTCTCTAGCTCAAAAAAGTTTGGGAATCCCTGATTTACCGTATGGATTTTTTATTAAGGATATAATTTGCATGTAGAGATGTTTCGGGAATAATATTTAAAAATATCTCGTACTATATATTTGGAATTGTCCTCTGATGCTGATAAATACTAAGAGATACCGCTCTTAGTATTTATCAGCATCAGAGGACATATTGAGGATTGGTATAAAAATTGTCAATAAGTAGTTTCTAGTTCAAATTTCTTTGTTTTAATTCCAAGTCTTGTGACTATGTTGCTCGTAACTCCTAAATCAGAAACATCCCCTTTGTGATTTGCTGTGAAAATGTCAAAGTCCTAACATAGTATAGGAATATAGGTTTTTTTAAATTATATTGATTATTGGATTTTGTGGAAATCATTTGCTCTCCTCTATTGTTAAATATTCTTCTTTTGCCATTTTATCTAACCAATCAAGCAAAATGTCACAAATGTTTGCAATTTATCCAAATTTGGTATTTCATGTTTTTGCTTTCCCATCTTTTAATTTTGCATTAGTATCCCAAATAAAAATATAATTTGTTGACTAATAATTTTGGTGAATTGAGTCGGGGTCTTGATATCTAACCGTCGAACTACTAAGGCTTATTTAAGACTGACTGTTTGTAATTAAAATTAATAACAAATCGGCCAAGTGCGTGTCTGTCAATGTTGGGGTTCTGTGTATGGGTTTGCGTGGATGACTTGGTGAATTGGTGGTGTCCTTGTGCTGAACAGCATACTCGATGGACTTGACCACATTGGCCATAGGACTTATTGACTGGATGGTGTAGACTTCTACGGCCCATGTCCGTAGCTGGTAGGTGTTTTGAATCCGATGGGACTTTCGTCTTTTCGAGCTTGAACGTAACTGAGAGTTGGCTCGTGAAATGTGTTGTGTCTGGATAATTTATTTCGAATATTTTAGATGTACATCTAAACAGTAGTTAAACTGGACTAAAATGACAGCTGTGATCGACTTTGTCTTATGTGGCGAGCTTGCAGCAACATACCGCGGTAACTTAAATCCTATTAGGAATATATGTATAGAAAATCCTATAGAAATTCTGTAGGCTTCAACTCGCACAACTCACTTATTTATTGTCTCAAGTAGTATTTTTTTCAGTGTCTTGTCCGTTTTCTTCTTTACTTTCTTTTTCATCAATATTCTGATCTTGTGTTTTAGTTTTTGCCCCTACACCTTTTCCCTTAAATTTATTGTTTTCTTTGCCATCGTAAGTATTAGTTGTCGTATTTTCTTTGTTTTGTGTTATTTTGGATGTCAGTTCTGCCTTTTTTGGTTTTTGTTGGCTTTCCTCTTGTTCTGTTTCTACGTAGTCTACGTCTTCACTTTCAGTACCAACGCTTCGTCCAAGTATTACTTCCAACTTTTTTTCCTTTTTGGTTCGGTTATGTTCATGGTTCCATTTCTCATCTCCCTGAGCAGATCTAGAACGGATTTTTCTATTTCAGTTTTCTTTTCATTGTTTTGCACTTCAAGTAGTCTGCTTAAAACCTCTTATTCATTAATCGGGTATATTCCTGTTTTCCGGAACCCAGCTATTATTTTAGCCTTACTGTTGTTACGAAGCTCTTCCATTAATTTATTTAAAAGTCTCGGAAAACATCCCTTTGGAATCGTTACTTGGGCTTTCTCATCGGTTTTTTTCCACTTCAATACTACGTTTCGGCATGCTTTCTTCATAGGCCTGAAGAATGCCACATCAAGAGGTTGTGTGAGATGTGTACTATTCGCCGGTAAAAAGTGAACAATATATTTTGTTCGTGGCACAGTTTTATTGTCTCCATCGATAAATGCGACGAGAGATTATCGCTTATTCGGCATTTTTTACCAACTTTATTTTTGAAGTGAGGTATAATGATCGATTTAATCCAACCTTCAAAAATGGTTGCATCAAATCAACTGGATTGCTTACGATTATACCTTGTTCTTGGTGGTCCGTTTTCAGTCCATGTGTTATACAAGTTTCGAGCCTTGTATACTACATACGGCGACAGTAAAGCGCCGTCAGCTGTAGCGGCTATCATCAATGAAACTGATGACTGAGCTATTCATTACCCTCTCTGGATATTTCTTTTCTCGTTTAGTAATGATTTTTTTGCGTCCTGGGTCATCAGTCAAATTAGTTTCATCATAGTTAATTACATTGCTCGGATTAATACCTGCCAATGACTCTTCTAACTCTTTGAAATATTCTTTAATCGAGTCTGGTGAAACTTCTGCCCTTTTTTTCTCAATGTATTGGCTATATTTTTGGGAAATTTGGTTTTTGTAAATTATTTTTAAATTTGAGCACTGTCCGGCCCACTTGGTCAAGATAAGCCTTAGAAATGTACAACGCATCTTGGCCTACAGTCGTCCTAGCGCTAAAGTCAATATTTCTGATAATTCATTGGATTATTATTTTTCACCAGGTAGAGGCACTAATCCGAGTGCTATTTATTTATCTATTTTACAAAATCACAGCCGCAGCCATCTTGGCCATACCATTACAGGCCTGTGATTGGCTAAAATGAGCAATAGCGCATTTGCACCAGGTTGTTTAGACAGTGGCATTGTTGCTTCTAAGCGAGTTTTTTTGACGTGATAGTCAGAACTTTGTATCTAAATTGTGAGATGCTCTATATTACCTTTAACAAATTCTGCTAAGTGGCGTTTATACTTAAGTTTTTGGTCAAAATAGACAGTGGCGGGTTTGTTTTTATACCCCTCATATAGCCAAACGCATTTCTCGAAAGAATTTTTTCAGGGGGTCCGGTCGTCTGTTATGTGAACTTTCCAGATGGGGTTTTCTTTGGAAATTAGGGTTGTAAGGGTTTTATAGTCAGCTACAGAAGGTGGTCTGGGGGATGCGTCCGCAATAATTAGATACTTCTGCGTTACTAATTACCACAAGAGAATGTGTTCGGTTTTCATGACAAACAATTTTCAACAGTTCAAAATTTTGAACTTTTGCTCAAAGAGAATAGGATCGAAACTACTTCGTTGCCCATACAATCGTTAAAAAATATTTTTCAGTTGTACTGTAATTAATTTCGCATTTATTTATATTTTTCTTGTAGCGTAGGGTACGAGTTTATCAGAGCCAATATGGTTAATATAAATTGCTTGTTGAAGTCGGGCTACATATAGGGTTGTTAATTACGGGTCTTCGTTTTACGAAGCTTTTAATATAGTCGAGTTATAGTCATTGGTTTAGTGATGCAAGCAAGTTCCAGACTTCTGATAATAATTAAGAAGTCTCCAAAATTGATTTGTTTTGTTAGGGGTTTTCGTTTAGGGGGTTTAGGAAGGGGTTAGTTTTTAAGGTCTGTTGCATAGTTCAAAGAAAATATACCTTCAGGATAAATAATTCAGAATTTTTTTACAAGTACTCTGTAGTGCATTGTAGGAAATGAACTCAACTTGATTTTTTACAGTTTAGAATATATGTAAGGGGTTTCAGGGTTTTGTTTTATTAAACGAAATTACATGGCTTTCAAGTTTCAAGGTTTCAAAATTCTGATTTATTAATCGAACATACTATTCAATTGTACCCAAGATTTCACATTTTCACTGTGGGAAACACTTGTTTCATGTCTTTTCAGTGTTAATGATAAATGTTGCCAATCAGAAAAACCGTTCAAAGCAGCCTAACTACTAACGAATTTACCAAATATTTTACAACAAGAACAACAGTAGACTGAATCGTTCAAAATAGAGTGAACAAGCCTTGCATACTAGGTATGCAGTTTCAAGATTTAAAATTCTGGTTTATGTAATCGAATTTGGAAGTTAAACTCTTTGAATTTTTGACACTGTTTCTCAGTCTTTGAAGGCTTTTAAGAACATATTCTTTTACGCGTTGGAAAGTAGAGTGAGTTTTTTCGTTCCATGGCTATCCTCAAGTATTCTAAGTGCCAATGTTGCTTTCTTAAGGATGTCTGTAGGATTCATTTACACTTGGTAGAAACCAGAGACAAGGTTTAGGCTTATTGTCATTGGAATTACAGATGGTGCTGGGGATTGTTTTTACCTTAATTTTTCATTACTGTTTGCACTGTGTACTACATGCGCGCGCGTCGCTGACAAAATGGCAGATACTAGTGATGTGCTAAATTATTTTGTATGATTGCTAGTGATGTACTAATTAATTGATATTCTGGCTAGTGATGTGCGTTAACCGATGGGTTACTTATTTTTCTCTTTATTTAGTAATGAGTTTACCGTATAGTGGCCACGTTACCCTTGGGATACTTGTCGTCGATAATGTTTTTCTTTAGTTTCGCAAAGGTCACGATTTTTGCTTTTCTGTCGTATCTTTTCTATCGTTATTAAATTTATGTCTTCTATACTTGTTCAATCATTTTGTTGTCTAAATACGGGCGAAAAAAGTATAAATACATAAAGTATACTCCTCTACAAAATAATGTTCTGTTCTCCTTACTTCTACCCTCCATAATATTACAACCAATCAAGTAATAAGTGATATTATAAATAATTGATATAGCACAAGATAATTATTATATTGTATATATGTATGGTCTTATAAGACCTATGTAACACTTAGTTCGCAATAAAAATGATTTGATTTGAAAATTGTGGGACAGCTTAACAGTTGAAAGATTAATAGAGCAAATATGTTTTCACTTATTATGTTGAGCAGAACCTTTCTTGCATGAGTCCGACTCGCACATGGTCCCTTGTTAGTATTTCTAATATACGGTTATTAGTCAACTGGTCAAACTTAATATTATGTAATTTATTATTGTACATGTTTTATACTACAAATATTTGTATAGTTGTTACAGATTTGAATTGTAAGTGTAATGTTTTAAAAATTTGATGTATTAAAGTTGTATGTAAATATTGATTATTGGTTTCATTTATGAAGCACAACTGTCCCCTTAGATCAGTGGTACTCAAATTCTTTTTTAGGGGCCATATGATAATATATATTACCTTGTTCTTTCTTACAAGATAAATGTTTGGGTAAAATTTTAGTTAAAATTTGTCTTTAGATGAATAATGTAAACCATTTCCTATCATTTTTTTAAAGCAGGTGAAATAAATTTCGTTCTATACCGAGTCCTTTGCTAGGAGATTAGACCAAAGCGAATAGAGTTATCCACCGAAGATGGCGCAGATAACAGTCTTTCCCAACCCATTGGCCACTACTCCACTAAACCTACCTGCCTCACATGCGCCATGACATTGTGTGCTGAACCAGGGTTATATATATTATTACAAAATCTTTAGTTAATTGTTTGTCGTCAATCTTTGTAATCCATAAATTCCTTCAAGCTATAGAAGGTGTGCTCGATTAGCCACTTCTTTAGCCGACAAGTGAATGCGTTTAAACTGCCGGAAAGCGTGATTTTGTCCAGTAATTTATTATATATAGTCGGACCTATAACATGTTAGATTTTTCCAATCGCCTCGGCAACGGTGCAATCCTATCTCTATTCCGAGTCCGATGTGAATGTATGTCGCTATGCTTTGCATACATGGACTCTGACGTATAGGGTTTCTTGAAGTACCAATATACACGGTAGGGTGAGAATTCGTAACGTTTTGAAATGGGGTCTGCCTGATTAAGTAGACCTAGAATAGCACGCACGGCCCTTTTCTGCATGCGAAAGGCGCGCTCGCAGTCGGCAGCGCGCGCCCACAGCTCGGTACCGTATTGTAGGAATGAATGCCCCGTAGCGAAATAGCATGACCGAACCGCGTCAGTAGTTAGGGGGCGTCCATAAATTACGTGAGGTGTTTTTTTAAATTTTCTGCCCTTCCCTCCCCCCCTGGTGAGATGTCTGAGATTTTATTCAACCCCCTCCCCCATCCCCCAATCTCACGTGAGATTTTTCAAAATGTGAGTTTCTTACGTAAACGCGTTGGATTGTTATTGTAAAAAGAAAAAAACAAATTTGTTTCGTGCTTTTATTTACGACTAGTTAAGACTAGTAATCAATATTGCTGAGAGTTTAATTATAAGTGTAATAAAAAATTAACAATAGAATAAATAAATCGTAACTACTGTGATTAAAAAAAGAATACCTACTCTAATTCAGTCCATGGAGAATCATGCACGGTCTCAAGAGAGACTATTGGAACCAACATGTCCATATGATTTTCAGTAAAATCATCTGCTCCTTCAACTTCGTTCTGATCTAGCCACTCTAAGCCATTGGCACTTGCACAAAGTAACTCATTAGCTCGTCTTGTGACAATCCGTGAGAAAGTGAAATTGCGTGATATTTGCCGAGACCCCCCCCTCTCTCCAACGTAAGATTAGATGAGATTTGACTCGACCCCCTCCCCCCCTTAAACACCTCACGTAATTTATGGACGCCCCCTTAACACGCGCGACAATCGGCGCAGTGCGTAGCATGCACTCCCTATTTTCGAGCATAATTTATGTATGTGGTTTTCCCACTGTAGCCTTCTATCCAGCTGGAAACCAAGAAATGCTGTATTTTCGAGTTGGTCTATTTTTTTGCCATTTACATCCACTGACAATTCATGCTGTGCACTGCCAGACAGTTGGAAGTGAATAAAGTGTGTTTTGGTGAAAATGAACCCCTTCAAATGAGGCGACTACATTTGTACGGTTTGTACGCGGCAGTACATTTGAGGCGATGAGGCCGGTGAGCTGGTGAGCGTTATTTTCGTTAA
The DNA here is from genome assembly GCA_012273795.1 of Dendrolimus punctatus. Lineage (NCBI taxonomy): Eukaryota > Metazoa > Arthropoda > Insecta > Lepidoptera > Lasiocampidae > Dendrolimus > Dendrolimus punctatus. The sequence goes on along the minus strand of CM022530.1, from coordinate 111,924 downwards.
GAATCGGGTGTGCTCGTCCTCGGTCCTCTCACTTTACTAACAGTCGTACAATGACATTGTCATGTCAACATCCGTAGAGGCGTTATTGTGCTGTTGTAAAATAAGCCTCATTCCGTCTTTGCTATTTTGAGTGCGTGACAAAAATTTTGAAGTGATACATATCAAATTTTGAGCTGTCCCATACAAATGTATTTTGGACAAATGTACTGACTCACACGTAAACTGCTCATCACTAGATCCTAGATGCTGGAGCGGAATCACGGCATAAAAAACATTTTCTACTGTACTATCTAGTTTAGATATGGATTAAGTTGTCCAAGATATTTAGACATCATTATACAGTGTAATTTATAGCAGACATGCTTTTTATACGAAATTGATCTTCTAAGGATAAACAGTGTATAGACATATTACCTAAATGAGGCACCGTGGGCCACAACAATAATTTAATATTGGTGTCTTTACTATTGCAATGCATAGCAGAAAGGTTGAGTACACACAACTTTCCGTCATGTGTCACAGTACGTTTAGAATTTTAACAACTTCCCTGTCCCAGTACACTATATTTGTATACCGCCTGAAGTCCACAATTGTTTTTTTCAGAAAATAATAATTATCTGCTTAATACGCAAGAACATATAGTTATAAATATCGTACCACGTTCACTAAGAAAAATGTACTTGAAATTGTATGGAGAAATGAGTCACATATGATGCACGTACCTACTTATTATAAAACGTTTCTATGAGACATATATTATGACTCATTTGACAGGGAAGTTGTTAAAATATTATAGATAAGTAACTTAAAAAAATATTAATGATCAAGACGAGTACACCTTTAGGTTTTTTTTTATTTTTTTATTGCAGGAGTTCAGCAGACAGGCAGACGGCCCACTTGATGGATAGCGGTTACCATCGCCTATGGACATGGTGGTGTGGTGGAAAGTAAAACAAGGCTTTGTGTATAAAATTTTATTGTGACTTAAAAATAAATTATTATTCTCAAACACACGTTACTTCTTTGAAGCAAAATAAAAAAAAAGTAAATACCATTTTCAATAAGTTACGCTTATTTGGTAATGATAAAAGACTTAATAAAGATATTATAACGAATTCATAGTTTTTTAAAAATTTAAATAATAATAAATGCAAATCATATACATTTTTCACAGATATCCAAACTTTTAATTTCAATGATGAAATTGTTAATATTTTACCAAAGTTTGTACTGTTAATCCATACATACATGCTCATAATTGTCTTAAATGTTACCTTATTATTAGTTTATCATAAAAGGAATATAAAAGTTAATGAATCCAGGTCAACAACTCTTTTTGTAATTAAATTCGGAGTAGCCATGAATACTAAATCCAACATTTGCTTTAAAAGTATTGTGGCGACATTAATGCCAACATCATAAACAAACACGCAAGCGCGAAACTAATATGAATCTGTGGTAAGTAAAACAGCGCGCCGTTTTGTGATATCGCGGGCTCGCAACGCCCGTGCCAATTCTCTTGGCGCGTAAACAATATTTCAACACAAACCGAATGACAGCTCGGGTCGGGAGGAATTGGACTTTGGGACACAGTCCGATACACGCCTTCAACGCAGGCACATGAAAATCGTATTCACGTACAAAAATCAGTTCTCGCACTTGCTGCTTTGCCTCACCTAAATCCTTCTAAACTATAAACAATACGAGAGTGTGTGATTAAAAGTGTACGACGAAAATTATCTTTTATTAACCCGTACACCGCTCAACAGACAACAAACCATCATACAACATCACATTCCCTCAGTATCAATAACGTAAAGTACGTTGAACTTGTTAGGAATTTTGCTTTCGGAAATTTTAATCAAAGTTTTTTTTAAATTAAAATGTAAGTGCTGATTTTTCGATAACCAGATAAAAGTTATTCAAAAGACAAATACAACATAAAACAGTTAAAAATATAAGTTGTATAAATGTATAATTAGTTCAGTTGTTTTACTCGTACATTCAGTCAGACTGTAATTTAGTAGATAGATAACATTTATCTGATGAAAGAAAAATCTTATCAACAATTACACAATTGTTAGAATGGACTCGTTTTATGTTTTCTATTGACCTCTTCATAGTTTATAATGCCCTAGTAGTTCTTATTTTAAAATAAATAATTTCCTGGGTACATTACGAATAAAATTCCAAAAAAGGTTAATTGTGTTGTTTTTGTTTACATTCGTTTTAATGTTTTAATTTGGTCTCTTCATAGTTTATGATATCCTAGTACTCACAATAAATTTAACTACAAAAGAAACAGTAGAACTTGGAATCTATTAATAATCCTGTAAGGGTCTAGTATTCATTCTCCTCGTCCAGCTCGCCTTCAGTGGAGTCCACTCCGACCTCTTCATAGTCCTTTTCGAGAGCGGCCAAGTCCTCCCTGGCCTCGGAGAACTCGCCCTCTTCCATACCCTCACCGACGTACCAGTGCACGAAGGCGCGTTTCGCGTACATCAAGTCGAATTTGTGGTCAAGTCTGGAAAGTCAATTTAAATATAAAGTTGAATTCTAGATCTAATGGATACCTATCTTGATTGAGGTGTTTGTAATTAATGTCACTGTACCTAGCCCAAGCTTCCGCAATGGCAGTGGTGTTGGACAACATGCAGACGGCGCGCTGTACCTTCGCCAGGTCACCACCGGGTACCACAGTTGGGGGCTGGTAGTTAATGCCGACCTAAAAGGCAAAATAATACTTAGTTTACAGTAAATATTTAGGGTCTTACTTTTAATGAGTTAGAGCATGTTTGTAGGATTATGGTTCTTACAGAAGCCTTCAAACTTACTCTTAGTCAAGATGAATAAGACCATTAAGCTTTAAAGTATTGAAACTTTATATAGGTTCTTGATGGGCCACCAGAAACTACATTATTATATCAATAAAGCGTAAGAATTATTGTAGAATGTTGATGACGGGTCTTCAGGATTCTTCAAATTATACATCCGTGTCCATCATGAACACAGAGAGAGGCAGAATTACAATGTTATCTACCAGTATATGATAGAATATAAAGTTGCCGTTTTTAAAACTAAATAACTTACAATTATCACGTAAAGTCATAGAGAACTGAAGATAATTATGATTTTAACAAAGATTTACAGTTACATACAATGTGTGTGTTTGTCTACCGATTATTATATTATTATTATTAGTTATGAAAAAGGCAAGTTCCTGAAATTTTAAATAAGAAACTGCCTACTCTTGCTCTTTAGAGTTGTTCTAGATCATTACATCAATTACCTTGAAGCCAGTGGGACACCAGTCAACGAATTGGATGGTCCTCTTAGTCTTAATTGTAGCAATGGCAGCATTTACATCTTTGGGCACGACGTCACCTCTGAAAGATGAATAGATTTTAAATGATCGACTTGAATTTTAAAATAATTATATCGTTTTATATTATTTAAAAAGTACCTGTACAACATGCAACAAGCCATATATTTGCCATGACGTGGGTCGCATTTCACCATCTGTAAGAATGAAGATTTACCACATAATTAGATGATATTGCCATACTTAATCATAAAGTCTAATTGACAACGACGAGCATACAAGAAATAAACTCAACCTGAATCATCCGTCTCTTAATATCTTTGATAGAGGTGAGTGGTTAAACAGTGCAGGAACTCCATACTCCGATGTCGTTTTACTTTATTATACATATTTGAATTAACTAGATTTAAGTCGGAGCCAATTTACATTCTCTATGTCTCTGTCACACCACAAATCATCATGTCATTCTTCGTAGAATCTCTTTTTGGTCTACGTTCACATTTTTAACCGTCAATCTCCCTTCCAGTTTACCGTTTGTTTTGTCACGTAACTTTCATCTAATTTATTTAACTTATATATGAGAACATTCTTCGGTTTTTAAGTTCAATAAGTCAATTGCAATATACCTGGTTCGCTGGCTCGAAGCAGGCGTTGGTGATTTCAGCAACAGTCAGTTGCTCGTGATAGGCCTTCTCCGCGGAGATGACAGGTGCGTATGTGGCGAGGGGGAAGTGGATTCGGGGGTACGGCACCAAGTTGGTCTGGAACTCCGTTAGGTCCACATTGAGCGCGCCGTCGAATCGGAGAGAAGCGGTGATCGAGGACACGATCTAGATGAAAATATATTGTTTATTGCTGGGGTAAATAAGAAACTTAAAAGACCGGATGAAAGTGAAGTTGGAACCACTGTTCATTAACATTTACTAGAGGTAGGTATTGTCGATGTGTCAAAATCAAAGTAATAGTATAATCCAATTCAAAATGTGGTATTGTAGCACTGTAAGAAACTTGTAGTTGATACCAAAAATTGGGTTTGTTGTCTCACACTGTTCTAGTTTATATAACATTTTGAAAACATATTACTTTTTTGTAGATGTCACATGTTTGAAACAAATGAAAATTAAAGGTGAGTAAATTTATAAACATTAGTAACTAAACTGCTATGAGACACTCTATAGTGGCTTAGTCGAATCTAACTGCTAAAAATAAGTTAATAAAGCGTTGGTGGTTTGGGCATGTAGAGAGAAGGAATGAAAGCAGAATCGCAAAACAAGTACATGGACAGCAATGTGAATGGTAGTGTCGGTATTAAATTGAAGATATTTTGAAGAAAGGTCACGTGAAAAGCACTTTAAATAAGCGTGTATGTATGGAGAGATTAATGAAAGTTGATGAAGCCGAAAAGTGTTTGTCAGGATCGTAGCAGGTGGAAATCCATTGTCTCTGTCTACTCCTACCCCAATGGGAACAGGCGTGATAATATGTATGTATGTAAAGCGTTGGTCTATATTAATTTAAATAAATTTAATCTTAGTCTCTAATAATGTATCCATAACTAATTTTAAATGGTCTTGACAAGTTTTTTTGCTTTATTCTAATATATTTTTATTAAACTCGTGGCTGTAGATTACCTGCCCAATAAGCCTATTCAGGTTGGTGTATGTCGGCCTTTCGATGTCCAAGTTCCGCCTGCAAATGTCATAGATAGCCTCATTGTCCACCATGAAGGCACAATCAGAATGTTCCAAGGTCGTATGAGTGGTCAGGATGGAGTTATATGGTTCGACCACCGCTGTCGATACCTGGAATATGAAAATTTATATTAAATATAAGTTTTTGGTTGTTAATTTCATCTTGATTTGTTAATTTTAATTATTTTCTTGATATAGTTGTGGTTCCTTCTTCCCAAAAATTTGGAACCGTCTTGTTGCCCATTATTCTAGAAACGAAAAATAATGGAAGACCAACAGGCTTAAATGACAAGAGTTAGGTTAAAGCTTCGCTTGATTAAACCAAACGAACTATAGTTCTAGTCATGATAAGTTGATGAGTACCTGTGGTGCAGGGTAGATTGAGAACTCCAACTTTGATTTCTTGCCGTAGTCCACAGAGAGGCGCTCCATCAGCAGAGAGGTGAAGCCTGACCCGGTGCCACCGCCGAATGAGTGGAACACTAAGAAACCCTGGAAATAAACAATATTAAATGAATATAAATATACTTCAGAGAAGGTTTGCACTGAAAATCATTGTTGTGTCTGATAAAATTCCGGCACAGCAATAAACTGAATGCAAAACTTGTTTCCTTAAAATACTGTGTACATGTTCTCAAAAACTTGTTTCCTATGATTTGTAATTAGTGTAAGTATATAATTGTTTCTATAAATAATGTCTTCTTCTGTCTTTCACTCTACAGTGATGGAGATAATAATCCGTCCACATTCAAAATTAATTTCAATTGCACGTAGGTCTAAAAGGCTATGAGACATTTCAATTTTACTGATTAAACGTCGTTTTCTACAGCAGTAATGGTTTGGAATGTGAACTTTATAACTTTCTTATTTTTTGCTCAATGATCTGAGATCTGCAGTCTTATCCTTTCATGCCTATTTATTCTGGAAAACACTTTTTCTCACACCACTCAATCTTCACATCATCTTTCATATAAACTATCCGTTTTATTTAATGCATCTTTAGATGACACTCACCTGTAATCCAGTGCACTGATCAGCAAGCTTCCTGATCCTATCAAGGACGACGTCAACAATCTCCTTGCCGATTGTGTAGTGGCCACGAGCGTAGTTATTCGCGGCATCTTCCTTCCCAGTGATGAGTTGTTCAGGATGAAATAGCTGGCGATATGTGCCTGTGCGAACCTCATCTGTAAAAGAAAAGGATATTACTTTTATATCGACGACTAACAGTGCGGTACTTAATGTTGGAAAACGTTTTAGGCTGCTCAATCAGCTAGAAAAGTGAAAAGTGTTTTAGCTAGATAATTATAGTGAACTTAGTTATTCATAGCCTTGGCTCTCATAATCTATTTCTCTTTATGTTAATAGAATTAACTCCAAATATCTTAATCATCCTATATGCTGTATACCTACTTTTCAATTGGTAATTAAATTTTAATTGTTTGTATTTTCAAAATTTCTAATAATTAAAAAGTTGAATATTTTAATAAAGCTAAAACATGCTAAGTTTACTATTAATACGGAATTGACAAAATAATGTATATGAAGAAGTATATATGTGTTTTCTTGGTATACTGAATTATTTTCAAAAATTATTGTTATCTCGATTTGTTCAACTATAATAAATTTGTAATACCTATACATATGTCATATTCTATATTCTCCTACGCGAAATAAACGTCACTCTAAAGCTAGGTCCATTACTGTTTTAACTTCTTAATAGAAACACCAGTTTTGAGTGTAGATGTTATAGTCAAAGGTCGATATGCAGTCTCTTCCCGGAATGGCTAGTGTATCTTAGGTTTGACGAAGGCCTTTCGACAAAAGCCGAAGTAAATTCCAATTTCGGCCTTTGACTAAAGTATTTTAAGTCGAGCCTAGAAGTACCTAACTTTTTAGTCAAACGTCGAATGTAAAACAATCTGTTTCAGGCTTTGCCTAGTCGATTCTAGAAGCGACTAAGGCAGACTCGGTTAAACGTCGATCTATTATTGTTACATCAATGCTCCTAGGTTAGAAAATAATTCATTAGTCAAAGGCAGAAAAACGTCACTTATTTGGAGTTTGACAAAGACTTTATTACAAACCTGAAGTTAGACTAGTCAAACTTAGGAACGCCAGAACTTCGATGTTTGGCTATAACAAAGATATAAAACTATAAATAAATTCTAACTAAGATCTTGCAATGTAACTTAAGATACGTAACCTCAAGGGCAGAGAGGCAAAAGATAAAAGAGATTATAAGCTAAAGTACTCGATCACTTTCAATAAGGTTAATTGAGACAGATGTACCACTTGAGACGACGTAATTGCTTTCATCCGAGCTTAATGCGAATCCACTGCTAAGACGTTGTTGAGTGCTTTGAACATATTCAAAAGCAAAATCATATACTTAGTTATCATTTAAAATTAATAATTTATCTATAGTTTTGTTTAATACTTTAATGAAAGAAGCCATATGAAAAGAATCTTCGATATTTAATGTGAGAATTAACATACAACTTTTAAATGCTAAACTTTGTACTTTCTTTCTTGCGATCTTGCGACAAAACAACCCACATCGGCACCACACCACAACGGGCGACTATGATCACCTGGTCATAGTTGCCCGTCTAAATGCTAACAACCTCGAGTTGCGTTACGGCATTAATGGTCAAGACTAGATCTTGAGGCCAGAGGCCAGGCCCCCCGTTGAGGCCAGAACCACAATGGCAGCACCTTTGGTGTTGCAAATGTTCAAGGGCGACGGTGACCTTATTCCATCAAGTGGGTTGTCAGTCTGTCTGGTGTAGGTACTTCAACAGTATGATGAAATGAAATGAAAGTGTGTTGAGTTGATACTTTGTTCTGAAGCAGAATATTAGGAATGATGTCGTCTATTATAATGTCTCTTCTCTTGCTTTTTCGGTTGTAATTTTATCCTTCCTGAATTATGATTATTAGTAAATACTAAGAATCATTTACGATTCTTAGAAAAGTTTTATAATTAACTATAAATAATTGCCTTATTATCGTACTGATGTAAGGTCGCCAGCGGGGGCTTGATTAGAAAAGGCAAGGACTGAAATGTGTGGCGTAAACTAGGTATATTTACGTCCAGCGATAGACAATGGTTAGAAGACGATGATTGCATAGTACCGCTAAACGTTAATAACGAATAACTATCAAAGAACAGTTCATGTTGACTGTTACACAATCATCGTAGGAAAATTATAGTTCATTAACTATGTTATCCAGTTATTAATATTCCATCTAATAGATTTGCATGTACATTTCGATAAGCAGGTGAAACCGATACGTCACGGCTGGCCACCCAGTCTCTTGGTCACACTTCACAGAGTCTCAGGCTAGGTTTCTCAAAGCTTCATGGAATTAGCAGCTTACTTAATACCATTTCATAAAACTATAATACTATCAAAGGTCTGCTTGCGTTTTTAGAAATAGAACCACTTGCAATGCCTTGTATTATAAGTTAATTTAAAAATTATATATTTACTACTCAAATTAATATAAACGGGCAAGTGCGTTTACTTCAGGCACAATGCTGGCTCCATACAGCCATAAGTCATAATCTGTACCAACGATACGTGGTAAAATTGTGTATTGTTAATAATCGAGATCGTTATTAGGCTTAAAAAATCCCAGATCACTAATTATAAACGACTTCTATTTGATTCATCAAGCCGGCACTGGTCTAGCGATAATTTCCAATCGATAGCAAAGTGCTTTATAAATGTGTCATAGACAAAGTAGAGACAATTTGTTGTTGACATAGACTACGGGAAAAGTCGTGGTAGTGTAATGGCTGGCGCACGCGACCCGATCTCAAAGGGCTCGCATTCCAAACACCTGCACCACTTAGACAAATGTCTGTCCTATAAGAGATATATAACCGATGTGTCAAACCTACTAAGCCGCCTTGGACAAGCGTGGCGGGTATGTTGTTCGTTGTTATGTTGTGGCGTTAGGAGAAGAGTCAGCTCCTCCTCTTTGGTCACAGAATAGGTTTAGGTGGGTCAATGAATTATAGAAGATAATTATGTAGTATATAATGCATTCAATCTATTCCACGCCAACCGGTGAACTTCTATGAACAAAATGGGTACACTGGCCTGTCGAAGCCTTGGAAGCTTTTCAAGTAGAGCTAGATCGGTAGTTGTCCGCGTCTGGGATATGATGGAAGTTTTTCTTAGCAAAGAAAGTTTTCTTGGTCCCCAAGGGGAACACGTAGATAATGCAATAAAGTTAAGGGAAGTTTTGAAATATAGAAAATATAAACAGCTGATATTTGAATTTCGTACGGGAGGGAAACTTAACCGCCATTAGAACTCTTTTTAAACTCTTGACAGTGACATAGTTTGCTAGACATTAGTACTGTCATTTGCTATGTCTATATATTTTTTTAATGGTGCAAGTGCACCGTTACAATATTAATATAGATTATAGAATACTAATAAAGTCGCTATAATTGTAATAATTTACCTTTAATAGCTGTATTGATTTCCGACATAAAAAATCGATCACGTAGCAACTTTGAAAACTATCTCGATATCACGACTTTGGCAATATATTGGTAAGATGGTATTAAGATTACAGTTTTTAGTCTTTTCGTAATGACTGGTTGTGGATTGGTTAACGGGTTGGGTTCAATAACCTCATGGATTTAATTTTGTTCATACGCAGGTAAATGTAACATACATTTTATTTTAAGTTAGCTAATTTGAAATATGTTACTTAAGATCCTTTTTCGTTATGTATATATATACTATATACACGCTTATGATTAATAAAAACAAATATAAATTATATTTGTATAAATATATAAAGGGCTGATATAAGAGATTAGTATGGAAAAATTGGTGAAAAGACAATTATAGCTTTCGTTTGATAGCATATAGTCCCCGGCACAGATCTTAAGCGGTCATCGGAATAGTAGGGATTGTGTAGCCAACATGATTCGATTTTTAAACATTTATTGTCAATAGTATATGATTTTTGTTCTTTTACTCGAAAGGGGAGAAAAGTGCGCAGGTACGGTGACCGCTCAAGAACCGTGCCGGAGAGTAAACTTAGACGATCTTATTTTTTGGTCCAGATAAGAACAAGATTCACGGTAGTATTTTAAAATAAAATCGCGATTAGTAGATATAACATTTAGCATCTTTGTCTTTCGTGACGAAGGCTACTGAACACTGGATGAAGTAAAAAAAAAATCAAATAAAATAGGTACATACAAATATAATTATGTTTGTATGTATATAATCATTTGTATATATACGTGTATGTATGTAGTTTTGTTGTTTGTTGTCTATGTTTTTAAGTACAATAAAGAATAAAAAATAAAATTGAACAAGAAAATAAAATAATAAAAGCAACCTACCAATCCTACCAATATAACCACTCATCCGTCTCCCATTACCACCCAACCAATTACCTACCCATTCATTTCACCTATACCTAACTTCTCTGTGGATATTTATTTACCCAAAAATAGAATAGATAGAAATAGTTTTCAAGTAATAAAGTAAAATTTGAAAATAGTATGAATAAAAAAAGGTAGTAGACTGCAATCTCGTTCGCCTGGGGAAAAGAGGGAGAAAGAGTACAATAAAGAGTTACATTATCTTACCTTACCTTAAATTAATTTAAAGATCTACAGTAATTAATTTAGTTGACAGTTCAAAAATTATCGCTATTTATTAAAAGGTGAAATAGAAAATTACGTTCTGTCAAGGGACGGGGAAGATATTATAATTTTATGAAAACATATTGAAAAATAAACTTACCAACAACAGTAGGTTCGAGATCGACGAATACTGCTCTTGGCACGTGTTTGCCAGCGCCAGTTTCGCTGAAGAAGGTGTTAAAGGAGTCGTCTCCGCCTCCCAGGGTCTTGTCCGAGGGCATCTGGCCATCGGGTTGGATGCCATGCTCCAGGCAATACAGCTCCCAGCAGGCGTTTCCGATCTGCACGCCAGCCTGGCCGATGTGGACTGAGATGCATTCCCTCTGTAGAAGACAAGATATTTCTTTCTTATTTTTAAATAGAATAGAATAGAATAGAAAACACTTTATTGTTCACCAAAATAAACAATTACAGAACAAATAATTATAATAATTAAACGGCAAAACAAAAGGCGGCCTTATCGCTTAAAGCGATCTCTTCCAGGCAACCTGACCGAGAGGACACTTATTAACTACTTACGTCTAGGTAAAATTAAATTAAAAACAAGTAAAATAAAAAGAAGGAACAGTACATGTGGACAGTAAACAAAATATTACAAATTAACTGATTATATAAATCTATCCACCATCAAGTAGACGAGTGGTCATTTGGAACGGCATCGTGTAACCTTGAAGACTTATTAGAGACTAGCTTCTGCCCGCGACTTCGTTCGCGTGGAATAGTTTAAAAAAAAGTAAGTTAAAAAAATCCCTGCGATTTTGAAACATTTTTCATTGGTGCTCCACTCCGACACCACACTCTGTCCAAGTCGCCGCTACTATTATGTTACTTTGCAGAGAAATTACTTTTAGTCTGTTATAAGCTGTTTAAGTCGTTTAATCTTTTTAACTACCCCAGGGGAACTGTTTATTTTTTCAATAGTATCCTATATAATAAATAAAACTATGTTTTAACGGTTTTAAGCGCGGTAATTTATTATAGTATCCTATATGTTGACCAGGGATATAAGCTACCACCATACAAAATTTCATGTAAATCGGTCCAGTCATTTCGGAGATTAGCCGGTACAAACCGACAGACAAATAGAGAAACAAAAAAATTAAAAAAAAAACTTTATTAGTTTTATTTCACTTCTTACATCCATTTGACTCGGTTTTTAGCATTTTTTTCACGACCTCTACAATTCTATTATATGTACAGATTTAGCTTAAATCGGCGACCTGTCGAAGTTTCGCTCTGTACATTTCAGGTTTGATGTGACATTTGTGTTAAAAGTAACAAAAAATATCGAAATTAATTTTAAAGATGTAACTACCGATATTTTACGTGATTTAACACTAAAGAAGTATTCTTCTGTCCTGTGATATCTGCCATCAATCGTGTGTCATTAAATTTATTAAATGCCTTTATATGTTTCATATTTATGATTCACAAATTCGAGCACTGACAGTCCCGAAATGCTTAAAAATAAAAGAAAAACGTGCGTCTCAAATTTAATATTGAAATAGTTTACCTTGATAAAAGCTAAGGTTATCACTTAACGTTATGCCTAATAATAGACATAAATATGTAGTAAATTTATAGTATATAATAATAATAATTTATAAATATATAGTAAGTGTCCGTCCGAAATACGGCTAGCGCTATCTATGGGTAGAGTGAGAGAGAAGGAGCCTGCCTACCGCTGCCTTATGCATGTGAGAAATTGAAGCCAGACAGACTGGCGCCGTAACGCGTTACGTAACGAAGCGATTTGCCCTCCCATAAGAAGTAATCACTTCAAAAAAGAGCCGTGAGGAGCGAAGAACCAGGACTCGTGATGGAAACTCAAACAGACCTTCATCTAATAGGATTATGATTTGCTGATGACGAAGTTTACTTAAAATCAAGCGAAGCACTTTGCAATACAAAAAGTGTTTATGAGTTAAACCGTTGTTTAATAATATTTGAATTACAAATTGGTTTAAACAAACATGTATGTAATAAGTTAATTATTTTCATGCACACCTGTGTAAGTAAGATGGAGTATAACGTTTTGTTACAGTGATAATTGTTAATATAAAATATTTTATAGTTGCTAAGGCCTGCTGATTTTAAAGACTTGCCTAATCTTCGTATCCGTGTAGGTACTACGGAAACAGTTTTATCCCGCGGGGTAAAAAGCATCTTCCACTATCAATAGTAGATATGTTCTAAATTTCATAATAGCTGGCCGATATCTAAGGCTGTTTAGAAGGAAAAACAAAGGTTTAATCAAAGTCCTTCAAGAAATTTTCTAATGCCCTTCTTAAAAAACCCCATAACCCCAAACGCATGAGGAAAACTGTGCTGGGAATCTCCCTCCAGATCGGTCTTGTACTCGCGCAAGAAAAGTGGACTTTTAGGTGACGAGCCTTTTCATACCGCGACTGTACATTGCCTTTGTCGCGTCAGCCGTCAGCCGCGGCACGGGTCACCACGGGACGCGTCCCGTATTCTGTGGGCATCTTTAAAACTGCCAGACTGCCACCTAGGTACCCTACTACCCTTACAATAATAATTCTTTATATCGCGAGTAGCATCACCTCGGACCTAACTCCGGGGGCCAAGGCAAAGCCCCCGCCCCCGTGCTTGCTTAAGCCAGCCGGAGTAGAAATAATTAGATCTAAGACACAAGCTCCAGAGGTAGAAGAGATAATAACGTAACGTTTACTACATCAATGGGGATACTTAATTGCCGGCTAGTATTACGCTAGTTAGATTTTTGTCAAGGTTATTCTATGTGTTGGCCTTCTCATGGCCCCACGCAAACTTTCCAATAGTCCCGTAATATGTGGGCACCTTTGTATAAACCCTTTGCTGATGGACAGGTCTTATGTTTCAACCCCTAGCGACCCAAATATACAACCTTTTCGTTCGGCCCTATATTTGCGGCAATATAAACGTCTTAGGATTTTAATAATAGTTTCTTTAACCATTTGTATAAACAAATCTCCGTCTAAGATACTTTACAAAAATAATGGGCACTTAAAAGAGTCGTTTAGTTGGTACATAGCTCAGTCATGATATAAATCGTCTTTAACTGAGGTAAGGCATGTTATTAATGAGAACAAAAAGCATGAAGATATCAATTAAAATCAAGCATCGATCAACAAAGCTTCAAAGATCTTAAAAATAATTGACCGTAAGCAAACAGCAAATATTATTTTCACCGTCAATTCATAAAGAATACAATATAACAAAAGGTTCTTACTACAAGCATTGAAATTAAATTACAATAAAAGTAAATCTGTTTGAACACTTCTGAAATTTGTGATGCACGATTTCAAAGCATGTATTCTTGGTGGCACAATAAAAATATGCGAATTCAACACCATTGTATTTGAAAGATAGCCTACCTCGATTACTTTACGAGTATGTAATTTCTGATTTTTTATGGGATCTGGTTACCGTCATCTAAGGTCATTAGCAATAGTAATATATTGTTACATACCGACAAAGAAATGCGCGACGTTCCCTACGTCCATACACTATAAAACCCTATATTTATCGGGATGGCAGGGAAGCATTTTTATGTCTCGCTTACACGCACTGCGATAAAATCGATGAAAACATTTTGTTTCAGGCATTTTTACATTTATATGAGTTTAACTAAGTCCGTTGGCTTAGCGGCCCAAAATGTGTCTTGGCATCTGAAACGAGAACACGCCTGCTCTGTCCTGTGCGATTTCTGGCCAGTTATGGGCTTGAAGCTCACATAGGTCAGCCTCCACTCTGCCCTCCACCGGTACTTGGAGCGACCGACCGGACGTCGCCCATCCGATCGTCCCAAATAGGCCCTCTTCACGCTTTGATCCTCTCCCATCCGTTCCACGTGACCGAGCCAATGGAGGCAGTGAGATAATTCTTCACATCTCTCCTATTATGTTAAGCTCGGGTAGAAACCAACCTTGGATTACATTATTTAAGTTTTAGCAGGGATCTCTAATTTCTTTTAGTAATAAATATAGCCTATATCATTCAGGGATAATGAGTCTAATGGTGCAAGAATTTTTGATGAAATGTGTCTCGTAGTAGTATTTCATACTCCTTCGTCCGCACAATTCTCCTGAAAAGGCGTACAAAATTTTTGCTTCAGGTATATATAGAGAAGATAAAAATATTAACAAAGGATTCGTTTGATCGATGATTGTGCAACAATAACAAACAACTCACAATAACCGTAAAGTTGCTAGTAATAAGAAGCTGAAATTACTTTTTTTTATACGGCCGATAGCACAAAATTGCTACAATGAAAATTGTAAGCCACCCCAAAAACTAAATAATAGTTTTCTAATAAGCGATGCCTTTTCGTGACTTCTGAAGGCGATGTGTACCGTGGCACCGCAT
Source organism: Dendrolimus punctatus (assembly GCA_012273795.1). NCBI lineage: Eukaryota > Metazoa > Arthropoda > Insecta > Lepidoptera > Lasiocampidae > Dendrolimus > Dendrolimus punctatus. The sequence goes on along the minus strand of CM022530.1, from coordinate 96,857 downwards.
GACACGGCCGCTGAAAATCAAGCCTCATCAATCAATGCCTTATTGCAACGATAAATCCCTCGGGAACTTACTGTTTATTACTTTATGTGTACACCATAGTTAACTCCGTTGACTTAGTGATGAAAAGTATCTCTTATTACTGACTTATAGATTACTTATTACTAGTGTTCGCCAGTGGTCGAAATTTGACCATAATAATTCATGTATACCTCGTTCACGATAACTTTTCCCGCAGGGTTACCAACAATCAAAAATATAACCTACAGCTAAAGTAAAAAAAAAGCTAATAATCGCGATAAGTGCTAGAAAAATTCTAACAAAATTAAAAATAATTTACGTTTTCTGATAATCACTATTTATAAACTATAATAACATGATATTAAGTGATGTAAATTTTTAGAATTTTTTAACCCTGCGGGACATGAATGAGGTCTAATTTTTTTTTATTGCAGGAGTTCAGCAGACAGGCAGACGGCCCACTTGAAGGAAAGCGGTTACCATCGCCTATGGACGTTTGCAACACCAAAGGTGCTACAAATGCGCTGCTACACTCTTAAGGGAGACTGGAACCTGAATAAGTTTGAACATTATTAAGGTTCTGTTGTCAAAAACAAGATTTCTATAATCACAGATTTCGCCTAGACAGTTAATTTATTTATAGGCATAATTAAATAAAAAAAATTGTATTCTGCATTCCTTCTCTATATAAACTAGTGTATGTAATTTCATACTACTCCGTCCGTGCAATTTTCGAAAAAAGGGGTACAAAGTTTATGCTTCAGGTAAGATTTGTGTTGTTTTGTCCTCCGGGACTTCACCGGCTAGTCTCACGCAGAAGAAAACGGTGGCCCTACCGCCAGCACTACTCTAAGTTTGGGTCAATTTTAGGACTTATATTAATTTTTTTTAAATCAATTTTGTACAGAGGTTTTACGCTTTACGAGCAACCTTCACCAAATAATTTAATGTCATGTCATGTAAGTGAGACTTCGCTCATGTCTGCGAGAAAACGTTTTCTAATTAGTAAAGGAATCCAAATTTATCTATAACATCATTATTTCATGAATAATTAATTGTGGTAGCTTAATACATTTACACTACTATAATTTTTATTAATTGTTCTAGATATTAATAGCTAAACTAGCTGCAATTTATCAACGAGCACGCCTCATCGGATTGTCACGGATATCTGCATAAATACTGATCCGACAATAAATCGTAACTATTGTTTCTGATCTGCGAACCGTGACATTTTGGATGATTTGGTACAAGCGTTCCATTTTCGTCTTCTTGCTTTATTTTTTTTACAGTACTAGCGGGCCAGGCCACCGTTGTCCTGCTCAGAAAAAAATAAAACCTAGAACCCGATTCCAGCACCATTTACCGGATTGTGAATTAAGACCGGCCGGTAACTCATATTGTACAAAATAATTTGCAAATACTTAATCTTAATATACCTAAATTACGTGTCACGTTGTTTGTCTGCCATGGACTCCTAAACTACTTAACCGATTTTAATCAAATTTGTACACCGTGTGTAGTTTGATCCAACTTGAAAGATAGGATAGCTTACATCTTAATGGACCCTGTAGATGGCACTGCAATCGGGTTCTAAATTTTATTTCTTCAGGGCTGGGAACGTCTGCCGGGACAGCTAGCTATTATATACATTACAATATTCTACATGTATTACATAGTGACATCTGCGACACTTCAATTCCAGGTAAAAACCCATAATAGCCGTCTAGTAACTCGAGTATTTTTAAGCAGTACCGCACGACACCCTAAAAGCTCCCTTCCTGCGTCACAGGAAGGGTTTCCGCTAAAATCCGTTTTTGCATGACATATTGAATTACAAGTTAGACGGTACGGAACGGCTTGTATTGAATAAGTCTTCGTTTACACGTAATAAAAGCGTACCATAATGGTATTTGTGTGGCTTTGAATAGATTTCAAAAGAATAAAATTGGCTAAGTGTCTAACGGACCACATATTGAAGGATTTCGTGCTGGTGGTGAACACCCATTACTTCCAAAAAAGAATTTGCCGAAAATATCGTTTATTTTCTTCTTCTTCTTCTTCGGCCAATTTCAGTCCACTGCTGGACATAGGCTTCCCAAGTACGCGCTCCATATCCCGGTCTCCCAGTCTCATGTTTATTTTCGTAAACTTGAATTTTTCAGAAATTTCCACTTCATAGTTGAAAAGTTATATTTCTAGGGCCTTACTTATAATCGTTTCTTAAATTTAAAGAAACTGCTCAGCAACTGATTAGTAAAAGTCTTACCTATAAACTCCTCTTTAGTCGAATATTTTGAGTACAACCTACGTTAATCATTCAAATTACATTTATCTGTGCTCCTCTTAGGTAAACAACAGGCACATTTATAAGTGAAAAAAAAAATTCATTGATTAGGGTCTGATTCTGATTCTCTTACTTAAGAGATGGCTAATCGTTTCTTAAGGAGCTTATTATAAGTAAGGCCGCTAGTGTTTGGCAAGTGCATTATTGACATATTTCTATTAAAGACTCATATAAACTTGGAGTTAGAAAGAAAACTATGTCCTACAACACAAACACAGATGGACAGGGGCCAAATTCTACTATTCCTACCTCGTCAAAATCGCCGGACACTATCGTCGCAATCGTAGCTCTGGGATTCTATTCATTTCAATGGCGTGCACGTGGCACACCACTTTATCTTTATAAATATACATACATACATAACTTCATGCCAGGACCCTTGCGGGGTAGGCACGAACAACAGAGCGCCATTCAGGCTTATTCTTACACACCTCACTTGCTTCTTTGACATTCATAGCTCTTGTCATGCACGCTCGTCTGTTCTTAAGGCTCCTGACATCACCTTCTGCTAGTACACGATCAATTTGAAGGAAGGTGTGTCGTGGCTTTCCGCGACTTCTGCATCCATCCACTTTTGCATATCTTTATAAATATCTTCAAACGAAATCTCGTCAAATAAATGTTTTAAATATTGTTAACTTTTCAATATTCATTTCTGATAATGGTAACACCAATTTTTTTCTAATATTATTCCGCCGCGATGATGTAGATAAAACATATATTTAGTAGAATAAGATTTTTTGACACTATCGCAATGGAATTGTACTTTAAATTTCTTCGCAACTCCAAGATATTGAGATAGCAGAATTCGGTCCTAGATGGTCGGACGGATATGACAGTTTCATAATGATTTCCTGTTTGCCAAAATGTTTACGGAACTCTAAAAATGGGAACCCAAAATATTTATTAATCAGAGAGCGGTAATAATAATAACAAATTAGTTTCAGTCGGTAAGTTTACGTTACTATAACCCGTCTGTAGTGAAGTATAAAGCTGGCAGTGTAATTATGTACGTGATGATATGTTGTTGAACAACTTCTGAATGATTAATGACTTTTTATATTGTAACAATAGTTGTAATTAGGGTATCCATCAGTAAACTTTTTATAAAAAATCAGATCTAGTATAACCAGTAGCAATCTCCTACTGTGAAGTCATCAAATCAACCATTGCCTTTCCATTATAAAAAAAAAATTTCGGTTGTGTAATTGTGAAACATTGTAAAAAAACGGTCAAGATCTTAAGGTTCCGTAAAGGTGAGTGAATTACGTTGTTTTTGTCTAGGCTACACAGTACGCAAGAAAATTATTTGATGTAAAAAACCCTAAACACGAAAACAACTCAATAGAAACCTATCGAAACCAATTGTCATTGAAAGTGTTTTTCATCTTCATAGTTCAAAAGTTCAGCTGAGTGAAGACACGATATTTACGATTTTAAAGGCGAATAAATTCAATAAGTAAAAAAAGTTACTTAGGAACATCATTAGAGTACAATTTTTAGAAACTGCCTAAGAATACCCCAGACGCGTGTACACAGTAAAACAATTCTTGCGTCAGATACATGTATGAGGAAGTCACGGCACCCTGACGTTCCGGCTGACACAGGTCCTCTCGGGGCATGGCTGCTTCGGGAGGTACCTGTGTCGCCTAGCTCATTTGCCGACGCCAGGGTGCCATCATTGTGATACCGGCGACGAGGTCACGGCGCTACATACACTCCAATATTGTCCTGCCTGATCTTTCGCTCACGGCCGTGGTTCACACCATGGTCGGGAGCTCGACTGGATGAGACGCCGTCTCCTCCTTCTGCAAGCACATTATGCTTGCAAAAGAGGAGGCTTTGAAGATGCCGGGGGATAAAAGTAGTCTCCCGCCAGTGGATGAGGCCAAGGGCCACCGCCTGCTAGGGCTAGCGGGGAGGCTAGGCCGCGTACCTGTACCCTGGCATAAGGCGAAGGACGAAACACCCAGGGATTTTAGAATTTTATTCGAAAAATAGCCAAGGAATAAATGTACAGCTTCAATTACAGAATATTTTGTATTTATCACAAATACAAATACAAAATATCTTTATTAAGCCTTAAGAAAAATAAAGTACAAGAATGAAATTAATGTTGAATAAAACACATTTTGGAGGCTAAAAACACTATACAATATTAGTTGACTCTGACTCTCAAACTAGGTATAATATACCTGTAATATGAGTCAATCAGAGGTTTCTCACGCCAAATGTCAGTGTTAAAATTTTAGATCACCATATAATGTGTATGTTGGTTATGTACATATAATGATGTGTGTGTGTGTGCGTGTGTGTGTCTGTAGAGAAGGAGATAAGAAGGAAGAAAGTAGGATAGAAGTTTTAAGTTTATTATGTTACTTAACGAGCACTTCAGTAGCATCATAGTTAAGCGAGAGTAAATATTTATAGACCTTGTTCTTTACTTTATATTTCGTGAGTGGATAAATTTCTAAATCCTTATTGATTTTATTTAATATATAAATTATTCAGTGATTACTTACATCCATATACGAATTAGAAAATAATTACTTTATTTACTCTGGCAGAATTAAGTATGGCGATTGCAGTGCCGCGTCTGTGGAACTGTTTTCCTGGCGCCGTCTCTGACTTTAATCATACGACAGAAACGAGATTAGTAGGCTTCTAGCATTGTCGCATGCGCGCAAACTTATCTTGAGAGCAATCTAATTTTATTATTCTATGGTAATTTAGCGCCAATATGACGCCATGTTGCATTTTTTATTTCTCTATTGACTGACAAACGCAGGCGACGGTAGCAACCTGACACCGCATCACACTGCGAAACACATTGATACGAAACTTCGACTGGCCGTGACCATGACTTGAACAATGCATGCGCTGGCTTCTTTTTTCACTTCTTTTTTTGGTCGCCGCCAGAATACTGAGGAAATTAATGGCCAGGTGAACGACCTGCGCCTCTAGCATCGTAATAGTTTGGCGCTTTGATCGCTGTCCGTGATTTCGTTGATTACAAGTAAACACAACCTCGTATACACGCTATTCAAGCTTTTTAATGTTCGACGTAATAATGGATAATAGACAATAAATGTTTATGTGCATGCTTTATATGGCTTCAGTTACTATTACAAAAATACACTATTGCAGTGTAAAACCGAATTTCACTAAATTTATACTAAACTTTGTTTATGTGTTTTTGGGAATAAATGATTAACTCGAAAGATGGTTTTTGTTTGTGTACTTTCAATAAAGTGTACAAAAAGAGATTATTCTTAATTAAAGAAAGAAAAGAAGAATGGATTTTCGAAATAAATTATAAGTTTCCCCAAAACTGAACATCCAAAGTTTATTCGAATATGAATATCGATATATGGATGCTTTATGGATGTAATACGTACTTTTTATTCATAAAATTAATTGTGTACAAATTATTAACTCTTTAGTCTATGACTCAACTCTCAACCCACGTAGTACATTAACATAATAGGAGAACTCGATCTTTTGAAAATAGACTAAATAAGATGATAGAATCAAACCATGCTAATATCAATTTAGATTACGATGCGAAATTTAAAAAAGGAACGATATTTTTTTAATGATGGCTGCCAGACATGGCGACGAACCCATTACGTCATGTCTCAATTTACCAGAGGGGAAGTAATGACGTCACCCGGCACTCCTGTATGATGCGTCAAGCGACTTATTCACAGGAATAGAGTTGCATACTTTAAGGTTGTATTTCCTTTGAACTGTAAGCACAGTGTGAATAGAAGAGATTAAATTATTTTAGATACTTATGTAAAAGTGTTGCATTTGGACATTGCATTTATTAAAATTAATCGACCTATATGAGGAAAGCGCAGGACCGAAGCGTGGCCCAAACTTGGGAACACCAACTTCCAGTAAAAGCCTGAAGAAGAAAGACACAGAATGAATCAATACCAAAATCACGCGATTTGAAAATTTGCTTATTTGTTCGCTTTCTTTCTGACGAAATCTGTTTTTCCTGCCATGACAAATACAATCTAGCAGTCGTCACCCGTGAATAATTATCTTTTAGAGCCTGCTCTATACTAGATCACGTTATCACTAAACATCAGAACAGAACAAGGGAACCTACACATTCTTTTTCCACATAACTTGCCATAGATGTATGTATAACATATTGTACTCTCACAGTGTACAAAGAATATGATCGCATTATATTATGTGACTGACTCAGCTAAGCTAATAAAATTTTATAAATAAATAAACATCTAAAGTGGATGTTAAATTCATGAAACATGTAATTCTGTCACATATTTTGATCAACATTGCCATCTCAATAATATAAGCTACTGTACAAATTTAGCATAATGTTTTTGGTTTCACAAAGAACATCTGTCTTGTGCACGTTTCCTTTGAACGGTGATTCATTTCACGATGAATAACTAACTCTTCTTTCATAAATTAATACCTACTTAAGTTGTTGAAGTGTTTGCTATAAAAAATTTAAATTATTCTCAACGTGACTTAACAAAATAAGAGTTGTTTGAAAGACATTTATTAATAGTTTAAAGTCATAACGATGTATTAAATAAGGACCCATGACACCAAAGAAAACTAAATATTAGTAAATCAGTTATAAGTAGTAGTACAATTCGCCATAAAGGCAGAAAAAAGAATCTTAGTCCGTACAGCCCATTCTGATGTGCAAGTCTTCATATATTGCGCAGTTTGTTTGTTTTTCTTTTAATGTTGAGCACGGGTCGCATGCCATATCTGATTTAGGAGGTGGGCACTGAAAATCAGTACTTACTGTGTTGGGCTACGTTTCGGCACAGCAAAATGCCGAGTGCTCATTTGCAAATTGCCGCACACAATTTCTGTATATTTCTATATATACTATTTTGTGTTTGGAGTCGCATATAGAAATAAATATTTTCTTTCTTTATTTTCTTTTAGTTGAATTGTAGTAGGTTACTCTACTGCTGCCCTTTAACGGAGTTCTTGTGAAAACTGGAAGGACCATATTTGACTATACAGTTGATATTTCTCACAAAAACACATAATATTTCTAAGATTTCTAGAATCCTTCTAATGATTTTGGTGATTTTGTTTTTGTGTCATGGAACAATGTCTTTTAGGAATTCAGAAAATAAACGGTACGAAGTTTGCCGGGTCAGCTAGTCATTAATAATAATAGCTAGTAATAGTAAACTGTGTGAATCAGGGATGTTTTAAGAAGATTAAATTTTGTTTGACTTTGAGACATACATAAATTCACGCCAGGTCCCTTGCGGGGTAGGCACGAACAACAGAGCGCTATACAGGCTTATTCTTACACACCTCACTTGCTTCTTTGACTTTGAGACAGATCTAGTAATTTCACCACCACATAATTATAACTCATTTAACAACGCATCTTAACATTTTATTTAAATATTCTTGACCTATAAGGAAACAAATTTGTCTCAACCGATGATTTATGTGTCAAGTGTAAGTAAAGTAAAAATTCCACATTCATTCCATTTTGGGCGAACATGAAAGTTAAATTGATTCCGAATTCGGGCCAGTCTCCTTATTTAGGTGGAATACAAAATGAGTTTCGTTGCATACGTGCTTTATATTCTTTTATCTGATATTTTAAACAGTTAAGAGTATAAACTGTTAGTATTGAGTTTTTTTTCTTGTGTGTCTAATTACATTATAGCCAATGTGTCGAAATACGTCAGTAGAGGAACTCCATACTACACCTCTGCAACAAATCGGTCAGTAAAGCTACGACACCGTTTAATTCTATGTTTAAATTGAAATTGATGTTAAATTCCGTTTAAAACAGATAAAGAACGAGAGGTATATGAACTTACCACACTAAATGACTTCCCCCACCTTGACTATAGTTTGTTTATAATATTGTTGCAGATCTATCTCTCTATGCTATATCTGTTCAGACAGATTGTGTAATGAATTTCAAAAATATATAAAAAAAATATGGGACAATATCAGACCAGTAGATACGGACAATGTAAATTTTGTATTTTTCATTTCTGTCACACAACACAGTATATTAGTCTATTCCACTGAAACATAGTCACATATCGGATAAAAAGCATCTTAGGTATTGATCCGGCGTATAAGCTAGCTCTGTGACGGTACATTTAAATATGTTCAGTAGTGTTTATGTGATGCATTAACAGACAGATAGACAAAAAATCTATAAGTTGGAGATTCGATATCTACTGTACTAGCCATATTATATACATTAATTTTAGCGCAAAATGCCTTAGTACTGCAAAATCATAAAATCCTTAGCACGATGACAACACAATTACACGCAATATCAGTTTAATTTCCAATTGAATCTGATACAGTTTATATAAGTTACAATTTTTCCCGAAGTACCTGTACAGTAGCCAATAGTAATGTAGAGTACCTACTAAGAAATATTATTCTGTGGTGATGTTTTGATTGTTGTCAGCTTGGCCTGGCAGCTAGGCCTTTAAACCAGATATTAGTTTACAATATAGTTTCTTCATTTTCTTAAGCCTATGTATAGCGCAGCTCAACTGTAGGTTATCGAGTGGTGCCATTAAACGGAGTTCTTGTGGCAACTAAAAAGGCCACATTTGACTATACAGTTAACATTTCTCACAAAAACACATAATTACTACTCAAAAACTATCAATATCCTACAATTATTGTATACTTTAGTCATTTTACACATTTTTAGAAAATAAAACTGCACAGCATAACATCTCCTTTCAGTTCCCGCCAAAAACAGATTATGTAAATGATATGTGTCGAAAACCGAGTCTGTACTTTGTGCGAAAAAAAACTGCCTGCGCACACGATAGACACTGTTCCATAGATAATACACTTGCACTGATCTCTTACGTCAATAAGTTTTAATTTTGTGGGTTTTTATTTAATTAAAACCATCTACGTCTCTCGGAAACTGTTTGTTGTACTCTTTTTAATCAACTTCGAAAAAAGGAGGAGGTTCTCAATTCATCGGGATCTTTTTTGTTGGTTTTTTAAATGTATGTTTGCCGATTACTCCGTGATTTATGATCCGATTTACGCGATTCTTCTTTTTTTCGACGCGGAATAGCTTCCAATTGGTCTCCTAAAAATTTTACATAGTTTGGCCCAGTAGTTTTCATTTTATGAACATTTTTTATGAAAAAAAAATCCTTTTCTTTCCATATGTACACCGCTTACTCTGAGATTTATGATTCGATTTATGTGATTGGTTTTTTGTTCGACGCGGAATAGCTGCCATGTGCTCCCCTAAAAATTTGACATAGTTTGGCCCAGTAGTTTTCATTTGACAACAGTTTTTTGTTCCCGTTTCTTGGGACCTATATTTTTTAAGAAGCGCGGCACCATTCGTAAGTCCACCCATGCATAGCTATACACTAAAAAGTAACAAATAAAAACCGACTTAAAAAACTAAAATGTTAAAATAACTTATTTCTAAAGCTATTATTATTAATATATATTATCTTAAACATCTTGAAGTCGGTGCAAAGTAAAACATAATAAAACTACTATGTTTTGAAATAAAAATTACTAAGCACCGACTTTAAGATGTTTTAGATAATATATATTAATAATAATAGCTTTAGAAATAAGTCATTTTAACATTTTAGTTTTTTAGTTTTTGAAGTCGGTTTTTTAACCGAAGTTTTTATTTTTTATAATCTCATGTAGAGTGCAATCACACAAAATTGCTATTTCACCACAGAATAAAAAAATATAGGTAACATATTAAACAATCCTAATTATAAGTTGTGTAAAATTGTACAAATGTATCCATCTCAACGGAAATATCAGAGTTATAAAGTTTTATGCATTAGCAAATTAAAACGCATTAGATTATTTAAGGGGTTATAGAGCCCTAAAAGTAATTAATCCACAAGCTCTCGAGTTACTTTGGAATATATTAATTATTTTAATGAGCATATGAGTTTCGTGTGTGCCTCTGTGCGATATTCGCCGAAGTTCAAACATCGCAGTGAACAAACTATGTTGATTTGAAGTAAAACTTGTGATATCACATGGTTTTGTTTGTTGTTTGTATGTGCAATAGGTACCAATTCGTAGAGGGCTATGGGTTCGCATACAGATAATGCTAAAATACGTCTATAGCGTCTACTAAAATATCAAAAGTCATTAAAGTATAACTCGTACTTTAAAAAGATCTAAGACTTACTATCTATAGATAGAAATAAATAAAATTGAAGTTTCTGTTTACAATTCCAAAATAACAGCTTTTTACTAAATGCGTTATAGCATATATGAGTACGGTGCTTTATTTTTGGAGCTATCAATTTTTTTTAATTGTGGTCTGTCTGTCTATTTGTTCCGGCTAATCTTTGAAACGGCTGAACCTATTTTGACGGGAATTTCACTAACAGATAGCAAATGTTATATTGTTATACGGAGTAACACAGGCTACTTGTATTTTAGAAAAAAATTAAAGGCCCATGCACATTAAATTCCACGCAGCCGAAGTCGCAGCTAACAGCTAGCAGTAAATTACAAATATAATAATATATTATATGCTTTTATGCTATGAAGACCAATCTGATTTAATTATTAATATCACGTGTTATAGCAATTATTAATATTACACACAATGTAATACAAAACAAAAAAGTTACAAAAGTGATTTTCCAATCAATTAGAAGGTATCCTTCATGGCGATAAGACTGCAAATTGTAGTTTTTATTACTTTTTGAATTTAGTTTATATTTAAGTTTTTTAAAAATAAAGTAGGCATAATAATAAATGAATAAAAAGTTTACTGAGTATCGTGTTAAAAAACAAGACACTAAGTTTTCTTTTTATGTGTTTACTGTGTTTACTACAGTTGACCATTAATAATCGGTATACGTTAGGGAGTTTACTACGTGAAGGCGCGCCGTAGCCATTAAACTATTAAAATTATTACATTTTGAATAGGTGGTACTCATCTAATTAATTTTGAAATAATAGGTAGGTAATGTTGAAGCAGATTGTTGAAACAGAAAATGGCGTTCAATTTAAAAGCGGTTAAGGTAAAATAATTTCTATCCGCAAGAGTTAACTTGACACCAGGAGCGGAATGCGCGCTACCCTCCCTACCCCCGCGTTCTTACCTCTTTCGCCGTCGACGTGTCAGTACCTCGCGTTTACGTCATTCGTGCGAAGTCTCAAGTTTACTCTTGCGGGCTGTAAGCTAAAATGACTAGACAAGATATATTAAAAAATATATATGGGCAGAACACTCATTGTATATTTCTTAGCAAAATAAATGTTACGGGATAGGAGACGACCCTGAAACAGACAAGTAAACAAAGAGTTTTTAGATAGGCGTGTTGCTGGTGAGTTTCTCACAGCTTGTTCTCTTTAAAACAAAATCATAACTTTCAAAGTACACAGAAGAAAAAATATTTTGATCAAGATAAAACTAAGTTAAAATAAATAGAAAGACGATAGACACAAAATATGCCCTAAATTGGCCTCAGTCTCAGCATAATGCTGGCCAACAAGGACCAGTGCTGTTTTTCCGCCAGGGACCAGAAAGTCAAGTCACTTTGGACATCTGACATCTGAGATGCCAGTGCTAAGTTTATATTTAAATATTAGATTCTGCCGTTCAAGCAAACAAACAAAGAAACAAACTTATCATCTTTATATATTATACTAGCTGTCCCGGCAGACGTCGTCCTGCCCGGTAAAAAATAGGGGTTGATCGTAGAGGGTTGAAAATTTAGGGTTGTATGTATCTTTTAATGCTGTATCATAAAAAAATAGAAATTAAAAATTTTGTCTAAAAAATAAAAATAAAAATTTAGGGGTGGACTACCCCTGACATTTAGGGGGATGAAAAATAGATGTTGGCCGATTCTCAGACCTACCCAATATGCATACAAAATTTCATGAGAATCGGTCAAGCCGTTTCGGAGGAGTATGGCAACGAAAACTGTGACACGAGAATTTTATATATTAGATATATAAGATAAAACTCTCTCACCTACACCAAACCCTGTCAAAATCTCCGCTTCTATTATGTTACGTTACAGAGAAATTACTTTCAGTCTGTTATAAGCTGTTTAAGTAAACAAAGCTTTTTAACTATCCCACGGGAATTCTTTAATTTTTCGGGATCAAAGGTATCCTATATGTCGACCAGGGATATAAGCTACGACCATACAAAATTTCATGTAAATCGGTCGAGTCTTTTCGGAGATTAGCCGGCAAAAACAGACACAAACAGTGAAACAAAGAAATTGTCAAAAAAAAATTAGTGTTATTTCACTTCTTACATGCCTCAGTTTTTAGCATTTTTTTCATTGTACAGAAATTTGACTTTTACAAATTTATTATATGTATAAATTTTTGGCACCACGTTTTTCTCGTATATTCTTTTGCCCCATCATGTCTGTTGTCAATCATGTGCCATTAAACATATTAAATGCCTTTATATATTTCATATTTCTTATTATTTATAATTCACACATTCTACCACTGCCGATCCCGAATTGCTACAGAAAATAATAAAATTTTGACTACCCCAAATAATTTGGATAATGTGAAAAAGGAGGGACTATGGGTAGAATACAATACAAATAAGTTAAGTTTTCTTACATTGTATTCAATAGTATGTAATTTATATTTAAATCTATGAAAAAAAGATGAAAATCCATGTGAAAAAGGGACTTTTAAAAAAAGATGAGTAATTTAGGGTATAGTCTTAGATTAGGATGGTTATCAATTATCATAATGGAACGTCAGGTCAACGACCTCCCCCTGCCTTTTTATGCATTTGACAGACGACGCTGCGTGCAAACTACCGGTAACTCCATCATTTCCTTTCACCGCAGATTGCATCGGATATTACGGTCATTTATGCATTCAACACTACAAGGCAGTCGTTTATTACGTAGTTCTTTTAAATAAGAAATCTATATATATAAGCAAAGTTTGTTTTCTTTGTCCGAGGTAAACTCGAAAACCACTGGACCGATTAGCATGAAACCACATCCATTCGACGCGGAATTAATCGTAGATGGTTATAGGCTATATATTTTTCAAATTTGCAAAAGCCCTTTGCCATGTTTTCTCAATTTGTTTCTTTATTAATTTATTTGCTCCCATAAAACAAAAGACAGGCATTTATCCTTGGTTCATTTGTTTTCTAGCTCATAAAAGAGGAACATGATTTAATATAACCTCTATGTTAGAAACAACATGATTTTCACTTATAACAAACCGTGATGCGTTTTTAAAAATTCTATAATGTCATTCACCAGGCGAAGCGGGCGGGAACGGCTACTTTTATATAAAAGTATAATTTTCTTAACTTTTTGGGAGCAAGTATTTTTCATTAGGGCATAGAAGCATATTATAGGATTAATAATTACGACAGTAAATATCACTCTGAAAAGTTTATTGATCTGCATGTAGATAGGGCCACAGATCATACTCGTTTCAGGATGTGTTATTTACAATCTACTTATATATTAATGCGAGAAGCAAAATCTCTGTATAAGGGATTTTAAAAATTCCAATCACTCGTTTGAGAGTAATACATTTGGTGTTATAAATGTCCCCAGGCGACGGTAACCGCTTACCATCAGGTGGGCCGTCTGCCTGTCTGCTGAACTCATGAAATAAAAAAATACTTCCTATACTATGTAGACGACTTCCTAACTTGTTATCGCTGTTTAAGGAGAAGAAGCGGCCAGAAACTCTCCAGCAAGACGTCTGGCTGAAAATTCATTCTATAATTTATAATATGTTACAAAGGGGAATAAACTTGCGTAGTCAAATTCAAGTCAAAATTAATATTAGGTAATCACTAATTATTAAGTATATAATATGTGGCGCTCTGTTGTTCGTGCCTACCCCGCAAGGGACCTGGCGTGAAGTTATGTATGTATGTATGTATGTACTAATTATTAAGGTTAACGTTGGTTTTATGTTTCCAAAAAAAATTGAACATTTAGAAAAAGCCCATTATTCTGACCTCAAGAAGCCTGACAAACATGTTCTATAATCCAGTATGGAATCTTAGCTGATTTATGCAAAACAAGCGTCAATTACTGAACGACGGGGATTCATGGAAAGACAATGAAACAATTAGGGTCGTGGGTGGAAGATCAAGTAATATGCAATTACGTGAGTCAAGTTTTCTCTGCGTTAAGTAAGCATAAAAACAGCCTATACATGTCCTGACGCTAAGCCTGTTGACCTGTTTGTTTTTTAGGTCCAATAACAGTAAGCGGGTTTCACAAATCTATAATCACTATGTGACCATAAACGGAAAACCTTAGCAATCAAAAAATCAAGCTTGTTAAAGTAAATCTTTTTTAAAATTAGACAAAATATCTATTCTAGTAAGAGCGTGGTCAATTTAATATAGTACAATTATTTACTTAGCTGACGGTATATATATATAATGCTAGTATATTCCAGTAGTTTTTATATAGCTTCAATGGATAGACTCGGCAATTTTATAATTTTGTAATATTATTTGGTTATCATATGAGAAAAGAGAAAGACGAAGATCTAGAAAGAGATGGGAAGATGTATTCGTAAAAATGTGTATGTGTATATTATATATTTTATTATATTTTATATACTTATATATTTTAATAACTAAACTTAATGGTAGAAATAAAGACATTTTTTTTATTTACGTTAATACTAAAAATAGCAGACAAAGAATCCAAGTTACTAAATGTACCGATTAATATGTTCTAGTGTTGAAATATATCAACAATGCCACCTATAATTTATCAAAATCAGCCAAGCAATTGGCGGTTTACAAAAGATAATTTACCGGGGCCAGATCATTACCCTACTTTTCACTTTGGTTGACTATACATGAATTCGGAATGGCGATGAACTTTTTCTTTTGTGTTTCACTGATATTACTATGGTAAAAATAAATTAACTTTAATGTATGTATACGGACATAATTTAATACTTTAACTATATTTTATGTATGTATATATTTTCAATGTATTTGTTTGTACATATCTACGACATTATAAAATACTAAACGAGCCGTGTCTATACATTAAGTTTCTTGTCTGTTTGTCCGGGATTTAAAACTACAGGACCGATTTAGATGCGGTTTTCGATGATCGACAGCTAATTCATAGACTTAAGTTCTGCTTTACTTTACTTATTTTATGTTACTTTTTATCCCGGGAATCCCGCGAGAATTTTCCCGGGAGCGGTTTGAAGTTGTTCGGATGCATAAAAATTAGCTTATTCTGACACAGCTTTCATTAAAACAATATCATGAATTATTTTATAATGGCTGCGGTTTTTACGGGTACTTTGTGTTCCGGCAATTTCGAATTATGTGTGGATGAAATCGCGGGCATACCCTAGTATATTACATAATTTTTCTGTACGTGTTTCTGATTTCTGAATTACTCCGAAACCAATTGACCGATTTTGAAAATAAAAACGTGTGTTTAAGTGGACCACGGGATGATTTACATTCACAATTGGATGGCGCTGCAATCGGGTTATAGATTTTTTAAATTTAAGGGCATGACAACACCTGTCTTATCCGCAAAATTTCTATAAATTCATCCAAAATGCCCTAAATACCGTAAAACGTCCTGAATATTGATACTATTTTTAAAATGGGTGGAAGTTTAAAGTTATATGATATTTCGCATATCAGAATAACATTGTTTATAAACAAACAAATTAATAAATTTTATAATAATCATAAAAAGCGGTAATAGTTGTATTTACTATTACCGCTTTTTGCCTTATTGACTCTATCGGCAAGCGTATAACAATTTCTACTACTATCTATAGGTAAATATACAACATAGTTTATAATAATCTACATATTTTAAACTTAACTATATCAGTTTAGAAACAATTACTATCTATATATGCGTTTTAATTACTTAGAAGCACATAAAAAGCGCGCCCAGTTGTTGCTAAGTTAATTACAATGTTTGAAATACAAATTAGAATGATTCAGCGCAGTTGAGGATAAAATCTCAATCTGATTGAACAAATTTCAGCGCATGCTCGTTACTTCGGAGTCTAGAAGATAGGTTATAGATATATTTTATATACGATATCCTAGTACCTACCTCTATATAGATATGTGAATTGTTTAAGTTATATATTAATTATATGAGAGTGATGGTGTACATGATTGTTATCCCATCACTTGAACTATGAGAGTAATTATTTAATAGCTTAATAGTATTATATATAATGGTGGTCGCCCATGGTCACTATACTTCTATAATTACAGATTTCGCCAAGGCTACACTGTTAATTTGACAATGAACAAAATAGTATATATGCTTGTGTGTGTCAAATACATGGTAGTGTGTAATGTTTTTTTATTGATTAAGGACCGCTTGCATAACGTTCCTTAAATTAAATTAAGAAACACTAAACCCATTTAACACCCTTAAATACGATTAGTCTTGCACGATGCAAAATTTGGCGCTAAATATGTTCAAAGAACTATCAATACATTTTGTGTAAAACGTATATAAGCAGTTTAATACGATTAACTAATTTTATTTAAAGGCGATCGTTGTGCAAGCGGCCCTTAATGTATTTTTATGCGTAATTTTCGCGTGCTTCTTCTCTATATAAACTATAAGTGTGTAAAATTTCATATTTTACCGTCCGCGAGTGGTCCGTTATTTTCATAATATAAACAAATTATTTTAATATCATTGTAAGTGAACTATAAGTTATGGGAAACAATTGCTTTTAAACCTTAACCTAGATTTTAATTAATAATTCTTCTATGGAACGGTATACTCACGTAGTTCGAACATACTAATCAAGGATAGTCAATAACTTGCTTCTAATATATAATTTTCGTTGTTATATTATAATTGAAGCAGTGCCCGCTGACCGAGCAAACCGCAATGACCAGCAGTGGTCGGTTCATAATTTGATACTACCCATATCACCTGCCTTGGTTTATTTAATACTATACCTGTAGAGTTAGTTTCAATAGGGTTAGTGTTTATTTAGCTTTGGCTGGCGACCTTAGTGATTACAGATATGTTGCAGAATAAGGGCCTTACTTATAATAATCTCGTTAAGAAAGGATTAGCCATCTCTTAAATAAGGGACTCTGAAGCCCCTAATCGATGGCTGTTTCAAATAAAACTTGCCATCTTGCCTCTTAGCAGTCACTTAAACTACCTCTCGATGTTGGTTATTTTTGTCAGTCATTTATGAGTTACTTTACCACCACCTCTTATCCTTAAGAGGAGTTTATGGGTAAGATTTTTGTTAATCAGTTGCTTAGCAGTTTTTTAAATTTAACAAACGTTTATAAGTAAGGCCATAAATGTTTAGTACGTACGTCATATATTTCATACTGAATGTAGTGCACATTTGCTACAATTTCAGTAATTGTAGAACATACTACTGTATAAAATTTGGTTTTAGAAAGAAAAACAATTTTTATCTAGACGTGTTGTTTGGGATTTTTTCCTTGGTAGCAATATCACCAAATATCACGTTGCGAAGCGGTTTACAAAGAATAAGAAAAGGAATTAAATGAAAATGTTGGTCACCTTAAAGTCGACTTTTGCTTGCACGTGTACAAGAACAATACTGCCACCATTTTAATAAAAGTTTCGTTTAGACAATATAGAAACATAATAATAGAAAATTGCAATATTGGCAATGACAGACGCTGAGATTAACAATAAGAAACAAAGAGGATATACAATAAAAAGGTTATACATGTGTAAAAATCTTCTTGGGTAAGATACAAAATCAAAGAACTTTGATCTAAGTAATTTTAAACTTAATTGTCAAATAATTAATCATATTATTTTGGTGTACATACAGTCTTAGTTTGAAAAGATAACACGTGCTCGCGGAACGTTAAATGATCCAATTTGAAAACTGGCCAACATTTTCATACCACGACTGTACTGTAATATTTTTGAAATATTATTCTTTCAAAAATTTATTCCCAGGGAAAAAATATAAAACACACAAACATTCTAATAGACACTCAAGTTCATAAATATGTTTCTAATATGGTTTGTTAAGTCTTGAATAGATAACATTCTAAGAATTTGATAATAAATTTATCGTTAGCAATTTGCAAACGGGTGAAATTTCATCGTAGCTAGGTACTGTAACGACTAAAACCTTCTTAGTCGTTGTTTATATTAAGAAATATAATATTTTTGAATGAGAATATCGAATGCCTCAAAAAACAATCGAAATCAGAATTGTATCGGGCCGCGCACTGAATAGATGTTATAGCTTCCTGCTTGAAAATATAAAGAAAACATTCCAAGAACCAGTCTTTTCATTAGAAAGCCGGTACCGAGCTCAAGCCCTGGGTGCGCCACATGGTGGAGGCGCCTGACCCTCCAAGTTGAGAAGAGAAGACTGGTTACTGACGTATCAAAGGGGAAATAGCACATCGTGGTGGAAGTGCTACGTTAAAAAGCAATTTAATTATTAAAACGTTTTATTTAATATTCAGTTTCGTGTGCAAGCCATGTCGAAGTTGAGCTGATCCTCCCTTGAAAAGGACGAACGAGAAGAAGCAGCGACGAGCTTCATTGTCAGGATTTCTCTATATCTGGTGATGTTAATTTGATTATTTTAAAACATGTCGCAAAAATACTCAGGGGTCAATGGTGATTTTGGGGAATTTCTAACGCAATTCAATATCATCGCCGCCGTAAATAAGTGGGACGATGCTAGTAAGGCTCTCATATTCGCAGCTTACCTGGAAGGCGCGGCCTTGTCATTCTATAGGAGAATATACGATGACAAACTTACCTTCCCAGATCTAGTATCAAGGTTTAAAAATGAATTTAGTCATAAAAGGGATTATGCCGCGGATTTTTACAATATTAGGCATAACTACGACCAGAGTATTTTAGATTTTTTATATGCTGTTGAAGAATTGGCGCATAAAGCTAATATTACAGACGAAAAGAAGATAATTTTACGGTTTGTTTCGCACTGCAATGAACCGTATAGGCAAATGTTGTCATTACAACATTTTCGGTCAGTTAGTGAATTAAAACAAACAATTATACAACACCATAACATTTATAATAAACACGACACAAATATTAGGTTGCCTGTTACGATGGAATCCGTGGGACAAAATAAAATACACGAAGTTGTTACGAAAGAGTCCTTGTCCAAATTGCAAGACAATCGGTCACCGAGAGTTGGTTATTCTGAGAAGCCAAGACAGGAGCGGCATTGGCCTAAAAGACCATATTTTTCACGGCCTTGTGATCTAAAGCTTTCGCAACAGTCGAACTCTAACAAACACACAGAAGGGTCGACATATGCAGTGGATGGTTTGAAGTTAAATTCTTCATCATCTCCGGTTATTTTGGTTGAATGTGCTGATCAGCAGTTTCAAGTGTTGGTGGATACAGGGGCGTCCGTGTCTGTTATTTCGTCCCGAATTATTAGCCAACTGCATAAAGAGGACAAAATTGAGCCAATTTCATACGATATAACGTTGCGTGGAGTTGAAGGTTCCACACTGGAAATCTTAGGGCAAATTCCACTTTTCTTTTCTATAGATAGGGTTTTATTTAAATGTAATTTTATTGTTGTAGATAATTTACGCCCAAATTGTATTTTAGGACAAGACTTTTTATTTTCTAATTCTGCTGTCATTGACTTTGAATTATGCTTTGTCAAAATAGGAAAGGCCAAAGCTAATTTTATTACGAAAGAGATTGTTAATATTGATTTTTATTCAGAAAACTCATTAATGTTAGGTGAAAAGATAGATTGTAAACCGTCGAATAATGAATATGTTTATTCAAATAATTTGTTTAAAAATGGTGAAAAGTTTTTATTCTCCGATAACGAAGAGAATATAAGAAATAAGTCAGACAATGTATTGTCATATAAATCGGGTGGCATTGTTGTAAGTTGTGGTTCGGAAAAACAACCAAATATTATTAATGATGATATGATCAGCCAAAATGAGCTGATGGGGTCGCAGTCGTCGGTCTGCGAGAATAATAGGAATGAAAATGTTGGTTCTGTATGTAATGAGAACGTTGTTCGTATGGATGCTCAACGAGATAAGGGGAATATTAATATGGTGAGTTGTGGTGAACAGTTATACAGGGGTGTTGATGTTCCAGAGAACAAGCAGTATAAGAAGGCTAAGATGCAAGCAGGTTTGCGGGTGAAAGAGTCCGCAGTGAAGTTTAGCAGACGGTTTCGAATGAAGAGAGAAGAGAAAGGATTTGAAAGGTATGATCAAACTTGTATGGGTTATCGTGAAAGGAAGAAAGAGAAGGTTGTTGTGAGGTTGTGTAGATGTTGCAAGAGGCAGATGAAGGATTTGGTTGGAAATGAGTGTATGACGTGTTTGTCAAAGTATAATGTTTCTAAGGGTAGTGAAGTGAAAGGAAATTGTGGATATGGAATGGAAACAATGTGTAGAACGTTTGAAGAAGGTTATCGGGGGTCATTTCATTCGCCTAGAAGAAGACCTACAATTTCATCAAAGTCGGTTAATTTTTATAAGAGTCCCTGTTAAGCGATTTTTTGTTTGAGAATTTTATTTAATCAAATACTTATGTGCTCTTTGTTATTGTTATTAGTGGATATGTTTTTGCATTAATTAAATATTAGATAGGAAGTTAGTTAGGTTTGTTAGTAACATTGTTGTATATAGATGTACTTAATGATTATTTTTGTTTCATGTCTACAACTTGCTGAGCCACTACTAGACCAACGAGTCGACATCGGCTGCAACAAGGGGAGCAATGGGAGCAAGATAAACGGCTTAAATAGTTTTTTTTGCCGGTTGTTAGGGCAAATTGGGGAATAGCTTATAATCTTGTGGAACACTGTATCAAGCTGTTATGAATTTACGACAACCTTGCAAACCGGTCATAAGGCTGTCATGGCTTCCGGGTGTCCGCATAAGACACAAAAAGTTTGTTTTGGGTTCTTTATAGTTATGGGAATTGTATGTTATTATTTTAGAGCTCCCACATTGAACAGTTGTGCCGATGCTTGATTATTGGTCGTTTGTCAATTTTTAGCTAGGAATTTAGCTTTTCCGAAATTTTAAACATTGTTCTTTGGGCTCACTTGTAGACAAGATCGACTGACTTTTTGACGGGTTTTGTCAGCCGGAGTCAGGACGTATGATACTACTGTCCTGGTTGGGCACTTAGTAAGTGCCATCTTGCGCATTGTAACTCTTCCCGCCTTAGGTAGGGACTAGCTTAGGGTTTTGTTTACGGGAAATTTTCCTCACTTCACCGTGACGAAAATTTCCTCGGAGGCCCGCGGGATGTAACGACTAAAACCTTCTTAGTCGTTGTTTATATTAAGAAATATAATATTTTTGAATGAGAATATCGAATGCCTCAAAAAACAATCGAAATCAGAATTGTATCGGGCCGCGCACTGAATAGATGTTATAGCTTCCTGCTTGAAAATATAAAGAAAACATTCCAAGAACCAGTCTTTTCATTAGAAAGCCGGTACCGAGCTCAAGCCCTGGGTGCGCCACAGTACCTACTATTATAATCTTATAGGCTATTATTTACGACTGTATGAAGTAAAAAAAAACTTCGTTTAAAAAAACCGACTTCAAAAACATCTTAAAGTCGGTGCTAAGTATTTACTATTTTTTGTATTTATTATTGAAATTTTGACATGATGGAAATTACCTGGAGCCCCCCGCGACATCATACAACGTAGAAAATAAAATCGATTGAATGTGACTTTGAAAACAGATTGTCGTATAACCCTCAGACTATTAATTGATTCGACCGTACTAGTATATCTACATATATTACGTACACCCACACACAATAATTAGCCATCGATTGTTTGTTGTGTCTGTTATTGTTAAACGCTCCACATTTACTTTATACAGAAATTGTTTTGTTTGATCGCCCACTAGATGTCACAGTTTAATAATGAAACGTGATGAACATTCCAATATACGGTTTTTTCATTAAGGGGATTTTTAATATACTTTTACGCACACTACCTTGAAAGTAACTCGGGATCGGGAGTCGGGAGTCGTCGAGTAGTTTTGGGCAGTACATAGTTATACAACGAGTTTGTAAGAGTGACATGACATTTTGTACTGAACCAGTACAATGTATGTACTATACAACACTTCAAATGAGACGAGGACATTTGTACGGTGTACACCGCGGCAGTACGCGTCAATCCCTCATTTGTTTTGTCCCGTTCAAAACTAGTTCGGAAATGTTCATTAGGAATCGTATGTGCTCGCCCTCGGTCACTTCATTTTACTGCCAGTCGTAATATGACATTGTCATGTCAATATCCTTAGATGCGGTATTGTACTGTTGTAGCATACGTTTCGTTCCTTCGTCTTAGTTTTGAGTAGTAGCATCACAAAACTTTTAAAGTGGTACATCCCCAAACATGGTATATCCCCAATTAAGCAAGTTACGCTTGTGATATGGATAATATACAACTACTCTGGGTCCGATACCAGACACCCAGACCATAGTAAATAACGGAGAAAGTTTCCGAAATTTACCATACCAGGAATCGAACCAGGACTGCGTTGCAGTGAGCTACGTAGGCAATGGCTTAGCCAGCTCAGCCACATAGGCCGCCATCACGTATTATGCTAAACTTTGCTATAGTATTACGATTGCAATCCTGGAGCAGTTCCAATTATTATAGACTTGCATGTATTCATGCAGTGCATTGCCCATCACGCCACGCGAAAGCTCGTCGCATTAATTATTTATTCACACATGGACTGACCGGAGTCACGATTATATTCAAATTCATAGACAGTCATATCATTGTTTTAACTACATCGTCTGTGTAGTTTTTTTTATTGCATGAGTTCAGCAGACAGGCAGACGGCCCACTTGATGGAAAGCGGTTACCATCGCCTGTGGACATTTATAACACCAAAGGTGCTACAAATACACACCTTGTCACTAATTCCGAAACACAAATCGAGGTTGTTATGGCGGTATACTCTAGACCAGGGGTGGTAGCCATTCAGTTGGGCAAATGCCCTACAGGCCACCCGGTCGCAGGATATTGTATTCTTCCTCCGTTCCTACACGGATAGTTTACGTCCTATGTATAAGTCCTGACCTTCAATCCCGGTTCGGAGAGTTCGCTTCAGAGGTCTTACCAGTGGCGTAGTTCGCCTGAGACAGGCTCTGTATCAAAATTTATTGCGGGGCCCAAAGGACAGGTAAAGTGTTTTTTTTATAAAAGAAACAAAAAACGCTCGAATCGAATGAAAATAATTACATATTTTTTTTTAAATTTATGGAAGTATAGGTTTGCGTTTGACCACTGTCTCACCTGATGTTGAGTGATGACGCAGTCTAGGATGGAGTACGCTTACCTAGAAGATACCTATTCACTCGTGACTTGAAGACTTCAAGATTGTATTTGTCAGGAAAAACAGACTCCGGCAAATTATTCCAATCTTCGGCAGTGCGCACCAGAAAAGAAGAGGCGATACGCTTAGTTTTGACTGGTGGTGTTTCCACCATGTAACGGTGGCGTAAGCCGGTCCGTCTGGTTGGTAAAAAGGGGATGGAGGAATCAGCTCGTGTAATTCTGAGGAACACTCCCCGAAATGTATCCGATAGAACACAGAACACATATTGATTATAAGTTATTACTTATACTCAGTGCTCTTAGGAGCTAAGTTAGACAAACATCAAATCAAAGATATACTTTTCTCTCCTAAGTTATTTATCAAATCAACCACAGTTGAACGTTATTGCAGTTTTTCTAGATGTTCTGCCTCTATAGACAATAATGTTAAGTCTGATAACTGTTTCCGATGGTCCAGCAGTTATTCCCAAACATTTTATTAATCTCTAAAAGATTATAGATAACATTTTAAGAATTTTATGAAAGAGAGTGTCGGGGTGAAGGTAAGGAAAGGAATGCTCCGGTGGTTCGGGCATGCGGAACGAATGTATGATGAAAGAATGGCTAAACAGATACACAATGCAAAAGTGGATGGATGCAGAAGTCGCGGAAGGCCACGACACATCTTCCATGATCAAATTGATCGTGTACTAATAGAAGGTGATGTCAGGAGCCTTAAGAACAGACGAGCGTGTGTGACAAGAGCTATGAATGTCAAAGAAGCAAGTGAGGTGTGTAAGAATAAGCCTGTATGGCGCTCTGTTGTTCGTGCATACCCCGCAAGGGACCTGGCGTGAAGTTATGTATGTATGTATGTATTTTAAGAATTTTGCTATTTCTTTAAACACTTTAATTGCCCCTGTAGCTTGGACATATGTATACATTTTGTGTTTATATTTAAGAATATTAATTATTGTATGTGTCCCAAACAAATTAAATGAATAAATAGAAGTGAACCTTGAAAGAGGTTATCATTACTCAAGAACCCATTGTATTCTGGAATAAATAGCCTCTTTGTTCCGAGTTGGAAGAGATGACAAGTCTCGCTAAACGCAGCAATATGCTAAGTACCAGTCTCATCTGTAAGAAATGCACTGTACATTTTTGAGTTTTTTTTTATTAAGCAAAGTTGCTTTCAGATATTAATGCATTTTTTCTTAAATTTACACAAAAGGTAGAGAATTCGGATGGTCGATTTTTTGGCCTTCTGCGATTTAAATGACAAATTGAAGATCAACTAAGATTAAAGCTGTTTTATAAGTGGTTAAGTTAATTATAATTGTAGCAGTCGAAGTCCTAAAGTTCTAGTTCACTACTATACATATACTATAGGTACTAATTTACTGATCGATTCCCTATTTCCCAAGGCTTCCCAATAGCATAGTGTGTTAACCGATTTAAATCTTATTGTATCGATACATATAATAAAATTGTAGAGGTCGAATTTCTGTACAATGAAAAAAAATTGCTCAAAATCGAGTCAGGGGGATGTAACAAGTGAAATAGAACTAATTTAGTTTTTTTTTTGTTTCTCTGTTTGTACGGGATAATCTCCGAAACGATTGGACCGATTTAAATGAAATTGTGTATGGTGGTAGATTATATCCTTGGTCAACATATAGGATTTTGATCCCGAAAAATCAAAGAGTTCTCGTGGGCTAGTTAAAAAAACTTTTCACGCGGACGAAGTCACGGGCAGAAGCTAGTATAAGAGACCTTATGTAATAGGTTAAATATCGCAGAACCATAAAAAAATAATTAAATAGTTCTAGGAATGTGGGTTCTGATAAGGGTTTCTGTGTATAAATACCCGAACAATTAGCGATTTATCTAGATATCCGATCATTATCTACCGCAAAGGTGTTAGTGAGGGATTCAGAGACCTAATATAATAGGTTAAAAATCGCAGTACTATTAGTAATTAATAGTAAACATGCAATGCATAGTAAAAGGTTTCGTACGAGCAATGACAGAATTTTCAATGTGTTACCCACGGTTACTATTCACGAAAAATATAACAAGGATTACAGATTCTGATGAGAGAAATATTATATTAAATTATTTTCACTTATTACCTACTAGCGGACACATAGGTGTAAGTAGATAGAATGTTTAATAATATCAAGAGATATTATTTTTGACCATGAATAAATGACGATAATTTGCAGAAAAAAAGGAGTTAAAATTATTTTTCTATAAGGATAATAAGGATGTAAGAGTAAGTAGTTTCTACAAAAAAAAGTGTTTGTTGTAATAATTTTTTTTTCTTTTAAGGTAAGGTAAGGTCTTGTAAGCGTTTGTATTGTTTATTGTTGGGGGGGCCAGCGCACAAAAATTAAGAATTTGCACACTTAGCAATAATGTAGTATATAAGGTTCTCATTTTGTTAAAACGACACAGAATAATCAGAATAAATACATCATACACTTCAGGACAATGTAGTTTTACTACTGTAACCACCTCAATCCGCCGCAGTCACCGCTCCATACCACAATAATAAAAAAATATAAATGGTTACTACATCATTACTGGCACCATCAGGGAATGGCGCTTTATTAATTTATTTAAAATATTAAGAAATCCCAAAATTTTGTATCCATGCAATGATAATAAGAATAATTTAGTTTGGCTTAAACATACGGCCTCCCGACGCTTCTGTGGTTGAGTCTTAGCCGGCCAAACTTACGGGAAACGGGTTCGATTCCCGACTTGGTAAATTTGGTAAACGAACTTTGTGTTATTTACTACGGTCCGGGTGTCCAAGACTGGCATGAAAGTGGTCGGTTGTATTACTACCCATAACATAACCGTATCTAGTTTTGCTTGGGACATGTGTGTTTGTCTGCCGATTATTTATTTTAACACCTTGAATAAGCTTAGTGAGTTATAAAGTTTTATATTTAAATTGGTCACCAATTACGTCATTTTCCTGATACTCTACATTGCAAATAACAATATACTTAGGTATTTCCGAGTAATGCAACCGCAAAATGACAAAAATAAAACTTACATACCACATCTGTACCAATTGAATTGTTTAATTAATCCCATTTTAATTGCTTATTGCAGGTGTATGTATGTGGTGGTGGGTGGTGTCGTGGTAGCGTAATGGCTAGCGCACTTGTCCCAGACTCAAAGGGTGCGGGTTTGATCCTGGCCGGCACGCATGCACCACTTAGTTAGTCACTAAACTGATCTAATGTGCATATTGTTGTAATAACCACGTGCAAAACGGTGAAGGAAAACGCAGTGCTGCAACCTGCACATCGAGATAACCGATGTGTCAAACCTGCCAAACCACCTTGTACAAGTTAGGCAAGTATACTGTTCGTTCCCCCGAAAATGGGAGGCCCGAGCCCAGCAGTGGGACATTTACTGGGCTGATATCTTAATATATATAAATTACGTGTCACGTTGTTTGTCCGCGATGGACTCCTAAACTACTTAACCGATTTTAATCAAGTTTGCACACGGTGTGCAGTTTGATCCAACTTGAAAGATACTTTTTATACCGTTGGAACCGGTAGGTGGCGCTGAGATCGGGTTCTAGATGCCTCCTAAACACCGGGAGCGATTTTGGTGATTTAATTTTTCTGTGTTTGAGTAAATGATGATGATGATGATTAAAATCCATAATTGGAACCGGTAGGTGGCGCTATGATCGGGGTCCTAGATTTTATTTTTTACGAGGATTTATATATGTTTATTGCAGGTGTATTCAATGTTATAAATAAAACAATATCTTATTATTTGAAAACTAAAACAGAACCGTTGCACTGACTCTGATATATATGGTCTGTTAAACTTCAAATACTGGTCATAAAGTTTCTTATTTAACTCTTAATAAAGTATTCAATTTGCATTAGTTGGTAACAAAGTAAAGAATAATTAGTTATGTATAAGCTAACAATACAAAAATTTCATGTTAGATTTATACATTTAATAATAAACTTTAATTAGGAACTCTTCAAGCTATGCATAACGAATAGTAGCTCAGTGAGTGAAGTGAGTTCGAAAAAAAAATTTTTTTCAAGCAATCAATATCTTTATTTGCAAGAATGTAGTTTATACAGGTGTTACATGATTGTAGATGCACAGTACATTCTACCACATATTGGTGTACAAAATGATTGAAATCAAACTTAAAATTAAATTAACATAAATATTCTAATAAAAAAGTTAGTTTTTGATACAATACAAGTAATTAATGTCAAGAGAAATAACAACAAATACATCACTAAGCTTTTCCGTTCAGATAATAAGGACAAGCATTTTTTTTAAGAAATAGAAACACTCCTTGATCAGCCACTTTTTTAAGATTACAGTGAATTTTCTTGGGGTGCGTTTATAATATCATTTGGCAAAAAGTTAAATACAGTTCCTTCTGAAGAGATCCAGAGAAGGCACAGGCATCTTTAACTTTACTTGCGTCATAACGTTTGTTATAGTAGTGGTCGCCCGTGGTCAAAATTCGACCATAGTAATTTATGTCAAAAGCCTATAAGTCTATAATTGCAGACTTCGCCAAGGCTACACTGTTGAACCCATTGTATTCTGGAATAAATAGCCTCTTTGTTCCGAGTTGGAAGAGATGACAAGTCTCGCTAAACGCAGCAATATGCTAAGTACCAGTCTCATCTGTAAGAAATGCACTGTACATTTTTGAGTTTTTTTTTATTAAGCAAAGTTGCTTTCAGATATTAATGCATTTTTTCTTAAATTTACACAAAAGGTAGAGAATTCGGATGGTCGATTTTTTGGCCTTCTGCGATTTAAATGACAAATTGAAGATCAACTAAGATTAAAGCTGTTTTATAAGTGGTTAAGTTAATTATAATTGTAGCAGTCGAAGTCCTAAAGTTCTAGTTCACTACTATACATATACTATAGGTACTAATTTACTGATCGATTCCCTATTTCCCAAGGCTTCCCAATAGCATAGTGTGTTAACCGATTTAAATCTTATTGTATCGATACATATAATAAAATTGTAGAGGTCGAATTTCTGTACAATGAAAAAAAATTGCTCAAAATCGAGTCAGGGGGATGTAACAAGTGAAATAGAACTAATTTAGTTTTTTTTTTGTTTCTCTGTTTGTACGGGATAATCTCCGAAACGATTGGACCGATTTAAATGAAATTGTGTATGGTGGTAGATTATATCCTTGGTCAACATATAGGATTTTGATCCCGAAAAATCAAAGAGTTCTCGTGGGCTAGTTAAAAAAACTTTTCACGCGGACGAAGTCACGGGCAGAAGCTAGTATAAGAGACCTTATGTAATAGGTTAAATATCGCAGAACCATAAAAAAATAATTAAATAGTTCTAGGAATGTGGGTTCTGATAAGGGTTTCTGTGTATAAATACCCGAACAATTAGCGATTTATCTAGATATCCGATCATTATCTACCGCAAAGGTGTTAGTGAGGGATTCAGAGACCTAATATAATAGGTTAAAAATCGCAGTACTATTAGTAATTAATAGTAAACATGCAATGCATAGTAAAAGGTTTCGTACGAGCAATGACAGAATTTTCAATGTGTTACCCACGGTTACTATTCACGAAAAATATAACAAGGATTACAGATTCTGATGAGAGAAATATTATATTAAATTATTTTCACTTATTACCTACTAGCGGACACATAGGTGTAAGTAGATAGAATGTTTAATAATATCAAGAGATATTATTTTTGACCATGAATAAATGACGATAATTTGCAGAAAAAAAGGAGTTAAAATTATTTTTCTATAAGGATAATAAGGATGTAAGAGTAAGTAGTTTCTACAAAAAAAAGTGTTTGTTGTAATAATTTTTTTTTCTTTTAAGGTAAGGTAAGGTCTTGTAAGCGTTTGTATTGTTTATTGTTGGGGGGGCCAGCGCACAAAAATTAAGAATTTGCACACTTAGCAATAATGTAGTATATAAGGTTCTCATTTTGTTAAAACGACACAGAATAATCAGAATAAATACATCATACACTTCAGGACAATGTAGTTTTACTACTGTAACCACCTCAATCCGCCGCAGTCACCGCTCCATACCACAATAATAAAAAAATATAAATGGTTACT
Organism: Dendrolimus punctatus; assembly: GCA_012273795.1. Classification (NCBI taxonomy): domain Eukaryota; kingdom Metazoa; phylum Arthropoda; class Insecta; order Lepidoptera; family Lasiocampidae; genus Dendrolimus; species Dendrolimus punctatus. The sequence goes on along the minus strand of CM022530.1, from coordinate 67,001 downwards.
ACATCATTACTGGCACCATCAGGGAATGGCGCTTTATTAATTTATTTAAAATATTAAGAAATCCCAAAATTTTGTATCCATGCAATGATAATAAGAATAATTTAGTTTGGCTTAAACATACGGCCTCCCGACGCTTCTGTGGTTGAGTCTTAGCCGGCCAAACTTACGGGAAACGGGTTCGATTCCCGACTTGGTAAATTTGGTAAACGAACTTTGTGTTATTTACTACGGTCCGGGTGTCCAAGACTGGCATGAAAGTGGTCGGTTGTATTACTACCCATAACATAACCGTATCTAGTTTTGCTTGGGACATGTGTGTTTGTCTGCCGATTATTTATTTTAACACCTTGAATAAGCTTAGTGAGTTATAAAGTTTTATATTTAAATTGGTCACCAATTACGTCATTTTCCTGATACTCTACATTGCAAATAACAATATACTTAGGTATTTCCGAGTAATGCAACCGCAAAATGACAAAAATAAAACTTACATACCACATCTGTACCAATTGAATTGTTTAATTAATCCCATTTTAATTGCTTATTGCAGGTGTATGTATGTGGTGGTGGGTGGTGTCGTGGTAGCGTAATGGCTAGCGCACTTGTCCCAGACTCAAAGGGTGCGGGTTTGATCCTGGCCGGCACGCATGCACCACTTAGTTAGTCACTAAACTGATCTAATGTGCATATTGTTGTAATAACCACGTGCAAAACGGTGAAGGAAAACGCAGTGCTGCAACCTGCACATCGAGATAACCGATGTGTCAAACCTGCCAAACCACCTTGTACAAGTTAGGCAAGTATACTGTTCGTTCCCCCGAAAATGGGAGGCCCGAGCCCAGCAGTGGGACATTTACTGGGCTGATATCTTAATATATATAAATTACGTGTCACGTTGTTTGTCCGCGATGGACTCCTAAACTACTTAACCGATTTTAATCAAGTTTGCACACGGTGTGCAGTTTGATCCAACTTGAAAGATACTTTTTATACCGTTGGAACCGGTAGGTGGCGCTGAGATCGGGTTCTAGATGCCTCCTAAACACCGGGAGCGATTTTGGTGATTTAATTTTTCTGTGTTTGAGTAAATGATGATGATGATGATTAAAATCCATAATTGGAACCGGTAGGTGGCGCTATGATCGGGGTCCTAGATTTTATTTTTTACGAGGATTTATATATGTTTATTGCAGGTGTATTCAATGTTATAAATAAAACAATATCTTATTATTTGAAAACTAAAACAGAACCGTTGCACTGACTCTGATATATATGGTCTGTTAAACTTCAAATACTGGTCATAAAGTTTCTTATTTAACTCTTAATAAAGTATTCAATTTGCATTAGTTGGTAACAAAGTAAAGAATAATTAGTTATGTATAAGCTAACAATACAAAAATTTCATGTTAGATTTATACATTTAATAATAAACTTTAATTAGGAACTCTTCAAGCTATGCATAACGAATAGTAGCTCAGTGAGTGAAGTGAGTTCGAAAAAAAAATTTTTTTCAAGCAATCAATATCTTTATTTGCAAGAATGTAGTTTATACAGGTGTTACATGATTGTAGATGCACAGTACATTCTACCACATATTGGTGTACAAAATGATTGAAATCAAACTTAAAATTAAATTAACATAAATATTCTAATAAAAAAAGTTAGTTTTTGATACAATACAAGTAATTAATGTCAAGAGAAATAACAACAAATACATCACTAAGCTTTTCCGTTCAGATAATAAGGACAAGCATTTTTTTTAAGAAATAGAAACACTCCTTGATCAGCCACTTTTTTAAGATTACAGTGAATTTTCTTGGGGTGCGTTTATAATATCATTTGGCAAAAAGTTAAATACAGTTCCTTCTGAAGAGATCCAGAGAAGGCACAGGCATCTTTAACTTTACTTGCGTCATAACGTTTGTTATAGTAGTGGTCGCCCGTGGTCAAAATTCGACCATAGTAATTTATGTCAAAAGCCTATAAGTCTATAATTGCAGACTTCGCCAAGGCTACACTGTTAATTTGACTTTAACAATAAACAAAAGAGTCTATATGCGTATTGTGTTTAATGTTTTTTTATTGATTTAAGGCCGCTTGCATAACGATCGCCTTTAAATAAAATTAGTTGATCATATTAAGCTGCCTAAATACGTTTTGCATAAAATGAATTGTTTAAACATATTTATCGGCAATGTTTGCATTGTGCAAGACGCTGATTGTATTTAAGGGTGATAAATACGTTTTGTGTTTCTTAAATAAATTTAAGGAACCGTATTCAAATGCTCTTTAATGTATTTTTATGCTTATTTAACAAAAAATGCAGTCTGAACTCCTTCTCTATATAAACTATAAGTGTGCGAAGTTTCGTACTCCTCCGTCTGCGCAATTTTCGAAAAAAGGGGTATAAAGTTTTGACTTCGTTTTTGCTTCACGTATTAATATGTAACTAATATTAGGGACTAGATAAGTCCATACAACTCTTCCCAAAATAATAAAAATTCAGTAACAAAGATATTGAGAAGGAACATATAAAAACTTGACGGCCTCTGTGGTTAAGCGGGCTAGGCCTTTTCCGGCCTACTACAGTGCAACACAGAGGCTCCGGGTTCGATTCCTGGTATAGTAAATTTCGGAAACGTTTTTTGTCCGTTATTTACTATGGTCTGGGTGTCTGGGATCGGCCCCAGAGTAGTCCGTTGTATATTACCCATAACACAAGCGCAACTTGCTTAATTTGGGGATATACAATATGTGTGTTTGTCTACCGATTAAAAAAAAATCTAGAGTCAAATTCAAATTTGTGTATATTATTATGGTTCATAGTTTCCATCGACAAAAACTTTATGTAACACTAGTCTTGTTTATACCAGAGCGTAGAGTATAAAAACCAAATCAATCTTAATGATAAAAAAACTTACAGTTTTATAAATTCGCTTTACATTATACAGAATAACAATGTAGTATGTAATTATTCATGTGTCTGGAAATTTCGGCAAGATAGTTTTTGGTTTCGCAACACTTAGGCCGATTTTTACCAATCTTCAGATAAAAGTTATTTATGGAATAAAATATAACATGACTAAATTAAAAATTATCGGGTGAATAAAACAGTTCAGCTGTTTCACTCTACAGTCAGTCTGATTATAATTTACCCGATGCTTACTTTTGTCTGATGTTTGAAAATTCGAGTGATAGAGTTTAAAGACGATTCGGTAAAACTTGAATTAGTTTTGCAATAAGCAAAACGGCTGTAAATAAAGTGAAGTTAAAACTCAAAACGAGTAAAAGAAAAATTTAAACGCATTTAACGCTTAAATGGATCATATTTTGATTATAAGTTTTTATAATTTCAATTTTCGATGTGAACATTAGGAAACACGCAGTATATTGTCAGAATCGAAAACTAAAAAAAAACAAAAAAAATAACAATAAAATTCATGCACATTTTCGTTAATTTTTATAATGTAATTTGATTGATCGAATAATTTAAACACTTTTCAGGCCTATTGAACACATGTTATTCTCGAAGTTTCTTATGGTCTTGAGACCTAACTATGAAAATCTCTTTAAAAATCTTTTAATTAATATGATTTTTAAAAGAGCTTTTTCTGGAATAATGGCTTAATAATTATAATACATTTTCCTAGCTGTAAAAAAAGTTATATATGAAAAATAAACAACTTACCATTTTGAAGTTGTAGATTACAAAACGTAAGGGGTAAAAATAGGATAGTGTGGCGTGGCGGTCAGTTAGGCAACGCACCGGGCCGGACTGTGCTCCGCGGGTGTGCACTACCGCTTTTATATCCGCGGCCCGAAGCGCATGGCGTTATTCTGGACAACTTTTAACGGGAAGGGTTGATAATCGTTAAAGAAGGGTATATATGGATTCCAGCCTTGACGGAAGAGCGCCGAAAGCTTGTCGACTTTACTGGATTTGACACCTCGCTCCCGGCCCTGGTACGCACCATAGTCGGGAACAAACCCGGATGGGACGCCATCTCCTCCTTTTATGTGTCATGTTTGCGAAGGAGGAGGCAGACCAAGAGCGTGAGCAGACTTCCTTGCTCCGTTCCCGCCAAAGGGGGACGTGACGGCGCCGGAAAGTGAGCCGTGAGCGGGCAGCGCGGGTGAGGCCTCATGGTGAATAGGGGTTCTGACTCACCTGCACATGCCGTCAAGATGTGAGCGCAAATTTCCTCACGCGCTTATATCTCCTCCGGTGTGGCGAGTTACAAACCACCCCACTCCGGACTAGACCTAATAGATGCCAGAGGACAAGAGACGTCCCCCAGCAGTGGAAGAGGCATGTGTATGACGCCCCGCCTGCTCTACGCGGAGTTGGGACCGCTTTCCCGTAGCCATGGCATAAGGCGCAGGACGGAAACAATAGCATGGCCCAGTTTAACTGGGCATGCTACTGCCACCTCGACCTGGCGAATCCCATACACGACTCACGAATTATCCTCCTAAGGTTCTGCCTTTGTCACGGCTTAGGTCCTCATTCAGATTCCCTCTGTCAACAAAAATAAAAAAGATGTATATGGATATATCTATTTTGTGCAGTTGGTCACACAAAAGTAAGGCACGACAAGAACTCACGCAACCGCGGTACTCCTCATATCCATGACATAGTCGACAAACTGCAAGAGAGACGCTAACGCTGGTACGGTCACGTTTTACGGAAGCCGGCTAGTTTTGTGGGGAGTACGTGCCTAGCCATGCCGCCTCCGCCTGTCCTGATCGAAAGAGAAGAAGTAAGCCACCCAAGAAGTGCTGACATGTCGTCATAAAGGATGACATGCGTGGAATGGCCTCATAAGTAGGGATCTCAAAGACCGCGGGAAGTGGAAAAGCTTTGAGGCCGACGAACGCAACCGGGATTTAACGCTAGGATGGTAAAGTAACTAAAATGATACTCACCTTAAAGTAAAAAAAATAATAAAGAATTTATCACGACATAAGAGTAGATATGAAATTTAAATTGGTACTAGAGTCGATATTTGTCTCGTAATACAGAATAGGGCTGTCGATTCACACTGAGACGCTACTGTGTCCAGAATGGTACATATTTTACGGATTTACTCTTCACTGCGATTAATAATGAGATCGTCTTCTTATGACTAATCCATTAGTTATAGTTCAGGAATTGGATTGAACTTTTTTGGCATGATTAATGTATTTTGTTCAAAATGCATTACTTTTTGTTTACTTCATATTCGTTCATTATTTCATCTAACGGCATGTTATAAAATTTTGACTTTTTTGCAGTTGGTATATTAATGTTTGTGAAATTATTTTCTTACTAGCTTCAAGTCGCGGGCACAAGCCCGCAACTTCGTCCGCATGGAATAGTGAAAAAAGAGTTTGGTCTTCCGCGATAAATGTGCTATCTAACACTGAAAGGATTTTCAAATCAGACCAGTAGTGCCTGAGATTAGTGCGTTCAAGCAAACAAACAAATTCTTCAGCTTTATAAATTACTATAAGATTTACTGTCCAGCAAATTTCATGTATAATGTCGAAATTTCCATACAAGAAAGACATTTAGATGTCATTAATATCGACAAGTCAAACATTACCAGAAGAATGAGAATTTGTGAATGTAAGGTTATGTTGGATTAAAAGCTTTTTACAGTTGACACCTGTGCAGAAGGCATCCTCAACACGCTGCCACTGCGTGGCTTCTTACCAGGTTACTAGTCTGTGAATTTCTATTGTGAACTTTATCTGCTTTCCTATTATGTTTTTCCTGAGCGGTTGAATAGATGGCGCTGCAATCTCGTTTTTTCACTTTTCTAACAAATACCTACGTTGTCATAAACAACATGTCGTTCCTCGTATTACTTAAATCAGGTTAACTTCGACTCATATCTATGTTTTGCCGGGCAGTTCTCTAGAGTTTCTTTGTTGTTATTATATGTAAAAAAACCGAATAAAGTTTTGGTGTAAATTAAATAATGCTACTGCCTAGGGTTTGACACGTGGCATAGTCGTGGGGCAAATTGGGATTGTTCCCTTTTTTTCAATTTAGCTTTTTGAAAAACCATTTCCAGGAATAGTGTCCCTAATCATTTCTGTCTAGTTAAAATTCCAAAAAACGTACGATCTTCTTGTAAGAAATGCGTTTGACCTTTATTTGACCTTACTAAATCCAATCAGGTGGGCCGTCTGCCCGTTTGCCTGATTCAGGTGTAAAAAAAACCTAGCTGTACATTATTTGATTTAAGTTCTATAAGATGCATTTTCCCTAAAGACCACTTTAAAAATTTAACGATAACTGTAGAAAATAATAATGGTTGAACACGAAAAATTATAAGCCTAGCGACAAAAAACACTAAAATGATCACGATACGACGTAATGAGTAATGAAAGTAACATTTAAATAGTAGCACAGATTACTATGATTATATATAGATAAAACTTAATTTTATTATTTTTGTTTTCTGGCCAAAGAAAGCAATTTAAACTTGTCCCTTATGACTTCATCGGAGAAATAATTTTAAAATCGAATTATAATAAAACTAACGCTTAAAATACAAAAATATTCAAATTAGTATCTTAAAATACCCTATTTTACGTAATAAAAATATAAAATCAGAGGGTAATTTTTTGTGAACAATCCCCATTAGTAGGGTTATAAATAATGAAATATAACTAGGAAATGAAGTAATAAATCGGTCCTAACTCAGCATGATGCTAGTAGAATTAACCAGCACTGGTCCTTTTTTAAAATCAATTAATAGTCACCCTACTAAAAGAGATGGGATGAATGCATTCATCCCCTCAATAGAGAAGTTGTAGGGGAAACCTTGACCCTCACTCATGTTACCCAATTATAATTATGTCTAACAAAATATATGAAAAAAAGAAAATCAATATTTGGTACCTACATTTTAGAGCTCGTGTCGTGGTCTTTATGGTCGACCTCTTCCGAAATGGCTTAACCGATTTTTTTATATTTCTTAGGTATGAGAAATTGGTTGTAAATTATTTTTCACCCTTCTGTGGTGTTTTTATTTGTATGGCAGAACTACATTGCCAGTCTCTGTGGTTGAGCGGGCTAAGCCTTTGCCGGCCTACCTCACTGCAACGTACCTGCTATAGTAAATTTCGGAAACGTGTTTTCTCCGGTATTTACCATGGTCTGGGTGTCTTAGATCGGCCCCAGAGTGCTCCGTTGTATATTATCCATAACACAAGCGTAACTTGCTTAATTTGGGGATATACAATGTGTGTGTTTGTCTGCCGATTATTTATTTATTTACATTTTCCGGGGCAGCTAATAATCCTTAATTATCTTTAATTATCTTTAAATAATATAAAACAAAGTCGCTTTCCGCGTCTGTCTGTATATTCGCTAACTCCTAAAATACGCAAAAGATTTCTAAGCGGTTTTCACCATCAGTTACATAATTTTTCAGAGAAGGTTTATGTTTGTATTAGCTTTTGCCCGCGGCTTCGGCTCGCAATATACAGAACCTAAATAAGTTTTTTTATATATAATTAAAATAGAAAAAAACGAAAGCTAATAAACTACCTACCGGGGAAACTACTAATTATATAAATATAAATGCGAAGGTAACTTCGTTAGTTTGTTATGATTTCGTTAAATATTTGCACGTACGTACGCATCGTAAAGAATTTCGGTAAGGAGATAGATTGTTTTCTAGGACATAGGCTACCTTTTATTTAAAAAAACAATAGAAATAATCCTGTTTAGACTGTTGGTAAGAAATAAAGTTGGTTCGTTCTACATTAAAGTGGTGTTATATTATTCAAAGACTAACAAAATATACAACAAAATAGAAAATGTCGCAGGTAATAGATAGCAAATTAAATATTCACAAGTGACATCCTTAACTACTTATTTGAGCAGCTAGAAAGCAGTTATTGTGTATCGTGGCCAGATCTTAGAATCGATCACTTCATGATGTGGCCGACAACTTCATGAAATGGAAAATACCCCATTTCATGAAGTGGTCGGCCACATAATGAAGTGATTAATTCTTAAATTTAGCTACGTCATATAAATTTAAATGAAAATTGCAAGAGAGCAACAAGCCATCTAGTTCTAGCTTAAGGATAATAAAATCTTTCTACGGTTCCTCATAATATGTCACTGTATTATCTAATAATGGTCAGGGAGAGAAACTCTTTCCTTCGTTTGTGAGGTTGTCACCTTACGATATAATGAGTACTTACTCATTTTTTTATTTAACAAATAATAATTTAATTGGGTCGTTTTGGTCTTATGCCAAAAGGAAGGTTTGCACTGAAAATTAGCGTTGTGTCAAATATAGTTCCAGCACAGAAATATGCTGAGTGTAAACCTCGTTTGCTGGAAAATGCGGCGTATAAATTCTCAAATTATGTGTATAATAATGTATAAAGAATGTAACTACGTCGCTATTTCTTTAAATAAAGTTTTTCTTTTTTTCAATAACACCTTTCAATTTGCAATGTCCTTGATTATTTTCCTTCCCACTTGGTGATCGATTTCAATTGTCTAACCACAATTGATTTTATTGTACAGAGTCAGTTGGTGGCAGTCTCAGCGCCATATGGGCTTTATCGATTCATATACGTCACAAGTTAGTGACTGAAAGACAATTTTTAAAATAAAATTTATTTCAAAAAATTACTTTGAAGGTGGTAAAATAGGGGATGAAAATTTGTTTATGCTTCATAACCTTCGACTAAGCATCGCCATACGGGGCGGCAATGCAGCCAGCCTTCTAGGTACGCTCCCATCCGGTAGTGATTTCTTACGCAGTCTATAATCGCTTGTGCTATTTATATATCTTAGTTTATTTTTAGTTTTTAATTGTATTTTTCATTTCGTTTTAGTTTCCTACCCATTAAGTTTTACTTAATTATAATTTACATACCTACAGTGTAAGTGTAAGCTCTATATAACGAAACTGAAGGGACTGTGCATTTTATGGTGTTATAGAGAATTGTAGTTAAGTGGAGAGAAGTCTGTTACTTTTCTGCAACGTCTTGTGCTGCACGAGCAATTTTTTTTCTTATTTTATTTATATCTTGCGATATTGAAGCATCTTGGTGATAAAGGAAGTACTTAGAAATTTCGGTATGCATGATGGCGACAGTTGAGTTTATTACGTGCTATGATAATAAAACTGTAAAATAACATACACAGCTGCGCGTGTTTACTAATTTTGGCAGCTTAAAAGGTACTTTTTGTTACTTAATTGTTGCCGTTATTGAGAGTGGGTGTAATTCTATATATAGTGAGAAAAAGAGAATACAAGTTAAACCAATCAAAGCCAAGTGGTTTACGCTTAAAAGAGTTGGTCGTTAGATCGTGTGACGTTACATGGGATTTACACTGTAGTTTCTTTTTAGAATTTAATTTTAGTAGTACTGGTATATCCCACGCTCCGTCCGACGCCTCGCTGCTATTTGTGCGAGCTATGGGCGTCGGAGGTATGCGGGGTAAATTTTCTTACTACTATTACTGCAAGTGTAGTTAGTAGGGCAAAGCCAAGTATGCACTATCGGAGTCCATGTTTCCCGAAAAATACAGTCCGGATGTCTTCAGGTTGTGTGAATAGGTATTATCTAGGCAAGCTTACTCCATCTTCGAACCTATCATCGTAGTGATCAAACTCGAACTTCATCATTAAAAAAATATTAATATCTTAAAACTTTACGCTCACCTCCAGTGACTTGGGGGAGTGCTTTGACAAACGAAGCCATATTTTAGTGATAATTACACAGTTTTCTTGACTTTAAACTGCGTTATTGTACGCCTACTATTTCTGTTATTTTAACGACGCTTGACCGGACAACCTTACTATATTTGGTAATACTATATAGTGACTAATGCACTCTTGGTTTATGCAATTTAAGGGTTAATCATACATGAATATCTATAATTCTTTATTGTACACAAAAAATTCATACACATTAAAGTTATTAAAAAAACAACTGGAATATTCTATACAAACGTTCGAGAAAATAATGCATTTCTTATTTATTTATTGCCTGTTGTTACGGTTTAGGGGGCGTCCATAAATTACGTGAGGTGTTTAAGGGGGGGAGGGGGTCGAGTCAAATCTCATCTAATCTTACGTTGGAGAGAGGGGGGGTCTCGGCAAATATCACGCAATTTATTTTCTGATTGAAACAAAAAAATATATACTATTTTGGTCCATTTAATCCAGATTGTACATGCTTAAGATTTAATCTTAAGCGTTATCGTAATACGATTAAGATCATTTACTAATTCTTTCGAAAGAAAATAATTTCATTCATACTTCAACGTTATACATTTACTGACTGTCAAACCACCATATTTGTTTTATACCAAATAGCTTTTTTAATCACAGTAGTTACGATTGAATTATTCTATTGTTAAATTCAGAAAATTTAAAAAAACACCTCACGTAATTTATGGACCCCTTACGCCGGTCGACAGAAAATTCTTAAACTTAAATCTGCGCTACTTTTTAGACCGGGTACCCCGCGGGAATGATTTAAAATGGACAGTTAAAAAAAAAATCAAATGCGATTTTATCAATGATCGATAGCAAATTATATGTAATAAAATATGTGTTGTTATCTCAGTCTGTCTGTGATTGATCTGTGACTAGGTCGCGGGCATCTAGGATATGCCTGCTACCTCTATATTACCTCTACATTACATGAAAATACACCAATGCTGAAGTCATTGCGTTGTCAGGCATTTAGAGAGAGAGAGAGAGAGAGAGATATATATAACACTTTATTGCACACCAAAATATACAATTACAAAAACAGACCACATTTACAATATTTTCTAGGCAATACAATAGGCGGCCTTATCGTTCAAAGCAATCTGTTCCAGGCTACCTTAATGAAAGAAATTGAATTAGGCGAAATATGTGATGCAGGATAAAGGCAATAGATACATAAATACTCAAGGAAATTTCATTCCATTTAGGATAGGATAGAGGGATCAGACAGCAGGAATGGAATAGAGATGATGGATATGGCATTGGAATAGGGGCGGATATAGCGTATGTTGGATAGGGGAGGGGGAGGGGCCATCAGAACTCATTCATTGTACGCAATGACGTACATTTCACGCCGATATTCTGTGAACGCGTGGATTTACGCCGATGGAGCGGCCCTAAGAGGCCACCCACAAGTTACCTACGCTACACGAATTACATGATTGTTTCACCCCTCCCCCGTCCTTGTCACAGCTGGGCACATTCGCGAGACTCCTCCCAGTGTGTTATATTTTGCAATTTTACATCAAGAAATTATTAAATTAAAACAGCGGTTCGTCAACAGTTTTGTTTCCATTTAAACTATCCTCTTAATAATTTAAATAATACAAATTAAATTATTTAAAGCTTAAATCGATTTTGAAGTGTGGCAGATAGTTAGATAACACTTTATTGTACACCATTACAGCAAACACAGAACTTATAGCCTAAAAATATTCTAAATGTTCACAATTGGCGGTCTTATCACTAAGAAGCGGTCTCTTCCAGACAACCCGTGGCAGGAATAAAACATATGTGTGTAGTGTGAAGTGTGACAGTTTTTTTTGCATGAGTTCAGCAGACAACCAGACGGCCCCCTGACGGAAAGTGGTTACCATCGCCTACAGACATTTGCACTACCAAAGGTGCCACAAATGCTGCTCTCTTAAGGGGTACTGGAACCTGGCCAGTAATGCCGGAAGACAATTCAAGGTTATTATAGCGGCATACTCTAAACGAGTAGCCATCCAGACTTCCAAATACCCTACCACCAATTTATGGATGGCCTGGAAGAGCTGTAAGATAATTATTCCAGCGTGATTGTAGTAACACGTCAAAATTGAACACCTAACAACCAAAACTATAGATAGATAGATAACACTTTATTGTACACCATTATCGAAAAACTTACGAACTAGTATTATTATAGTAGGGTACAAAGGCCGGTCTTATCGCTAAAAAGCGATCTCTTCCAGACAACCCGTGGCAAGAATATTCCGATTAGAAGTGGCGATGGTGGTATACATAATTATTGTACAATTACTTACATTTTATTAATAAATATATATTTTTTATCCGTGCAGGAACGGAGAAAGAATACAAATTCCTGCGGCCGGGCGGCCTGTCGTAAGAGGCGACAAAACAACCCACAGCCAGGTGGTAGGGCATTTGCCCGACTGGATGGCTACCACCCCTGGTCTAAAGTATGTCGCCATAACAACCGTTAGTTGTGTTCCGGCATTAGTGACCAGGCTCCAGTCTCCTTCAAGAGAACAGCAGCGCATTAGTAGTACCTTTGGTGTTACAAATGTCCATAGGCGATGGTAACCGCTATCCATCAAGTGGGCCGTCTGCCTGTCTGCTGAACTCCTGCAATAAAAAAAAAATATATAACTATACTATATATACGTATAACATAAGTTATATACATATATAAGATATGGCGATAATATGCAACCATTTAAACATAATAAACATATAACTATATGCAATTTAATATAATATAACTATTTACAGAAACGAAACTGAAAATACTTTGCAATAATTAAATTACAATTAGGTTAGAACACGCATGATCCCGCAGACGTGGGTTGGGTTTGGGCTTGGCTTGGAGCAAACGACCCGTGAAATGTTCTATTGTCTTACCAAATCAGATATATAAAATTAAACATGAATTTTATAAGTCAATGCATCGAAGGATTTGTCCAAATAAAGGTTGATTTACATTACATTGTTCCAGCTGCTACAAATTCAAAGGCATGGTGTAATTATTTTATCTCCTGCACCGGACGAGCGAGATTTAATTTTATTCGGCCTTAGTTTCACTCTTAAGAAAAGCAAGGTATTGGTCAGGTTATTCTTCTCTCGCTTCATGGGTATTTAAAATATTTTTTATTAGGACACTCAGGCACTGTTGAGCCTTCAGCAGATAACTTGGAGCAACTGCAAAGCTTAGAGTAGAATAGCTGGGTATGTTGTCATTGTCAGAAACAAACGAATACCTAGAATTAGAGCCGGCACAGCAACAAGCTGCGTGCAAACCTTGTTTGCGGAAAATGCGGGGTACAAATTCTCAATATATGTTATTTTTAATACATGTTAGTAATGTAAGTACTTCGCTATTTCTTTTCAATAAATTCATTCTTTCTTTTTGTTTAGTTTATATTTTGTAGAAGTTATGTGAAGTGAAACTTCTTAAGAATCGTCGAAATGTGAAATTCGGCAAAACGACAAAGCGACAACGAAAAGAGACAAACGGATACACCTATAGGAGTAAGCTTGCGAGCAGCACAGATTAGGGAGTCAGTAATACCGATAATCAAACATAGGTGGACCGAAATAAAACTGATAATAATATTTTTTAGACTAAAACAGTGAAAAATTGAAAGTGGTAATTAAGAAGTTTACTTTGAAAGAAAATATGTTGATAGATGTTAAAGGAACTATATATTAATAAAACTAAGAGAAGAATTATCTGTGAACATATTCTCTGAAGTTCCACTTCTACTGCGTCTGAATAAACACACTTTTTTTTCTACTAAATATGATATTTTTTTTTAAATAAATAACCTCTGTTGTATGATATGGGATCTTAACCAAATCTTATTTAATACTAATACTCGTATATAAAGCTGAAAAGTTTTTTATTTGATCACGCTAATCTCAAGAACTACTGGTCTGATTTGAATAAAAAAAACAGTATTTATAGCACATTTATCGAAGAAGGCCATAGGCTATATATCATCACGCTAAGGCCGATAAGAGCGGAGCACCAATGAAAAATGTTTAAAAGAATCGGGCGGTTTTTTTAACTTACTTTTTTTAAAACTATCCCACGCGAACGAAGTCGCGGACAAAAGCTAGTAAAATAATAAAATACAATAACTTAATAATCTTTTATTACCCAATTTATACATGCATTCACAAATTAATATACACCGAACTATTTACAACAATATTGAGCAAATAATTTGTACGATAGATAATTTACAATAATAGCAGCGAATATACGTCCCGCAATTTTTAGTACACATGTGTATACAAACGTGTTTGAGATATCTGGTTTCATCACAATGTTGTCCATCACCTGCAGCATGTGGGAATTATAACAATATCCACATTAGACCGGAAAACTGAGTGATACATGCTTTCCGGCCAGGATTTGAACCTACGCGATCCAAGTGTACTAGCCGCTAAGCTACCACTGTTCTTAATTATAATCTATGATTATTAAACAATGATAAAAATACGAAATTGAATATTTCGTATTCTCTCAAATAATTTTACTCCTTATAAAAACTATAGAGCAATGTTACTGCTGAACATTTGAGTTATTAATTCTGTCAGGCGTCTCATGTTGACGTATGGAGAACACTCGAAAATAATCGGATCGTATAGTGTGTAAATTCGCTAATATATTGAGTCCATTACGAAATGTTATTATTTATTTAAGTGTATAGCTTGGCAGCTAGGCCTTTAAGCCAGATCTCAATTTACAAAATAGTTTTTCATTTTCTTAAGCCTGTGTGTAAGCACAGCTGAACTGTAGGGTATCAGCTGGTGCCTTTCAACAGAGTTCTTGTGATAACTCAAAAAGCCACATTTGACTGTACAGTTCACATTTCCCACAAAATACATAATTACTACTCAAAAACTATCAATATTCTACAACTATTGTTCATTTTAGAGTAATTTTACACATTTTTAGAAAAGAAAATTGCACAGTACAACACCTCCTTTCAGTTCCCGCCAAAAACTCCCTTATGAAATGTCTTTCAGGAATTAGTGATTGACGTCACAATAAATTTTAAAATTATTTTCATATAAACGAGCGGGCGCCAAAACACTATACTATTATCTTCTTTTTAAAACATTATGAAAATATAAATTTGACTCTTTTAATCAAGTTATGACGTTAGTAGTTAGACAAGTAACAGCGTTTGCTATTACTTGTCTATCTAGTCTATGTAAATCCTTTGGCGTTTTGTAAGATGATAAAAAGTATCTCAATAGACTTGTTTTTTGATTATTCTAACATATTATTGTTTACAGTCCAGCAAATTGTGTTTATCATAAAGTATTATTAATATTTCAACGGTTGTTAAATAGCATGTATTAAGCATTTAGTGCTCGTAAAATATTTGGTCCAAAAATAATATGTTTCATTAGCAAAAACAGGCTAATAAGCATACGATGTTCCTGGTGGAAAGTGCCTGTTGCTTATTACAATTTTGGAACACCAGGAACATTGCCAACGCCTTGCTGACCTTGAAGAAATTTCAACATATTTTATGGTAATGTAGGTAATTAATATTTATTTTGGTAATAATTTATTTCAAATATTGATATATACATATATAATCATAAACTGTTTTAGAACTGACTTAAATTGTTACGGTTTTATCCAAGTATATAAAGTTATAATTAATCATTTGGTTTTATTTTATTAATCAGTTAAAATTAATGCGATGGCACTAACTGCTAACTATAAACTATACTACTTACATTCTACACTTAACTAAATCACAAATTAGAGGTATCGACTACTTATTAAATATAAATTTCGAAATGATTTATTTTTAATAAACAAAATATTTTTCTACCCACATATCGAGGGAGAAAGCTATTTGCTTTAAGCGACTTTTTTTGAAAAACATATCGGTCCTTTACCGTTATTTTATCGTAAGCGACATTCGGACCTAAGAGAGAGAGCGGTAACACTTTATTGCTCACGAAAATATACAATTACAAAAACAATAACAACATTTTCTAGGCAATACAATGAGAAAACCTCAGCATCCCAGTTCATTCTAAAAATATATAAATTGAAACTAACTTTTCTTTTATTGTAGTTAACAAAACGTCACTTAAGTCAAATAGCTTTCAGTGCCTAGATATAATTTTTGATAATCTAAAATTCATATTAAACACACGTGTCCTGTATGTACAATATTTACATATTTTATATTTATTTACCTAACAAAATCCAGTCATCATAACTCGAAAGCTCCTTCCTGGCGTCCGTACATCAGGTACTCCCTTGAATTTTTGGCTGTGAAGATGAAGGGTGCTTCAGGCTTTGGGCATTTGAAGGAGTGCATCAAAACAGGGGGAACGTTGTCAGATTTGTTCCCAACTGGTTCCAGTAAATTGTTCCAGAGGAGATTTGCAGCTGGAGAATATAAATTTATAATTAAATTTAAAATTTATAAAATATGAATAAATTTGAATTCATTTGTTGATTGTGATATGCACTGAAAAGCTGCTAAATCTTAAATGACTAGATGACGTCATAGCATATTTTTTTCTAACTTTTTTAGTCCTTGAGGCAAGTAAACAATAGGCCAACCTACCAAGAGCTTACCTATAGACATTTATTTACTGTCAAAAATGTACGTACAGCATAAAGGTTCTAGGTCTAATACATTTTCCCTTATTAGGCGTGTAATATTAAAGTTGTAAATAACTAAATTACAATAATAATAATTTGAAATCTTTACAAATAAATAAAATTGAAGTTTCTGTTTGTAATGTCAACGTCTTTTTACTAAATGTATATGAATGGAGAAATAATACAATTTCCTGCATCGGGCGGCCTTTCGTAAGAGGTGACAAAACAACCCATAGCCAGATGGTAAAGTGTTTGCCTGTCTGGATGGCTATCATCCCTGGTCTTGTAGTTAAGTGTATGGAGATGATGGGGTTGACATACATTTGTGGCAAAAGTTGCAAATAAATATAAAGAAAAAAGAATCTGTAATCACTTTCCATCGGACATCATCGATCGTCTGAAATTGTACAATGAACTCACCAAGCGCGTGTCCCTTCTGCGAGAAGTGGAAGCAGTCGTGGGTGATATAGGACTGGTGGATGACGAGTGGAAGGGGTGGTTTTGGGGGGAATGGGGCGTTGAAGATGCGCATAAACGGCTGGATCACCACCGTGAAGTCATCACGGGTGTCATAACGACCACTATCCACCTGAAATATATGTAGGAGAAACTATACAATAGTTATATAAATACAGTTGATTCATATCACCATAAGATCTGAATCAATGTTGATATTAGAGATGGCACAAGTATTCGTTTGGCCGAATACCGAATATTTGGCCACGTTCGCAGCTCAAGGCCCGAATGTTCGACCTAAAACCTCATACATAATAATTAAGAATAATTTTAAAAAATGACCCGCAGGGGGGCTTTGTACCGAAGCCTTAGTTGCGTAGCGACACCTCGTACCCGACTCCTGGGGCCAAGGCAAGACCCCCGCCTCCGTGCTTGCCTTAACCAGGCGGCACGGGGTGGAAGTCGTTAGAGCTAAGACTGAAGCTTCAGGGGTGGAAGCTATAAATGGCATTACGTCGGAAGTAGTTTCGGTGAACCTGTCATCGTCTGCCCATTTTTCCATGTTCCCCGAGCCTTAAGACCGGCAGACGCCATAGTCCCCATATTCCCAGACCCCTAATACCACTAGCAGTTCACCACAATAGCCCGGTACTTTTTGTTCTCATTTCCCACAATAGTCCTATAATGGCCGGGGCTTGTCTTGGGTACATTATTATATGGTGTAGACAGGGATAATCGCCTGTCAGTGTCACGCCACATTTAGATTAAATTTGTCAAGAGGCGTATACGTGTTGGCCTTCCCATGGTCCCGCGCAATCCCTCCAAAAGTCCGGTCCATTTTTATGGCCCGCGGTCTTTAAAGACATACAAAAATATGCACGCAATATACCTATAGCCAAAACATGGAATCTTATGGAATATTCGTACCACCTTTTTTATGTTACATATTTTATGCGTTGATTGATTTTCTTTTATTTAAATGTGTGTATTCGAGCATAAGAGGATTTTTGAAGTGAAAACTTCTTCAGGCGCGCTGATCACTTTATTTTGTGGGTATTAAATCATTCGAATGAGACTGATCCGTTACGCTCGGGTACGTAACTCTTGTTCGGGTAAAGTCGGTTCGAGTCGCCTATGGGAGTGAAAGATATAATCACCGCTCACTGCTATAACTACTCGCTCAGCGAGCGTTACTCGCCTTGATGATTTCATTTTTCATTTCTTTCGTGTGGTGTACCCATTAGGTTTTTTAATTTGATCCTGATATTTTAAAAAGTGGCCGAAACGTTAGATTAAATTGAAAAATTTATTAAAATCGCACTTAGCACTGTTAAAACGTAGTTTAACTATCAATATTATAATTTGTATAGAAATACATATAACTTTGAATAATATTTTTTTCACAATTTGGTATTCTTCTTATTCTTTTATGTTGCTGCACGGACATAGTTTTATATAGTTTTGTTATATTGACTAACCAGCATGAACTCGGCTTTCTGATAGAGTCGTCCCATCCTGACGATGTCCTCCAGCTCGTTCCCTCCCTGGTGGAAACAGGAGCAGAACAATGAGTGCATCAGGCGACACATCACCGGCCGGAGGACGCGCACCGACACTGACACGTCTGAAACACACCTTGCTTAAGTTTATTGGGTAATCAAATATTACAAGTTATAATTAATTCAAAAAATTTAGACTATAAAAAATTTGTGAATGGTGCGAGTTTGTACAATGCGTTTAAATATATGAAAAAATCAAGGGGGATACTTCGGACCAGGAGTTTTAAAGAATGCAATTTTTAGAATTTCCATCCGTTAGAGCATTACGTGGAAATTACTGAACGCATTTAAATGAAACTCGACATAGAGCTAGCTTATATCCCGGGGCGTAACTTAGGATAGTTTTTATCCCATTAAATGACGTCATTTCCACGGGAAACGAAAATAGCGAAAAAGATGGCGCTCTTGTCGCTTATTCTCCTTAAAAGCAATAACACGTTGCTCAGCGGTGTACATGGAATAGGAAGTAAAATTAAATTTCAACTTATATGTATGACTTCAACTTACTTTGAATAAAACTTGAATTTGAATATCAGCTCTTTAGGTCAGTCTTTGGGGTGGAGACTTTGGGCACATGGGGGCCAACTGCCCACGTGCCCGCGTCACGTTTCATCCATCAATTTATTAGTGTTTAATTTAGCACAGTTAAAGACTATAGTCAACACATGAACGTAATGCTATGTAAATACAGACAGAGGATATCGCAGTCAGAGCTGCCAATAAGATCGGGCATTTGTCTAAGTCATCAAAAATCTCTAATCTCATGTGTAAATGTATTATTTAATAATAATTATAATATTGGCGTGCACATTATTTAAACGATAAGGTTTTTGTATATATATACAAAAACCTAAAGACTATATAATCTAAGTTAAATTACGAAAAAAAAAAAAAGAAAAAACAGACGAGCGTGCATGACAAGAACTATGAATGTCAAAGAAGCAAGTGAGGTGTGTAAGAATAAGCCTAAATGGCGCTCTGTTGTTCGTGCCTACCCCGCAAGGGACCTGGCGTGAAGTTATGTATGTATGTATGTATGTAAATTACGAAAATTAAGAAAGCAATACACTACAAGAGTACAACAACTCGTCGTCTAATTTTGTACTACATTCGAATGAGCCATTGGCTCTAGCGACTAGTTTTACTTCACCAATCTACCAGCACATCCACAACCGAAGCATTTATCGCCTCAGCGGATCCCTTTGATATTGGCTGACTGCCCATCAAATGCCAGGTATATTATAAGAAAGCTGCGATGTAAACTCACCCAAAACAGGCACTAAGTTGACGATAGTTCTTGGTAAATGTGTCTGCAAGTAGTCCAGGGCCCTTGCCAGTTTCCTAGCGTGAGCAGTGGGAGACCACGCTACTGTGTTGATGCAGGCGGCTGAACAGATGTCGTTGGCTCCTATGAACACTGTAATCATCTTCCAATCATGGTCTATGTCGATGTCTGGAGACGCTCGCATACGAGCTACTATTATCTGGAAACAAGGGTCTATGTAAAAGTTAGAATATAGGAAACTGAATCTATGTAGTAATCGTCGTCGTCATCAGCAGTCTACTATTGGACATTGGCCTCCTCAAGTCAGCGCCACTCATCCTTGTCCTCTGACTTCGTCATCCAGCGCTTGCCAGCGACCTTGTGCAGGTCGTCGATCCATCAGGTTGGAGGGCGTCCAAAACTACGTTTACCGAGTTTAGGTCTCCACTCCAGGACTCGTATGCTTCATCGACCATTGGTCCTACGGCAGACGTGACGGGCCCACTGCCACTTCAACTTGCTAATTTTGCGAGCTCTGTCGGATACCTCGCTTCCCTTACGGATATCCTCATTCCTAATTCTATCCATAAGAGAAACACCCAGCATATCTCGTTTCATACCCTGTTGAGCGATTTGGAACTTGTGGACCAATCCTGCCGTCAGTGTCCACGTCTCAGCCCGGTAGGTCAGGAGGAAGACGCACTGCTAGAAGACTCTCGTCTTCAAGCATTGCGGGATGGTCAACGAGGTGACTTGATGTAGTAGTAAGTAGTACCAATTTGAAAGAGCAATATTAAGAATCATGGAATAAAAACGAAAATATATAACAAATGAATACTTAATAAATGCCCTTTGATAAAAATTTAAAGAATAAAATTACGTTCTAACCAAATTTATATAGGTAAATACGGTTTTTCCTTAGATAATTTTCGTACATTACTTACTACATATATGTTTTTTGTTTTGATGCAGAAATTCAGCAGACAGCATACAGCCCACTTGATGGAAAACGGTGACCATCGCCTAAGGACATTTGCTACACCAAAGGTGCTACAAATGCACTCCTGCTCTCTTAAGAGATACTGGAATCTGGTCAATAATGCCAGAACACAACTCAACTGTTATGGCGACATGCTTTAGACCAGGGGTGGTAGCCATCCAGTCGGGCAAATGCCCTAGCACCTGGCTTTGGGTTGTTCTATCGCTTTTTACGCCAGGCCATCCGGCTGCAGGAAATTATACTCTTTCTCCTCCTTTGACACACAAGCTAGAGATAATACTACTAAACCACTAGGGATCACATATTAAGAAAATCGTTACCTCATAGGAGTTCGGTATAAGCTTTGTTGCAACTTTAATACAATTAAGTGACCAAATTGTGACCTCAATTGGTTGACTAGAGAAATACTGAAATGACCATGTGTGACCTCAATGGTCAGTCAAAGGTCATGAGAATTATCGGGTCATGAGCAAGACTCTAAGAAACATAACATTTTTGACTGTTATTGCTTTTCTGCAACAACTGTTATTGCTGCCGTTACACGTTTTGAAAGCTGATTGCTTCAGTCAATGATTTTTTATGCAACAAGTCGATGGCTTCAGCAGACGTCGTTGATGATGTTACAGTATTATTATAACTGTTAAATTTTATGTAATGGTCGCGGTAATACATAAAAATGTAGGCAATTTAGCAAAATACTGAATAAAATCTTATTTAATTAATGACTATCTTCATCGTCTGATTTAAAGAATATATTATCTGTAGAATATATACCAAACTTAGATCACTATCTTCTATAGCAAACGTATCCTTGGACATCGTACGCGTTGTCTAGATAGATCGTAATGCTGATATGATAACCTTAGATTAGGGATTCCCTAAGTGGTCGATATTCACCCCCTGGGGTCGAAATCGGTTTTCGATTATTATCGACCCCTAATAGTTAACACATGTTCTTATTTGAAACTTTCAAGATACTTTATCAGCTCTGTTGCGTTTACAAACTTGTTATAAAGAATGGGTAATATTTTTATGGGAAGTATAATTGTTGTATGAAAATAACCAATCGCAAAGTTTTTAATTAGGTAAGCATTTTGTATTAACACTCAACAATTTAAAGATTTTTGAAGTAATTTGTATGGGGGTTTGCGATTTCAGTTCATTTAGAAAAAGAGGTCTCTTGCTCAAAATAGTTTGGGAATCCCTGCTTTAGCTGAAGATCAAAAATAAATGTACAGAACTACGACCAACGATAGCTGCTATTTCACATGAAATATTAATGTTATTTCAGCAAGTGTTTTAATAATTTCCTCTTTAACGAAATTAATGTAAATTATTCATAGATATATGTGAATTAAACTTGGCACTGGTAGAGCGAACTTGAATAATGCGTCCTTCAAGCCTCACGCGTCTATGTTTTCATATGTCGTAAATATTTATAACAATGTAGTAAACGATGCATGAAGTTTATTACCATGTGCAATAGAAATATAACAAAAATAATTGTGTGCGTTTGTAATAACCAATGGCCAATTAACTACACTCAACAATACAACGCATAGTTTAACATTAAATATATTATGTATTATAATGCAATATTTTATTAGTAATAACAAAGAATAGTTTTACCATTAATCTCGGATAGATATTATGAACTGTTTATATTATCATACTTGTATGTCTTTAAAGACCACAGGCCATAAAACTGGTGGGCCAAAAAATGTGACGAAGTCCGTCAGTGGGGCGAACTCCATAAACATCTCACTATTTTCATGTTTGAATAGTTACATAGAAAAAAATCGAAATGTGTGCTGGGACACATATTAGAAGTGAAACTTTAACGGACAAGTTAAAAAACGAATCGCAACGGACAAGTGGAAAAATGAATCGCAACGGACAAGTGGAAAACTTCACCTGACAAGTGACAAAATGAATCGCAACAAAATTTTAACTTGAATTTTTATGGGTAGATTATTAATGTTCCTGTCCTGCCCGTATTTTGAAATTTGAAAACCTGCCCGTACAACTTCAAGTAAAAATTTTGTTGCGATTCAGTATTCCACTTGTCCGTCGAAGATTCACTTCTACTATGTGTCCCAACACATTTCAATTTTTTTTAACTCTTGCTAAATCATTAATTTTGGTTACAATATCACTAATATTATTTATTTATAATAGATAATCATTAGACAGTTAAATTTTAATAATTGTCATCGGAAAGATAGTTTGGGATATTCTTGATAAACTGGTTAACATACCTTGGCCTGTTTCAGCGCATCTTCATCAGAAGCCACTGGAAAGGCGACATTGAACTTTGCGTTCTTGGTCAGCCACTCCCCAGTGCCCGTGGAGTAGCCGCGTAAGTTTGGATTGAACTCCTTCAATATGTTCGGGACTGTTAGGAACTCTCGCCATGTGGCGTCACCACCTGGAATATATAAATAACAATTTTGAAAAATCACATTCTTGTTCGCAACGCTTAGAACACCGCAAATTTATTGCAATAAATGGAACCGTGTCCATTACGTCTTCAAAAACACAAAAATCAATATATATAATATTGATATATTGTTTTATTGCTATTATTAATATTGTATAGCTAAATTTGTTGCTATACACATATTAATAATGTATATATTTGGATATATATAACATTAATATGTGTCTATTTTCTTTTTCGTAATTATATGTATTGTGTAATATCTAGGTATCCTATTAATTAATGTATTTTATTTGCACACCACCGTCATACACTTTTGATTCCTTTCATACAATCCACAGCCCGGGTTGTCCGGAAGAGATCACTCTAAAGCGATAAGGCCGCCCTTTGTTTCTGCCTTGACACGAAATTACTGTAAATGATTTACTGTATGTGTATATGGTGAACAATAAAGTATTATCTATCTATCTATCTATAATCCATTCGACACACGTAATTGACTGCTTTGTTACGTAACGCGTTACGCCGCCAGTCTGTCTGGCTTCACTGTCTCTCACACATTTTTTTTTTTTTTGAGGCGAGGGAAAATGACTAACCGATTTACGCACTCTCTGGGCCGTCACTAGGAAACGGCACGAATCCACGGGGGGCGGTAACGCTAGCAATTGTATGCTTCATTTGCGCTCCGTCCGCTATGGACTACACAGAGGAGTGTGGAGACTCCGAGCGATGCCGCACGGGCGAGCAACCTCAATACCCACTAAAAACCCCCTCCTCCCTTCGCGGCCCTGCGCTTTTGTGTGTTGGAAAGACTGAGATATAGAACATAGTTACGCAACAGTCGATCCAGCGCAATAAAGTGCTTGAAGTGTGCCCTGGGAGAACACACTCCACTACGGAACGGGGGTAGATGTTAAATCCCTTGCTTTACCTAGTAGCTAAGGGCCCCCATCGTTCCGGATCCTAACTCAGGGAGGGAAGTAATGCGCGTACCTGCCTCTCCGGGTGCCGGCTGAAGGCCGGCGACCTCGAGAAGAGACCGTGGCACGCGCCGAAGGACTTCGCTCCCTATCCCTTTCTGCGGCCTCTTTCAGAGACATTACTGCCTCACAAAAAGAAACCGCAGCATCCCAGCGGTCGTCGCTCTGCAACATGGCCGTTACCAAGTCGCCGAGCGATCCGACGGCTCCTACTTTTGTCTCGAGCTCGAAACGCTGCGGCGCCCAGGCAGCGCACTCGACAAGCGTATGAAACGCCGTATCGGGTGCGCCACACTGTCGGACTGTCTCTCACACATACGGCAGCGGTAGGCAGGCTCCTCCTCTTTCACTCTAACCCACAGCGCTAGCCGTATTTCGGTAATTGGATTAAATAATCATACTTATAATGTACACACACAAAATTCTGATGTACAAGTACAATACAGATATAACTATAAGTATAAATATAACTAGACACTACTAGTAAAAACTGCACGATTCAATAACACGCGCAAAGTCCGTCACTAAATTGCTCATCGAATTTACGTCTTGCACGTATCGTTATCCTCGCTTGACTGCCCACCCTTCCGTTCGGGCATTGTTTTATACTAACTATACAATACAAAAATCACCCACGTCGACTGGGGTTTCCGAGAAACCGTAATCTGCACACCTGGTTAATTATTCCTGCGGAAGGTCCACAATGTCGAAAGCTATAACAATAGGCTATTGTCTAATTGCAAATTTTAAACACGAAGTAAAGAAAAGAACTCCGAATGCGAGAAGGGTAATAAAGCAGGTGCGTATTTCTTTGTCGGTATGTCACATTATATACAAATAGTAATCAATGTATTTACAATTGAACATTGTACTATATACATGTAGGTTATATTTTGAAATTATAATTAACTAGACATAGATCCTTGATAAAGTAGCGCGGAGACGCAGCACCTTCGCAATTTTGCATTACATTTAGCAATGAACTTGTTAATTAAAATTAACATTTTACATGCATTAACCCTTTTTTTTTTATGCGGACCCCCCGCCGGGGGAGACTTCGGCGGGGGAGTGTGGGACTCGCCGGTTTAATGGTAGCCGGAATACCCACTAAAACCCCTTGGTGCCACCTGACGCCATGTGCCAGGGTCGCGGGATATGCGTGAGCTTTACTTCCGCGACCCCGGCTGGCGTGGGCCCACCCCTGTTGTTGGGCAGGCCTCTTCGTACTCAATAGAGAGGGGCGCGCGCGGGCACCCACGCGCCCCCTCTTCGGCAGCTTTTAGTGCGGGTGGCGGTCTTGTGGCCTCCACATGCATTAACCCTTTTTTTTTTTTTACAAGGGGAAATCCATTTGCGGACCCCCCGCCGGGGGAGACTTCGGCGGGGGAGTGTGGGACTCGCCGGTTTAATGGTAGCCGGAATACCCACTAAAACCCCCTTGGTGCCACCTGACGCCATGTGCCAGGGTCGCGGGATATGCGTGAGCTTTACTTCCGCGACCCCGGCTGGCGTGGGCCCACCCCTTTTTGTTGGGCAGGCCTCTTTGTACTCAATAGAGAGGGGCGCGCGCGGGCACCCACGCGCCCCCTCTTCGGCGGCTTTCAGTGCGGGTGGCGGTCTCATGGCCTCCCCTGGCCGTCACCCGCGCCGCGTGTTCACGGCGGCCGGAGGTTTGTGTTTCTCCGGCGCCGGGACCGGTTACTGCGGCGGGAGAGGAGCACGGCTGCTCGCTCTCTCTCCCGCTCCGCCGCCTCCTTTGCGGACATGACGGCCTCGCAAAAGGAGGCGACGGCGTCCCACTCGGTTTGGCCCCCGACCATGGCTTGAACCACGGCCGGGAGCGACAGGTCTGGTCCAATATTTGCGCCGAGGACACGGCGCTCCTCGTCCCAGGCCGGACACTCCTGCAGAGTATGCAGCACCGTGTCCTCGACGCTGGCACTACAGTGGTGGCACCCTGACGATGACTCACGCCCGATCTGACACAGGTACCGGCCGAAGCAGCCGTGCCCGGTCAGTACCTGTGTCTGGCGGAACGTAAGGGTGCCGTGTCTCCGGTCTATCCAATTTGGCAGGACGGGCCTAACCGCCTCTATGGTCCTGTGACCGGCGCTGGGGTGCGCAAGTCGGTCTCTCCATTCCACCATGAGATCCTGCCGGAACTCCGCCCGTTTGGGATCCGGCTAACTTTTTTTTTTTTTTTTTTAAGGGGAAATCCATTTGCGGACCCCCCGCCGGGGGAGACTTCGGCGGGGGAGTGTGGGACTCGCCGGTAATAGGAGCCGGAATACCCACTAAAACCCCTTGGCATTAACCCTAACGCAACTTTTATTAATTAATTTTAACTCATTTTTCATTAACATCTAATTTGTTTGTCATGACTGAAATATGAATAATTTTAGGTAAATTATAATCCGAATTAAACAGTTAATTACAATACATACATTTTTAAGTGTACTTATTTGAGTTTTGGGTATGATTGTAAGAATGTTTCTTCAAAATAACGAGGACGGAGTTATTTGTTGTGAAGCTGGGAACAGTTTAAAACAACGACCTTGAGTTGTGTTCCGGCATCAATGGCCAGTTTCCAGTCTCCCTAAAGAGAACAGCAGCGCATTTGTAGCACCTTTGGTGTTGTAAATGGCCATAGGCGATGGTAACCGCTTTCCATCAGATGGGTCCTCTGCCCGTCTGTCGAACTCATGATAAAAAAACGGAACGGTAAAGTAGGTATCCTCACCTAAGTAACTTGTAATATTTTTTTCTTTCTTCTTTAAACTAATTATTATTAAAAAAAAATCAAACTACAGTATCATTTGTCATGGCCTTTTTTTATAAAGCAATGTACATCCTTTGTATTGGTGTAAGTAATAATTGTTGGTAAACCAAATAAATAAATAAGTACTCACCGCACATTGTGCTGTAAAATAAGTAGGTATTTAAGTTAGGAATATATAAATACTCATTAGGAGAAAAAATAAGTTGAATCATCGAACCTCCTTGGAAGCGCTTATGAATAATACATTAGTCTCACTTTAATACTATAGAAAAAATTAGACGAAAGAAAGTTTTAGTTTTTACCACGCACACGTGGTTTATTTCAAATGGAAATTTCATTTTAAATACGCGCTATTTTCATATTAGATACGTCAAACTTTCTTGCGACTTTCCGACTTATATTAATGTATTTTACTATTTTCTCGCTAACGTTTTGAAAGACGTTAATAACAGACGTGTGGATGTTAGTTTTTACAAACTTGTGAGCTTGTGACTATGGTAAGTTTTTGAGTTTGTCTCTGACTTACATTCGTCTAGTTGTTTGTAAAAATCAACTTACCGAACAAGTACCATAAATAACTATTTTGCTCGAGCAAATACTTTTTACGGAATACGTAATTAAAGCTTATGGGAATCCAGAAATGATTCACGATGAAATGTCTTGATTATTTAGAGAATATCTTATTCACACGTTACTTTAATAAATAATATTGATTTTTACGAACCTGCACACCAAGAAACTCCCCTATACTCCATGAAGGCACCAAGAGCGAACTCCTCAAGAGCTCCGCTTCCAGCCACCAGCGAATCTCCTATGGCAGCAACCACGTCTATATCTCCCGGTCTCAGCCGGTGCACTGAGGTGGGTTTGAACCTGCTTTTGCCCCAACGTATGGCATCCTCGCAGGGGAAAGGTGTGGTGGGTGGAATCGCGCGCTGACGTCGTACATGCGACTTCCTGGCAGGATAACGGAGTTTCCACTGTAAATAAAGGGACTTGTGTTATACTATGTCAAAAGTCTGGGAGTGGAGACCATGTCTCGGTAAACGTAGTACAAGATGCCCTCCACCCTGGTGGATTAACAACTTCTGCAATATCACCGGATTCAATAAAAGTCATGTTCAACAAACATGTCACATCTAGAGCAGAAAACGCCGAAGTCTCTCCTCTTGAGGTTGTGAAGACATATGTCTAACACAACTTTAAGGAAGAAGCCAATAGGAGAATCCAGATTAGGAAAAGCGGTTCTCGGTAAACTTCGTCAAAATTTCTCGTCGACTATTCCCTTGTGTTTGAAGATGAAAGTCTTTGAGCATTTTCGTATTACAACCTTTCGTATTGTAATACGAAAGGTTCCAGTTTAAGAGAGCAGCAGCGCATTTGTAGCACCTTTGGTGTTGCAAATGTCTATAGGCGATGATAACCACTTTCCATCAAGTCTGCCTGTCTGCTGCACTCTCGCAATAAAAAAAACGAAATTTATATATGTGTGCTTCTCGCTTTTACAGTTCCTGATATATGTAGCTGTGAAATACAGACAAACATCGGAGTGAGATCATAAGTTTTCATGTTTTACCTATTGGTAACGGGTACCTAATCAATCTCTCAACTCTTTATTGTACACCAATGCAAAAAAAATAACTTACAGACTAAAACTATATCTCATTATGTACAAAGGGCGGTCTTATCGCTAAAAAGCGATCTCTTCCAGACAACCCCAGGAATTAATTGAGATTATAATGACGATGTCGGTACACATAATACATAGTATTTTGTTTCATTGTATTTTTTCATTAGATTACGCATTCATAACAAATATAAAGAATGTTCCTGTCATGTCTATTCATACGTTATTAATAGTAAGTCTATTTATACACTTTTTAGGGTTCCGAGGCCAATTGAGCAATAATAGAATCCTTAAAAAGCCTCATATCCATTAGTACGTATTTCTTTATAATTATTACATCACAGTTATATTTCATTAATGTATTTTACTAATATTTATTATGCAGCCCTGGATCTTGAATTTAAAACAAAAAATGCCCCACCGCTCGCCTATACTTTTAACCTTAATCATCATCAGCCATCAGACGCCCACCGATGGACACGCTTCTCATTCGCTTGCCATTCGTCTGTGGTTTTTAACCAATGCTTAAACTACTGGAAGTCACGTGGTCAAAGTTGCGTATAAGTCTGCGAAGTTTGAATTTGCCGCCCAATGAATTGGCCACCCAATGAATTGGCCGTCCGGGGCTTGTCCCCTTAGATCCGGCCCTGCTATTATGTAGTCTATTATATACTTTTCTGACATGAGCTACATTATTACTATCACCACGTGTTGGACAAATGTGCCCGGTAACTTATCCATTCAATCGTCATCATTATCCATTTTTTTATGTAGTCTACATAAGGTAGGTTTTGTAGTAGGTAGTGAAACATAGTGAATATATATAATTTTTATTTATTTATTTCCGAAGCATAGGATTGAAAGTTCTTTATCGTATCTTGAAAAATGATAGATATTATTTCCAAAGTATTAGAAAAATTTGCTTCCCTATTTTTTAACTTTTGTACTATGAAGTAGTAATTTGTGAAAAACGAAATCGTGTGTGTCTCGGGAAGTCCGACAGAAGTGATAACTGAAACTAATCTAAGTTGAACTATTTAATATTGACATTGTTTAACTTGAGAAACACCTAGGTTATAACTTAAATTTTATGTTTATTAATATGATAATGTAAGGGAAGGTTATTTATTAACAAAATCTTTTATTAATTATAAAATATATTTTATTCTTAGTTACTATTCTTGAATATGTATGTACATTACGAGTGTCATTATTTAATCTAATTACCGAAATATGGCTAACGTGGGTGGGTTAGACTGGGAGAGGAGGATCCTGCGTACCGCTGCCGTATGCGTGAGAGAAAGGGAAGCCAGACAGACTGGCGCCGTAACGCGTTACGTAACGAAGCGGTTTACCCTCCTATAAGTTATCACTTCAAAAGTTAAAGCTGTATTAAAAAATACCTTCATGAAAAATTTACAAACAAAATTCTTTAAGCAAATCCAGATTTTCGTTTAGTTGCTTTTCTTATGTTTCCGTAGTCATATGAAAAACGGATTAGATTGCAATAGTTGATTAATTTACGAAACTCTTCATTGTCCATATAATGATATGTACTTGGCTTATTTTTCTTTCCTTTTGGCATCATACTGATTAATCATTTCCAAATATTTCACAAATATGTTACAGTTGGTTCGAATTGCATTTCAATGAATATTAAACGAAATAAGCTAATGCAACGTTTAACAATTCTTCACAAGGCCAATTAGCCTGTAAACATTGTACACCTATTAAATTCTTGTTTCTAATTCCAATCCAATCCAATCACACGAAAACAACGTTATTTATAGAGATAAAAGATACCCTAAGTTACGTCCCGGGATATAAGCCAGCTCCTAGATCGAGTTTCATTCAAATCCGTTCAGTAGTTTTCACGTGGTGCTCTAACAGGCAGACAGACACCAGGACAAACACAGCCAAAATTCTAATAATTGCGTTTTCGCAATAACCTTGTCCGAATTATCCATTCGATTTTTTCACATTTTTAAACACATTGTACAAAGTTGAACGATTTACAGAATTATTCTAGTATAATATAATAGACAGATGATTCTACTTATAATCTCTTAAGATTATGATAAGGTAGACGGCTGGTTATGTTCCTCTCTGGATCGACATACTGATCCGTTGTCCGAGGTAGGGAGTAGCACCAGAAGAGTCAATGAGTCATTTTGATAGATCTCTGTAGAGGCTCAAGACTCAAGATCAGGGTCCCACGCCCCAAGTGTGTAATTTAATTAAAGTAATATCCTTTTAGCATTATTTATGCCTTAATTAATTAACGATATTAATAATTCATCACAATGCAAGGCCAATTTGGTGTGTCTTACACCTTGGCCTGACCCACACTTGGTCATGTACCGTAACACTACTTAATGTTGCGATAAACGACTGCAACCACCCTACAACATGAATACAAATCACTGTTACGTGAATGCTAAACGTTTAAAAAACATTTGCGTCCTTGCAAAAAATGCAATACATTTTTTAGCGTTCCGTGGCCATTTTAGCAATAAGTTCTCGTATGACTTTTTGAAGTGACATTTCTTTATCGGCGTTGGAAAAAAAATTATCGTCACTTTTTGATTACGCGCCATCTTGTTTTCTTGCCCCTACCACGGTCGAATCGACCGTGGTAGGGGCTTTACTCATTTAACCAATTTCTGTAAAGTTGCATATAGTAGATCGTTTTTCGAAAAATAAGGTTATAAAAAAGTTTCACTTCTTACGTGTGTACACTAGTACACGCACACATTTTTTTTCTGCCCGAGTTCAGCAGACAGGCAGACGGCCCACTTTATGGAAAATGGTTACCGCCGCCTATGGACATTTGCAACACCAAAGGTGCTACAAAAGCGCTGCTCCTCTCTTAAGGGAGACTGGAACTTGGTCACTAATGCTGGCACACAAGACAAGGTTCTTATGGTGGCATACTCTAGACCAGGGATGGTCGCCATCCACTCGAGCAAATACCGTACCACCTGGCAAACCTGTCTATCTGTCTGTGTGTCACAGTGATTTTTCTCAAAATGCTAGGTCAATATATTTATTATCGGTTTATTTATTATAGACTATCAACAGGAGATAACGCCATCATCCGTCTTAAATCTAAACAATGCTTATGCTAAATATATTTCCTGTTATAGGTGGTCATAAGATATCAAATGAAAAGTTAAATTTGGATGATTTACATATGATAAAATATTAATAATTACAATAGAATAAAGAAAATAAAAGGAAAAAATATCAATAATTAAACATAGTCAATCTATGTGGGATATTATTTTGAAGAATGTGTGAGAACTGTCATTTGGTTTTAGATTTTTCAACACATGAATTGTACAGATGTGATATTCTATAGCTATAGGTGAATATTTTCCAAGATTAGTTATAAATCGTTTTATCTTAAATATTAGAAGGGGTGACGAGAAGGCTTGTGAGGAACATTTAAATTAAATCGTTCTAATAGTTGAGGACTGTATTTAAAGAGTTTGAAGAGAATTTATTCGAAACCAATAACAGAGTATACAGAGACAATTTGTTGTCGCAAACAACTGCTGTAGTAAAATACTGTGTTGCAGTTGTTAACGCCCACTTCCAGACAACTCGTTCGTTATACAATTAAAAAGAAAATTATTTTAAAGTTTATACATTTCAAATTTTCGTGTTAGTATTTGTAATGTATGTGGAAATGCATATTGAAATTTTCAAATTCAAAAGTTTTTATTCAAAATAAGTTCCACTGGAGAACACTTTTTGAATGTCATACATATAGGTTAAAAATTAATCTTACTTCCTAGTCTATGCACACCGCTTCGCAACGTGTTATTGCTGTTAAGGAGAAGAAGCGGCAAGAAACTCCCCAGCAACGCGTCTAGGGTCATAGATGTATGTTTGTGGTGTGAATGTGTATGTGGTTTTTATGTGTATGTGGTGTATATGTGGGTGTGGTATATATGTGTGTGTGGTGTACATGTGTGTGTGGTGTACATGTGTGTGTGTTGTGTGTGTATGTGTACAAGTGAAACAAGTAAGTGTGTGGTTACAGACTTGTTAGACTGGTGTAGTCAGTTTAGTGACTGTGTATGCCATCGTGTAATAGTTTTTTTCTCAAATTTAATAGTAATTTAATAATCTATACCTTATCTTTGATTACAATACAAATTTCAGTTAAATTGTTTCTTTAGGTGATTAATATGATGATGGAAATGATGAAAGGATTGTGTGAAGTTTAACATGATGATTTTTAGTGTGACAGAGGATGTATTTCAGAATAGAGGAGTATGGAAGGAAAGGACATATTGTGCCGACCCGAAATAATGAGGAGAAGGTGAAAGGAAATATATAACATTTTCTACTGTAATATCTAACTTTAGATGTGGCTTAGATTGTCTAAGGCATTTATCTACGCATCATTAAACAGTGTAAATTGCAGAAATGTTGTTTGTAAAGTAAACATTTTATATATCTTTAAAAAAAATAATACATGCTCCTAGCCTCCTACACAATAGTAAAGTGAAGTTGTGAAAAAATAAAATTTAAATACTTTCAACGAATATTAATTTGAACAAAATTTATATTGATTATATTTTGCGATTATGTGACGGTAGGTGACGGTTCTATAGTCACTTTACAAAATCAATGAACAGTTATCATTTCTACAGAACCTTTCGTAGTTCGTAGCCCGTCACGCACTTGACTAATTTTTAAAATTATGTACTCCAACTGCCTCCACATTATGTCATTTTAAATAATTTATCAACAGTCCATCATGAATAATTGCCTAGTATTTTGGGTAAGAGCCACTGAATGATGAATGATTGATGTTCATGATTGTCCAAAGATGCTTCGAAAATTCAAGACATCCATTTTAAACATATGACACACTTCATTCGTAAATTACATTTCATAAGTTGTTCACACTGGCTCATTATTTGATAATTACACATATCTATGATCATCATCGACTGATGATTGTAGTAAAGAAGATTTCTCTGTGAATATGTATATTGTGGTGTATTGCTTTTGAAAAGTTACGAGCCCTTTGTTATCTAATATCTTACACAGTCTACACTAATAAATTAAATTGAAGTGTCTGTCTTTATATCAAAATTAGCTGCATAGTTTTACCTAGGTGCTTATGGAAAATCGTTATATTTTGAATAATTCACACCATATCTTTATAAATTACAGCCTATGTGTTAGTCTGATGTGTAAGCTATAATATTGTAAAGTTTAATTAAAATCCATTCAGTACTTTTTGCGTAAAAGTCTAACAAACATACATCCATACATTCAAACTTTCGTGTTTATCATATAATATTAGTAGGATAAATCCAATATTTACGTAAGAAAATGCTATTTATGTTGAATCTTTACCGCCATTTTAACATAAGCGACATCTGGACCTAAGTTTATATTCTGTGCAAAAGATATTTCAAACTGTTATTATATTTAGAGACTCATTTTTAGAATCACTAAGGTCTAACTAAAACTGAAAGTCTTAAAACAAAATAATAGTTTAAACTACGTTTTGCAACAAAAAATATATCAGCCCATAAATGTCCCACGGCTGGGCTCGGGCCTTCCACTATAGAGGGGATTGACAGTATACCCGCCACGCTTGTCCATTGGTAGGTTTCACACATCGGTTATCTCGATGTGTAGGTAGCATCATGATGTCTTCCTATACCGTTATAAGCACGTGGCAATTGTAACAATATGCACATTAGATCAGAAAACTGCCTAAGTGGTGCATGCGTTCCGGCCAGGATCAAACCCGCGTCCTTTGAGTTTGGGACGCGTGCGCTAGCCATTACGCTACCACGACAAAAAAGATACTTAGGACTAAATGTCATTTACGATAAAATAGCCGTTAGGACTCGACATGATGCCTACTAATTTATAATTTACCCTTTCTAAATTTTTATTTGGTATAAAAGTACCTCGAATATACTATACGATTCAATTGTTTGCATTGAAAAATTTTGGAATTTCGATATTTTGCAGGGCTTAATTTCGATTGACTAAAGATCCGAGGTTCAGAAAATATGAATAGAAAGATTGACTCAATTCCCGAGCTCAGCTCTTCTGCGATATTTTAGTCGAAGGACAGTTTAGAAGAAGACCTATCTTCTGCTATCTATCTGTAAATGGTTCGAGTTTTAAATATATAGTATTATCTAGGGGTTCGAGTTCGTACAATGCGTTTAAAAATGTGAAAAAAATCAAAAAGGCTAATTCGGACCCAAAGTTTCCGAAAATACAAAGTTTAGAATTTAGGTCTGTCTGCCTGTTAAAGCATCATATCACGGGGTGTATCACGGAGCATCTGTTTAAGATACTAATTTGAATATTTTTGTATTTTAAGCGTTAGTTTTTTTATAATTCGATTTTAAAATTATTTCTCTGATGACGTCATAAGGTACAAGTTTATATTGATTTCTTTGTCTAGAAAACAAAAATAATAAAACTTACTAATCATAGTAATCTGTGCTACTATTCAAATGTCACTTTCATTACTCATTACGTATCGTGATCATATTAATATGTCCAGCTCAGAAATTAAGTCGCTAGGCTTATAATTTGTCATGTTCAACCTTTATTATTTTCTATAGTTATCGTAAAAAAATTTAAAGTGATCTTTAGGGAAAAATCCATGTTAAAGAAATTAAATCAAATAATGTACAGCTAGAATTTGTTTACACCTGAAGCAAGCAAACAGGCAGACGGCCCACCTGATTGGATTTAGTAAGGTCAAATAAAGGTCAAACGCATTTCTTACAAAATATAAGAAGAT
Organism: Dendrolimus punctatus; assembly: GCA_012273795.1. Classification (NCBI taxonomy): domain Eukaryota; kingdom Metazoa; phylum Arthropoda; class Insecta; order Lepidoptera; family Lasiocampidae; genus Dendrolimus; species Dendrolimus punctatus. The sequence continues at coordinate 31,705 of CM022530.1, read as the reverse complement.
CGTACGTTTTTTGGAATTTTAACTAGACAGAAATGATTAGGGATACTAATCCTCGAAATGGTTTTTCAAATAGCTAGATTGAAAAAAAGGGAACAATCCCAATTCAGTGACAAATACCTACGTTGTCATAAACAACTTGCCATGTATTGTATTACTTCAAATCAGGTTGGCTTCGACTCGGCTCTGTTTTGCTAGGCAGTTGTCTAGACCAGTGTTCTGAAAACTTTTTGTGTTCAAGGTACATCTAGGAAAACGAAACTTTGGAGGTTCACCACAAATAATTTTTTTTAACATTTATTTATTAATCATCCAAACAATATTTTTTATTAATCAACAAACCTAAAGTTTAAATTGCAGTATAATCTTACGGTACACCAGTGTGCCGCGGGCCGCGGTACATACTTTGTGGTACACTGGTCTAGACTATATGGACTTAGTTTCTTGGTTATTATATTATATGTGATTATATTATATTATATGTAAAGAACCGAATTAAGTGTTTATGTAAGTAAAATAAAGCTACTGCCTCGGGTTTTCCACACGCCGTATCGGCAAACTCTGTGCAGTATGCATCGGTGCCAAACATCGTGCCTTTACAAACAATCAACACGAACATTCCTGCATTTCCCAACATCACGTGAGATGTAATGGCAAGTTAAATATTACTGCACTTATTTGAATGAATCTTCAATAAGTATATTGCGTAGCCCTAAGAAATCTAAGATATACCACGTATCAATAGTCTACAAAAACGAAAACTATTGCAAAGTGACGAAGAAGATGTGGAAAAGACCATCGCGAGCTATATAAAGGCAGAAAAAGGACTCTTAATATGATACAACAAATGTACAGACAAGCAAAGGAAACAGAAAATTGGCGAAACATAGTACGACGATTATTAGCCTCTAATTCTGTCAGATAATAGTTAGGTTTTTTTTTCTTTATTTTATTTGCTTTTTACTAGTTTACATCACATATCCTTATCCGTGCAGGATCGAAGAAAGAATACAATTTCCTGCGGCCGGGCGGCCTGTCGTATCAGGCGACAAAACAACCCACAGTCAGATGGTAGGTTATTTTCACGTCTGGATGGCTACCAGCCCTGGTCTAAAGTCTGTCGCCATAACAATCTTGAGTTGTGTTCCGGCATTAGTGACCAGGTTCCAGTCTCCCATAAGAGAGCAGCGGCGCATTTGTAGCAACTTTGGTGTTGCAATTGTCCATAGGCGATGGTAGCCGCTTTCCATCAAGTGGGCCGTGTGCCTGTCTGCTGAACTTCTGTAATAAAAAAACCAGGCTTAATCTAATATAAATGCGTTAACACTGTTCTCGTTTAATTTCAAAGTGGCTTACTACTACTTTACTTGTACCTTAATATCTATTTCTAAAATTTTATATGTTTCTATCATGACTCTAAATTCACATAGTACGATGTTACATGTGATGGTGAGTAGGAAGTCAGTGAAGCCATATTCATTTCAAGTGAAATGACTGTGATTACGCTGCCAAACTTACCCTTTTCGTTTATATGATCTAAGCCTTTCTGATTAAGAATAATTAGGTACAAGATGTAGCCACTGGCTATAAAATATTTTATCGCAATAGTGCACTAATGCCGTTGTTTTTGTTTTTCAAACACCTAAAAACTTGTTTTATGAGGGGAACGGATAGTACATCCGTCACGCTTGATGGACGAGTTTCACAAATCGGTTGATCTTGATGTGCAGATTTCATCACGCTGTTTGCCTTCGCAGTGCCGCTCGAGTACGTGGTAATTAAAAAAATGAAATTCCTCATGTCGATGTCGAATTCAATTCTGCGTCATTTTATTGGTTGAATCACAGCTAACAGACGGCGCATCTGATGAAAAGAGACGTTAGCAACATCAAACTACAAATGTGCTACCAGCCTTGAAGGGAAGACTGGAGTATGGCCACTGATGCTGGAACAGAACTGGTTGATAAAGCAACATACTCAAATCAGGTCTACCCACCGGGCTGTCGGTTGTGTTGTCGCCCCTTACAGCAAGCCAATGTTTCTGAGGTTCTGATGAGGAATGGGTCACCCGCACCAGCGGAACCCTGACCTTCAGGATGACACAGATACTCACCGGAACGGGTGTTTCGATCAGTATCTGTGTCACATTGTGGGCTGCTTGCCTTCTCCGGACTGTCGCCAATGCGGCGCACCCGACACGGCGGTCCATAAGCTAGTCGAGTGCGCCGCATGGGCGCCGCAGCGTTTCGAACTCGAGGCGCACGTAGGAGCGGTCACCTCGCTCGGTGATCTGGTGAAAGCCATGTTGCAGAGCGACGACTGCTGGGGAGCTGCGGTTACTTTTTGTGAGGCAGTAATGTCTCTCAAGGAGGCCGCAGAGCGGGATAGGGAGCGAAGTCCTGCAGCGCGTGCTAATGCATCTACTCGAGGTTGCCGGCCTTCAGCTGGCACCCGGAGAGGCAGGTACGCGCATTACTTCCCTCCCTGAGTTAGGTTCCGTTACGGGGGGCCCTTAGCTAGCTAGGAAAGCAAGGGACCATCGACCCCCGTCAACGAAGTGGGGTGTGTTCTCCCAGGGCACACTCCAGGCACTTCGTTGCGCTGGATCGGCCGGGGTTAACTATGTTCTAAATCTCAGCCTTTCCATCACAAACTAAAGCGCAGGGTCGACAGGAAGGACGGGGTTTTTAGTGGGTATTGGGGTCGCTTGCCCGTGCAGCTTCCTCTGAGTCTTTCCACACTATTCTGAGTCGATCACGGACGGAGCACTGCCAAGAGCATACTATTGCTGCAGTGTTATCGCCCCCGACCGACGCATGTCGTTCCCCTAGCAACGACCCAGATTGTGCGTAAATCGATTAAGCATTTTCCCTCGCCTCAAAAAAAAGCCAATGTGTCCAAGTTATGGAATGAACTCCCTCTCACGATTTTCCCAGAGCGCTATGAATATGGGGCTCTTCAAAAAAGGGCGTGAACAGATACCTAAAGTCTCAACGAGGTAGGCAATGCATCGGCTCCCCTTGAGTTGCAGATGTCCATGGGCGACGGTAGCCACCTATCACCAGGTGGCCCGTTTGCCAGTTTGCCAACTAGAAAACATAAAAAAGCCATCCGGCGCAAAAACTAAGTATTTTTCTACGTTCCTCCAGGAAAAGGAATATGGATTTGAAAGTCACACGTGTTATTAGCCAGTAACATATTACATGGAATTACCGAAAACTTACGTAAAAAAGGGTGTTCCCTTTTTTACGAAAATTGCGAAGAAGATGAAGTTTTTGCTGTGTTTTTGCTTCACGTACCAATATATATATATATTCACAAAATTTTGCCAGATATACATTTATACAGATTTATAAATGCAATTGTAATTTGTAAGACCTTTTTTTTTGAACGATAACACCAAAGGTGTTACCAATGATTTGATGGAAATGAAAAAGATTCAATTACCTATGATTTTAAAGTTGATCTGGACGAGTATACATCCGGGAATCTAATAGTGAAAACTGCGCGTTTTATTGAATTGCGACCTCCTGCATTACGTTTGGATTTGTTGCGTTCGGTTGTATTTGTACCTGTGTTATACGTGTTTGTATAGTTCTAATAAACTATAATAATTCTAACGGCATTTTAATTCGAGTCCCGCAAACTCGTATATAATATGATTATTTGTGGTGTGGCAGAAGATGTATGTCAGAACAGAAGAATGTGGGAGGAAAAGATATATTGTGCTGCCCCTAATAGTTAAGAGAAGGTGAAAGAAAAGAGAGATTTTAAATTATACTGAAAAAGTATCACACTCTTTGTTAAGTATTTATTGAAATTATTATTTATTTATTTCTTCTCCTTTTTCTAAATTATTATGTACTCAATGTCTATATTGCTTAATGTGTTCGCATCAAGAAGCCCATTCCGCAACCATAAAATCTGTTCTAATTTTGTTTAGAAGTAAGCTGAGTTAGCCAGTTTGTGAACCAAACTAAAAAAAAACTCGATGGAAATAAATTCAAAAATCCGTCTTCGTTTTTCTCACCTCCCTTAGATTCGGTAACCTATTTCCTAATACTAAACACGCAACAAATGATTTACGTAACAACATATAATTGAAAGATCAGCTTAATGGTTTTGTTGACATACGGTTATCTCGGGTAGGTAACGATTTATCTACCTTTGATGGACCCACTGACCCACATAGTAGTTCCAACTGTCTTTCAAATGCTATTGCAGACGAGCGACAACAAAAATAACCTGCGTGGAGAATAAATTTGCAGTTTTGACGTTTAGACGTAGAATATAATACTATTGTTGACAATAAATAGAATGCGTTATATAAAACATTTATTCGCTTTACTGTTTGTTAAAATTTGCCATAAAATTAAACCATACGTACACTTAACGACTAACCAACTTAAGTTAAATAAATGGATAGTAAGATATTGAACCGGCTAGGCGGTTGTGAATCAATCAGAGCGTTTTAAAAACGTCCGTCTGCATGTTCTGCGGTACAAGTCATGCCCGTGCGCATCATGATTTTGCGGGCGACACGCGCCCGCTTTCCATTGCGCGACCAAACGAATTAGCAATGAATTAGATGTAACTTACACCTAATTGAGAAGTGACATTCATACAGATCGCTGTTTGCGAAACACCTAACACATTCAAAACAATGTGTTTAATACTTACTCGTTATTAATCGACACACTTTTTAATGATTAAAGGAAATATAGTAGTGTAATATTTTAAAAACTTTTAATTATATCGTATATTGAATATAAAATAAAATAATAATGTATTTATTTCAAAAAGTCCATACATGTAAGTTGCCGGGGCTTTCCAGAAAGTAATCAAATGGTACTTGTGTTGGGAAACCTCGCTCTTCCTATGTTAAATTATTTTTTAAATATATTTTAACCTTTTTTACTCTCTCTTTTACTGTCTACTGTCTACTTTTTACTGTCGAACTCGAGGTCCATACCTTTATTTTAGTTTATTATTATTTACTAAATTAGTTCGACCATAATACTTAATTAATGTCATAATATATACTTCTATAATCACAGATTTCTCCAAGGCCTGTTAATTTGACTTGAACAAAAAACAAAAGAGTATATATATATGCGTGTGTGTGTCAAATACATGATAGTGTGTGTAATGTTTTTTTATAATGTATTCTTTATACTTATACCCGTTTCCTATACCTTACTAACCTTACTTTTGGTAAAAATTGACATTAGCATCACAGAAAAGTGTAACATATTTGAGTAGTCTGTGAGACTGGTATAATAAAAAGTGTTGTGATATTCCTAAGGTGTACTAACCTATTGAACAAAATTTATATAGATAAGAAATAGTTCTCATATTATCTCACATATATCCATTCCTTTAACAGATTTGTGAAGGACCACTTTCTCACTGTATAACGTGTTTATTTATTTTTTGTATGAACGTACATATTTTTATAACTACATATGTATAATTATTATTGCGTCTTATTATTAACACCTAGTTTCAACTGCACACTAACGCTATCTTTGTAATTAGATCTTGTCCATCCAAAGGTTGCCTGAAAGGGATTGCTTTGTGTATTACCTTATAGAGTTCAAGCTTATTGTGTATTTTTTATCTGTCATGTTCGTGTGCAACAAAGAGTATTTATTGTATTGTATTAGAAACATGCGAAGTATTAAAATTTTCCGATGCTTACAAAAGCCATTAGTCTGCGTAGTTCACACGATACAATAGTGGTATATAAAAATTGACACGTGGGAACATTATTGACGAATTTTGCAACATACTTATCCAATAATTCGGGCAAATATTGATGTAAATTCCATGTGAATTTCACTCAGTTGCGCATGTTAAAATGACTAAAGAAATTAAACAATGTTTACGTATTGTACTTTACATGACAACATTTATTACAATGAGAGGTTTTGGCGGGAACTGAAAGGAAGCGTTGTGCTGGGTAGTTTTATTTTCTAAAAATGTGTAAAATTACTCTAAAATGAACAATAGTTGTAGGTAGGATATTGATAATTTTTGAGTAACAATTATGTTTTTGTGAGAAATGTGAAGTGTATAGTCAGATGTAGCCTTTTGAGTTGTCACAAGAACTCCGTTGAATGGCGTCGGTTATACAACTGCGCTACTTATACGAAGACTTATAAACAGAATTGGCTGTATGGACTAAGATTCCTTTGCCTGCCTTTGTGGCGAATTCTACTACTACTAGTTATTACAATGACTTTATAGACATAATATATGTCAATCGTCCCTTAGAAGATGAGGCCGGGGCCGGTAGTGTTGTGGGCGACCTGCGTTGACACACTGGCCCCGTTACATCTTCCAACGACCGAGTCAGGGGACGCCGCTTCAGCTGAAGACGTCAAATGAGGCAAATATTGAGCCTTAGGAATAGGTTACATATTTGTGCCGTTTGGGGTTGAAACAGAGCTTCTTTATAGACATATGTAAGAAAGTCTTGGACACTGCCCGAGATCAGAAGGCTGACTCATATTTCGCACAACAAATAAGTATTGCCATACAGCGCTCCAAAGCGGCCAGTCTTCTGGGCACACTCCCCGTTGGCAATGATCTGCTACATAGTGTATTTTGGTTTCAATGTCTTTGTTATTTAAATGTTTATGAAATCGATATATTTAAAAGAAATTCGAGTTAGGTACACTATTTCAAGAAAGGCTCTACCGATTTGGCTGAAAATCTGTGGGGAGGTAACTTAGAGCCAGAAGACGGACATAGGATACTTTTTATCCCGTTGGAACCGGTAGGTGGCGCTGAGATCGGGTTCTAGAATCCTCCAAATTACCTGGAGCGTTTTGGTGGTTTTATTTTAGTGTGCTTGAGTGGGTTCCCGGATGGTTTAGATTCGCAATTGAAACCGGTATGTGGCGCTGGGATCGGGCCCTAGATTTTTATTTTTTCAGAGCAGGACAATGTGTGCCGGGGCCGCTAGTATCTATAAAAGTAGACTTAACTTTGTTATATTGTATTCTACCTACAGTCCCTTAAGACTAGAAGTAGAATACTGAGCCAAGGTAACCGATTTTTATGGGTAAGGTGCCCAGAAGGCTGGCTACGTTTCCTCGCTGGGTCGCCATACTGATCCATTGCCCGAGATAGGCACGAGCCCTCTGATCACCTGAAGAGTCAATGAATCGTTTTGATCACGGTTTAAGCGATATAATAATATATAAAATAATACTTTTAGATATATTAATTCACAATATATCTAATTTTATTATAAAATTTATAAATGTATCTAATGTCGAAATAAAAACGTGAAAAAATAATTCGGACGAGGATTTGCGTAAATTCAATTTTTAGATCTTTATGTTCTGTCTGTCTGGATGTTCCTAATCTCTGAAATGGCTGGACCGATTTTGACAGGACTTTCAGTGGCAGATTGTCATAAGAAGTAATTTAGACGAAGCTCTTAATAGTTAATAAGATATTTCAAAAGTTTAGTAAGATCTAAAAGTACTAAGTATGCTGTATAGTTAGTGGTTACTGCAATTTCAGTGTTATGCATGTACACTTTTACCTACGGAAACAGCATAACGTAAAGCAAAAAGTCATTAATCTATTAGATAATTCTTTCACATGTATTCAAAAAAACAAATTGATTTGACATGGCCAACGTGCAAACCTTTTGTATCTATAGAATCAATAGTTAATGGAAATTGCATATTGCGTAGATGTTAAAGTGTGATCTATGCTTTGTAATTACTTTTGCATGTGATATGGGCTGTTTGTGCATTATCGATTGATGGACACGTAAATGACTGTCCAATTACTTTAAATTATTACGAAATAATTCCAACTCTCATAGCTAAATAAGATTTTTTAAAACGGTTTTCAAATACAAGTTTTTCAGATCCTGATATCATGTAGCTGTAGTAGAGTGCTAGCCAATACAAGTAAAACGAGCCCAAACACGACGGGTCTATCTTGTTTAATACAGGAGTTATGGAGCTATGGCCATCTTCAGACTCCATCATCAGATCAGCTCAATGGTACCATCGTATTGCATTATCACGCGATACACATATTGCAAACGCTTGCAAAATTTCAGCTCAATCGGAAACCGGAAAGTTGGTCAAATTTAATTTGCAAGATTCCACCCGAACTTACATACATACATAGGTACATCCATTGCAAGTTAAATAAAAGCTTGTAAAAATGGTTATTATTGTAGCTGATTACACATCAATGGGGAAATTGCATACGTTACAATATTCTTAACATAAGTATAACAGAGCGGGCGTTACGACCTGTCAAGCCAAGCCAAGTTGTCATCTTTCAAAATGCCCGCAACTTCGTCGTATTTTTTTTAAGTAGCCTAAGTTACTCCTTATAACATGAGCTTCCTGCCAGTGGAAGCTTCGTCAAAATCGGTCCAGCCGTTTCAGAGATTAGCCGGAAAACCCAGACAGATTTAAAAAAAAATATTTTACCATTTTGTACCGTATATACTTTCTTATGCATTTAGTAAAAGCTGTTATTGATTTTTGATTGACATTACAAACAGACACTCCAATTTAATTTATATGTATAGATATAAATAATTTTAATAATTGCTTAAAGAATAACTAATGCAGTATTCGACTACTTTACTTCTACAAACTTATGACATATGTCATACATGTAATAAATATCTACTCGTCTATAAGAGTACGACTTCTTGCAAGATGGTAAAAAATGTTTCGATTTATTTGATTGTCCACAACCCTATTTTCCATACGGACTAGCTGGATTCAGTCCACATATAAAAACGAATGGGCAAGAAATACGGTCAGAGAAGAAGTGTTGTCATCCCCACATGTTTCGTAGCGACTAGCTTGTCAATACAAGGCTTCAAAGCCTAGACCATCGACGCCAAGTTGCTATTCTATCTTATAGGATTCGTTTTGGAGAGTGCGGTGTTCCTGAACCTGAACCTGAACCCCCTACACCATTCCATCTTCGGACAATAAGGCGCACGATCTACGCTATTGTTTCACAGTGGAGACGCTACCAGTGCGAATTAAACCTTTCCCCTCCACTTTCCTTCTACGTACGGCACAGTTGGGGAATGCACTGCCAGAGTCCGTGTTCCCTAAAAAGTATAATCCGGGTATCTGCAAGTCTCGTGTGAATAGGTACTATGCTACTCGCGTGCTCCATCTTCGAATGCATCTCGTCCGACATTGGATGTGATCGTGGTCAAACGCAAACCTATTTATTATTAATAAAATATTAACACTCCATGCTGTGAGAAAGAAACAAAACGTAAGTATTAAAATTAAAAAAATCACTATCTGTCGGGAACGTTCCCAAAACACTGGCTGCGTTACCAAGTTGGCTGGCGTTCCCGAAACACAAGCCTCACTTTTTGTCGCGTAAATTTCTATTAACCGTGTCGATAGCGATAGGTACCTACATAATTATAATCTCAGCCTTCAAAGTTATGAGAATATTTTTTAATCAGACTTAGTTGTTGGTTGGCACATAATTACACTAAGTACAATCAATGAGACGATTAATACAAAACCTGTTCGTATTTACATATCACAAATAAAATCTAAAGCATTATATTTACGCAAACTCATATGAAATGTTTCGAAATTTACACTATAGGCCGACCTTGATTCCTTGGGCTTTAAGCGATGAAAGAGAATGGAAAGTGTTGCTATTACTAATACACTTTGTGGTCAGCGTCTTTATGTAAAGCTGGGTCTCCACCAAAGAAAGTGTTGCCAACTTTTGTGTAGTCAACAGTCAACACGTGTTGGTGATAAATGTTTCTGAAATCACCTTGTGTTGTCATCAAAAATTGTAAATAAATATCGGGAACTATGTTTCATGTTTTGGCGATAAACATCAAAAGAACGCGCTTGTTGCCGATATTCATTCCCTCGGTAGAGACAATTGTAGTTGGGAACATTAGTTTTTTTACTCAGCAGACAGGCAGACGGCCCATTTGATGGAAAGCGGTTACCATCACCTATGGTCATTTGCAACACCAAAGGTGCTACAAATGCGCGCTGCACCCTTAAGAGAGACTGGATCCTGGTCACTAATGCCGGAACACAATTCAAGGTTGTTATGACGGCATACTCTGAACCAGGTGATGTAGACATCCAGAAGGACATATACAATACCCTACCACCTAGCTGTGGGTTGTTTTATCGCCTCTTACGACAAACCACCCGGCCGCAGGAAATTGTATTCTTTCTCCGTTCCTGCACGGATAGAATTAGTTGGAAACAGAAAGATGAAATGCCGCTGCCTGTACAATATCATCGTCGTTCGAAAACATGTAAAAATAAGTTTATTTTTATTATCTTAAAAAAAAACTCATATTTTTTTCATTTGTACGCCTCATTTTCAGCATCAGTATACTGAAACTAGGAGTAGAGACAGATGTCCTTGTTCCTTGAATTGTTGGCCACTGTTTTCAACTCGTTGGAAACACAATGGAAACAAAGATTAGTGATTTTTTGTAGCATTGCAAATAGTTGGAGAAAAGTCGTTGCTAACAATTTTAGTGGAGACGCACCTTTAATGTCAAAAGTCATTACAGACTGGAAATTGTAGTATGTGTTTAAAACCTGGGTATAATTATTATTGTTCCGAGATTTTGAGATTTTTAGACGGTTCATTTCTATCTTTCAATTTGAACGAATCAACCAAAGTGCTCCGTGTAAACAAAAAGTTGGATCATTCAATGTTATTGAACACCGCTGATCCTTTCAGTTTCTTCACCTTTCAACTAAAGTGTTTCAATTTGGTAGATCCATCTAATATCAGCATTACTATACAGTGGCACATATTGACTTGAAAATAACGGTGTGCAATAATGAAAAACACTTTTTAATTCTTTTATAAATAGTTTATAAATAAAGGGCTGTTCACCATATTGTAATTGCGACTTCGTCAACCACTTTAGTAGTCATGGTCTCAGTGGGTCTCAAAAACAATGGAAATTAGTTAGATTTTTCATATATGGATCAAGACCATTAATAGTATAATATTTTGTCTGAGGGCCCAAATCAGCTATTTCAACAGCACTAGAATTATCGTCCACTTATAGCATCGTAATGGTCGCTTTTACATATCGAAACTAAATCAACCTTTATTTTGCTATTATGACGTCAATGATTGACCATACTGACATTATTGTAAAATCAGACTAGGCTACACTTATAAGTATATATCTTTGCCGTCTAAGTTATTACATCAAGTTAGTTCACCCGGCAAAGCTTGCGTTCTACTTTGGCGTTTCAACATTTCTAAGGTCTTTGTATATAGACATTTACGGCCCTTACGATTAGTCTAGTTAAGAAAGCTAGCTAGCTAGTTTCAAATGTTATATCCTAAGAAACTTCTTTTGCGAGACAAAAACTTAACTTCGGAAAGGAAGAAGAACACTAAGAGTGTAAGACAGACGTTTTTACTTAGCGATCCAAGTAAAAACGTATATCTTAAAATCTCCTACATCCTACAGAACTGGAAGACGCCACACTTCTATTATTTTAAACCAAATCAGTCAGAAGTGTAGACGTAAGAGTTGTTTCATCTAAGACATATTATGTTTTAAAAACTAGGCTTCAATAAACGATAAAAGAACGAACTGTTGCGATGTTGTTATCATATTTTATCCATGCAGAAACGGAGAAAGAATACAATTTCCTGCGGTCAGGCAGCATGTCGTAAGAAGCTACAAAACAACCTACAGTCAGGTAGAGTATTTTTCCATCTGGATGGCCACCACTCCTGGTATAGACTTGTGTTCTGACATTGGTGGCCCGGTTCCAATCTCCCTTTAGAGAGCAGTGGCACATTGGTGTACACCTCTGGTGTTACAAATGTCCATAGACGATGGCAACCGCTTTCCATCAGGTGGGCCTTCCGGCTGTCTGCTGAACCCACACAGAAAAAGGTAGTTTTTTTCAACAAATAGTAGTGTACGATACAAATAAACAAAAACAAATTAGACTATCGTAGAAGATATATACTTGAATGATGTATAGATAACAATCAGTTCGTTGCACTGCAAATATATAAAACTGTGCCACACTGACCAATTCATGGTCATCACAACATTCAAAAAGAAAAATGTTGGCAATAAAGAACCCAATTTTAGAAAAGCTTGTATCGATAAAATAGAACCGGTTTAATGCAGGGCCCTTGTGTAACCCACTATTTCGTTGAAACTAAAGTCGCAACATTTAATAATTCCGTATTGCGTTATTAAATTTACCTAAATAAATAAATTAATGCTAATCAATGACATTGAAATTAACGTATATAACGTTTCCTTAATTACACACTGAATATTTGTGACAAAAAAATATGATTTCTTATTGCGACATCGAAAAAATCAATTGTAATTTGATAACAATGCATAACAGGAGCTGACTAAAAGCTTAGTCCACTTAATACAATAGAAAATATGTGCTATGTAGCCAAACGGCAAACAAATACAATAGAATATAAGACAAGTCAAGAAGTGCAATAGCTTCATGTATTAACCTCCAAAAAGTGGCTGACTGTTTCGGCCATATCGATCTAAAATCGAACTCGCTGCGTTTCAGGAAAAACGTGTAATCATCAGTAAAAAGAGTAATGAATGAGACACGATGCGGGCAAACAAATAGACGAACCCCATGACGGACCCTATTACCATGCACCACCTACATAAATGATTTGATGTTATCCCCGCAAATTGGTAATGCGCTGGAAGCTTGTCAAATTAACATTTACGTGACATCATCCACAACTCGATATGTATGCGTATTCGCCGGTCAGTGATGCTAACAGTACTGAGTGTACGGCTATGGTTACGTCACCAAAATGGCGGCCAGGCGCAATAGCAATTTGCGGGGATAATACAAGTTGTTACACGGATATACACACAGGGATTTGTCAATAGATTTAAATAATTATACATTTATTTATTTAAATTTTAAATTTTAAGGTAACAAAGTATTTTATTATTGGTTTTATTTAAATTTATTTATTTGATCTACTAATTAAATATTACACAAGTAGAATTAGTTTAACAAAATTGGGTCGTTTTAAAAGGAAGGTTTGCATTTATAATAGTGCTGGCTGAAAAGGCGTCATACAAATTCTTAAAATATGTTCTGTGTATAATAATGTATAATGAGGTATAAAACACATTATCAGCTTTTAGGATGGGATAGGATAGTGGGAAATAAGAGCATAAAAATAACTCCGAAAAAAGTGAAAAGTCCGAACGTCTTTCGTTCGGAGACAGGAAAAATGACCATACTATATAAATTAAACATATTTTGAGAATAGAGATGTCACAAAAAGAATACCTAATAAACAAATAATTCTTCCTTGTAGATTAATTAACTTTGTAACCGTTTTCAATCTAAGTATCGGAAAGCTTACTCGCGCATATTATGCAAACAGCCATAGCTCCTTATTCACATAACATACAAATAGGCAGAAAACGTCGTAAAATCTCGCATGTCTATTGTCAAACTTATATAACAAACCGAGGCATTGTATTTAAAGCCATCAAATAATATTTTACTATATGCAAAATATAATTATTATAAGCTAAAGTACATTGCCACATCGTTGATCAATTTATGAGATGTAAAGCCACCTACTCAAGTTTATTATTACCCGCGTGTCATATTAGCTAAACCTGTTCTTTATGAATATTTATATCTATCAGATCTATTGAAATTCGATAGTTAGTGATTTATTTGTCACCCAATTCATGATATTTGAAGACATGAGTGGATGAAGGTGATAAGTCGCATAATTCCAATTCTGAGTAAATCGAGATAAAAGTTTTACTTTTATTTTAAACTGAACTGAACTTAACACTTTTAGCAACTTTTTATTTTTAAATATGCCTTATATCTATGGTCTAAGGTCTGTAGTCATTTGGTATCGACTTATAACATTCATCTACGCAAAAAAGCAAAAAACCGAATATGCGACATATCACCTTCATCCAGTCACGTCTTCAATTGTCAAATGCAAGCATTAATTAAGACAGTGTAATACTTGCAACAACTCAGAAGGGTTTATTGTAATAAAAGAACAGCAACTGGTCACTTATAATCAGAGAACCTTAAAGCTTAAATACATTTCATACACTGAACTGACGACACACTTAATAGACATTTATAGAAAACGCCAACACTTCAAAAAATTTACAGCATAAGAAAGTTTTCGAATTGGAACAACCGAGAGCGGATTGAAGTCATTGATAAACAAACTATTTTGACTAAAAAGTTTATGACTGACAAGAATTTGTTACATTATTGTTTGGAAATTTTATATTATATTATATATATTATCTCGTTCTCTGCAAATTGCTAATGCGCTGGAACTTTGTCAAATTAGCATTCACATGACGTTATCCCCAACTCGATGTGTACGCGTACTCGCCGGCCAGTGATGCTAACAGTACTGAGTATTCGGCTACGGTTACGCCACCTAAATGGTGACCAGGCGCAATAGTAATTGGCGAGGTAATAAGACACACACACTCATATATTATAAAATGTTAAAGTTCTGCACGTAATAAAATAAATCGAACAACGAGTAAAAAATCGATTACTTCTGCCGATATTAAAATAAAATGTTGAGAAAACCGTCTAAATACAATTGAAAGATTTTAAATTATATTCTACACAATTACTAAATTACATAAATATTACATACATACATACATACATAACTTCACGCCAGGTCCCTTGCGGCGTAGGCACGAACAACAGAGCGCCATACGGCTTATTCTTACACACCTCACTTGCTTCTTTGACATTCATAGCTCTTGTCATGCACGCTCGTCTGTTCTTAAGGCTCCTGACCTCACCTTCTGCTAATACAAGATCAATTTGATCATGGAAGGTGTGTCGTGGCCTTCCGCGTCCACCCACTTTTGCATTGTATATCTGTTTAGTCATTCTTTCCACATGCCCGAACCACCGGAGCATTCCTTTCTTTACCTTCACCCCGACACTCTCTTTGAGACATAAATATTGTTACATATAATTATATTCTTTTATAAAAAAACTGCTCTATACAAAACAGGCGCTAATCATTGTATAAATAACAATACAACAAAACTATTATTTAGTTAAGAAAATGGCCAATTTTATCCTTTAGAAATAAGAGGGTACAATACAAGAACAACCATTCAAGTAACTAAATGTAACAACAGTACAAAATAAAAATAATCTCGACATACATACAATGTTACTAATTGGTATTGCAATTATCAACAAAACATTGATGAAAATTGCATCGAGGAAAGAAGAGGCAACTGACCGATTAAGGTCACGTTTCACACATCCGTTACGTCCGAAAGATTGACCTTGCCAGTATTAGCAATCGCCTTCTATTAACATTTCACCTGCACGTCTTTTATAGCCAAAATACGCAGGCAAACGCTTAATGTTCTATAACAAGGTCGTGATATTGTTTTGGCAGTCCATTTGCGTCTTTTTATGGCATACAAGACCATACAAGGACACTATTGTAACAGTTTAATGGTAGCAATGTATAAAATAATTTGCAATTAATAGTATGTAAGCCCAAAAAACACAAAAAGCAGAAATGCAAACAGAAGTAGACAGTACATAAGCCATATAAGATAGATATAAAACAGCAGTAGACAATATAGAATTATATAAAATAGCAATCGGTGTTATACAAATAGAGAAAATCAAAAAGCTTGTTGTAGCAATAGCATAAGGAAAATTAGAGAGTAAGTGCCTATTTCGTAGAAGTAATTAGTATCGCAAAATGTAAGAATAGCAACTAAGAAACATTGTAAAAGATTTTTTCTGAAAACACTTAATAAAAGAGCACTAAAAGAAACCAAAAGAAATAAAGGAAAGAGAGAACAAAAAAGATTATTTTTAAAACATGAAAGAAAATAAATCCCCAAAAGTAAAAGCCCGAGAAGACTCATTCGCTCGGAGGGAGAAAAAATCAGTTTTAGTGGTCTCTTTATTAACTTTTATTGACATGAGCATCACTATTATTCTCACAAGGTTACCCACAAGATTATTTGTGCCCGGCGAATATTAAAAACTTATAGAAAATTTCTTTATAATATTACAAAAATGTTATTTATTTGACTGTTGCTCATTTGAACAATCTTTAGTTTTTCAATTAATTTGAACATTTGTTTTCCCCGAGTTTACTCTGTCGTCTGTTTTAATATAATCATTATATACGAATAAACATAACATTATATCATTAACAATGCATAAACATTCACATGTTTCTCTTTTTAGATACCGACATTTGATTGAATCACGTTCGCCCTCAATTACATTTAGATGGATATCATATCACTTATATTAAACTTCTTTTAAATCCTGATTGTGATTAATGCTTTTGCGACCATTCATAAGTATTTCAACATTCTACTACTCAGCATGGTCAGCAGGATTAGCCCCATTCGCAATATTTCGTATTATTCATAAGTTGATCATAAGTTAAAATGTTTAGAGTAGCCTTGAGCTTTACTACTTGGACAGTTATGTGAAAGACCAATCACGTGGCTTTTTTGCTGTAATTGCGTTCATTGGAGTTACCATTCTAGTAAGTTTTGCTTCCTTAACATAAAGGTGATACCATTTTAAAGTAACTTTGTATTTATTAAATAAAGATAATTTATTTGATTAGAACTTTATTACTAAGAGCATTTCAATACAATAGAACCTCAAAATAGAAAACTTCCCAAACTCGAAAAAATATTGTGTTCCTTTCCCTTCGACCCCAAAACCTCCGTTACCCGAAATCTGAACCCTCTATAAGGGGAAATAATTAGTAACTCCCTATAAGCAAACTCGGTACTTATTTTCCCTCTATAAAATCCTCCTCGAAAAATAAACCTCTGCGTCTCGAACATAGCAATGTTTGATTTTATAACCTTTACAACTCGATTAAGTTGAAATCTCCCAAAATCGAAAACTCTATAACTGGTGACTCCCTTCCAGTTCGACTTATAGACCAGGGCTAAAGCCTTTAGAAATGATAAAAACTAAAAAATAATAATAGTAGGATGAAACCTATTGGAAAAGGAAGAGAATATAACAAAATGAAAGGAAAATAATTTACGGGCGATCTGAGGTCGGGTGGAAAGGGGTGAGTTTTAAGGGTGAAACAGTTTATCTCGATTTCCGGCAAAACTACAAATCCCATGGAAAAAGTTAAATGGCAGAGTTGTGTAATAAATAATAATAATGTATTTATTATTTACACTTCCCAAGTTTTGGTTTTTTATTTTTAGAAAATAAAATAAAATCACGAGATTTGGAGTACCTTTTTATGTCACACTGTATGTTTTTAATTTAAAATATATATTTTTCACCTTATTTTGACTTAATATCGAAAAACCACACTAATTTTCAATCGATAATTCGCGTATCAAAATATCAGCTTTTTAAAAAAAGTTGCTGGGCTTTTTCCTCGTTGAAATTTCTAATTTCTGATGGCGTAAAAGAAATATACATTACTATGGTAAACGTTCTCAGAAATGCAAATAAATAATAGGTAGTAGGGCCCAGACCTCGTATCCCTTTCACCGCTTCTCTATGACAGACCTATAATGATGGGTTAAAACTTATGCATAGATGCCTATTTATTGCTATTTTAAGATAACTTATATACCTGAGTGACCTACGGTAAACTTTAGCCATCAAAAGGTATTTCATAGAGAAGTGAAAAGAGACAGTCATGGTTGACATTACAAAGCGCAACCTACATAGTTTGCGGACATAAACATTTTTAAAATATTTTTATATCGGTTTTAAGCGGAAACGTTAAATAACACTACACGACTTTACCTTATCACTTAACACTTACATGACATTTCATTTAAAAGACGTAACTTAAGTTTGCCTGAAGTTTGATAACTTTTGACCCAGATTTTTGATGGGTGGTCCTTGTACGTTAGATTATAA
Source organism: Dendrolimus punctatus (assembly GCA_012273795.1). Taxonomy (NCBI): domain Eukaryota; kingdom Metazoa; phylum Arthropoda; class Insecta; order Lepidoptera; family Lasiocampidae; genus Dendrolimus; species Dendrolimus punctatus. Next base: position 13,739 of record CM022530.1, on the reverse strand, counting down.
AATTACAACCTTACTTCAAACTGTATTTTTTTTAGATTTTTGTATCAGTTGCCAAATATACGCCCTCTTTGGTTGAATGGCTTGAGATTGACGGCCTCACTGTAACGCAGAGTTCCCTGGCATTATGGAGTTTTTCGTTCGTCCGTTGTATACTACCCATAACAAGAGTAACGTGCTTACCTTAAGAATATGCAATTAGTTTCTATATACAATTTATATGTCGTGTTTTTATTTATTAAAGAATAAAGTAACTAATCTGTCTGTATTAATGAAATGATGTATGTACGCGCATAACTTGAGCACGACTTAACCGATTTTGTTTAAATTTCTTGTGTGTGTTTGAGTGTATCCCTGGATGGTTTAGATTGACAATTGGGACCTGTAGGTGGCACTGGGATCGGGTCCTAGATTTTTTTAGGGAAAATTACGTCTGTTGAAACGTTTAGTTATAAATAATTAGAGATTACTCAAACTGCAATATGATTTAGCTATTGATGTAATAACATTAATAATAGATGAATGTAAGACTATATTTCTGAACGAGTCCATAGAGTAAAAGATACGACGAGTGAAAGAAAGAAAGAAGAAAAACATTATTTGCAAAAAAAAATAACAACATAATTACATTCCATATATATTGTTATTCACAGACCATATTTTGAACATTTCTACGTCGCATTTTAGCAAACAAGGTTTGCACTCAGCATATTGCTGTGCCGGAATTTTATCCGACACAACGCTGATTTTCAGTGCAAACCTTCCTTTGGCGTAAGACGAAAACGACCCAATTTTATTTATAATAATAATATTTAATCATGAATATAATTAATACTACTTATGTAAATACTAAAGAAAAAATAGACGACGAATGGACGACGTAAAAAGACGTTCTATGTTTCATTTTAACTATTGTACGGTGTTGATATTAAAAAAATAAACGCACACGCATCGCTGATAACCATAACATCGTAAAGTATTGTTTTACTTGCCAGCCACCATCCCACTCATATGATCTATTGGGGAGGCGAGCCGGGAGCATAGGCCCGTGCCCTGTGCCCTGAACGTACAATTCAGAGGCGGCATTATGGCGTTCCTTCTGGGAGGCCTACGAGTATATCCATCAATGGGCGTCTGATGATGATGATGATGATGAATAAGGTAAAAATATAGGCGAGCGGGGCGAAATTTTTCATTCCCCCCACCCCTTAAAAAAATTCAAGATCTGGGGCAGCCCTTATGGTCTCATTCTAATATCCACCTGTCAGCGGTCCAGATAATTACCTCCGGAAATGCCAAAGATAGGCATTGGCTTATATTTCATATTACTAGCGGTCGCCCAGTGGCGGTGGTAATGTGTTTTTTATTAATTTAATGTATAAATAAATTTCATACTCCTCCGTCGCGGAACTTTCGTAAAAAGGGGTACAAAGTTGTTAATTCACGTATTAATATAATGATGATGTAGAAGTCACGTGCTCTTTAAGAATGTAATACCAAAATTGCCAAAATATTCTTTGCATGACAAAAATAGGACCCGACAGTGAAAAAAGAATTTAGAAGAGGCATGAAATCAAAAAAATATTTTATATAGATAACATTTTCTTGCACACCAACTAAACAATTACAAGAAATCCATAAATACTTTCGTGGCATTAGAATAGGTGCCTTATCGCTTGAAGCGACATCGTCTAGGCAGCCTTTTTTAAGGCGGGGAAATGCTTCCGATTTACGCACAATACTGGGTTCTGGCCAGGGTTCGGAATCGCATCGATCGGGGCGGCATTACTGCATGCAAAAGTAATCCACCCGCGATCGACTCCAGCTTGTGTAGCGACCGACTCAGAACCGTCTAGGCAGCCTACATTAAGTTAGTAGTTCTGTTTGTACAATTCAAAAATGTTCTTTACTTGTATAATAAAAAAATACACAAAATTACTTTTCCCACTTATCTCCGAAGTTACTAACCGAAATGTTGTAAAAACGAGAAATAATAATTTGGTTGAAAATTGCATAAAATATAATTACTATAAATAATTTTATATATGTGAATTGTGGCTACAGGTTGCGGTCACGCGTTAATTACGACGGATTTATATATTTCACATAAAACAGAATGACAGAAAAGAAACTATTATCTAATAAAATGACCTAACGAAATACTACAATCCAAATGCTCATGAGCCAATTTTAACGGGGTTATATGAAGTTTAATGTATGTATTTTATAGTTTTATGTACATTCTCATAAAATAAACTAGATTCAGTGGAATAAACAGATTATATTGACGTCGGTACGCCGTTAAATAAACAATTAAGTATACTTTTGTGACATTCAGAATTTACAAACAGAGACTAACTAATTTTTATTCTGTAGAGAGGGTGTCTATGTAGATTACTTAATACCTACATTATCATCTTCCTTTGCTTCAGGTCAGGATAACACAGTATCTATCCTTTGTACACAATTAGAATAATGTAATGATAGATAGATAGATAAGACTTTATTGCTCACCAAATATACAATTTGAAAATATACAATAACAATAATGTCAAGGTAGAGACAAAAGGCGGCCTTATCGCTGAAAGCAATCTCTTCCAGGCAACCTAACTTAAGGAATAACTTAATCTAATCTGGCGATGTAGGTGGTGCAAATAATTAAATATCATAAATAAACATACTTAAACTACATAACTTATAAATAAAATAACCATACTTAAACTACTTTATAAATTAAATACATACATACTTATCATACATATATATAAATAGTCTATTAATATTAGAATTAGGCATAATTATTTAAAGAAAAGTAGTGTTAGTATGTTATTTATGATATTTAATTATTTGCACCACCTACATCGCCAGATTAGATTAAGTTATTCCTTAAGTTAGGTTGCCTGGAAGAGATTGCTTTCAGCGATAAGGCCGCCTTTTGTCTCTACCTTGACATTATTGTTATTATATATTTTCAAATTGTATATTTGGTGAGCAATAAAGTCTTATCTATCTATCTATCATTACATTATTCTAATTGTGTACAAAGGATAGATACTGTGTTATCCTGACCTGAAGCCAAAGGAAGATGATAATGTAGGTATTTAAGTAATCTACAATAGACACCCTCTCTACAGAATAAAAATTAGTTAGTCTCTGTTTGTAAATTCTGAATGTCACAAAAGTATACTTAATTGTTTATTTAACGGCGTACCGACGTCAATATAATCTGTTTTATTCCACTGAATCTAGTTTATTTTATGAGAATGTACATAAAACTATAAAATACATACATTAAACTTCATATAACCCCGTTAAAATTGGCTCATGAGCATTTGGATTGTAGTATTTCGTTAGGTCATTTTATTAGATAATAGTTTCTTTTCTGTCATTCTGTTTTATGTGAAATAATATAAATCCGTCGTAATTAACGCGTGACCGCAACCTGTAGCCACAATTCACATATATAAAATTATTTATAGTAATTATATTTTATGCAATTTTCAACCAAATTATTATTTCTCGTTTTTACAACATTTTCGGTTAGTAACTTCGGAGATAAGTGGGAAAAGTAATTTTGTGTATTTTTTTATTATACAAGTAAAGAACATTTTGAATTGTACAACAGAACTACTAACTTAATGTAGGCTGCTAGACGGTTCTGAGTCGGTCGTACACAAGCTGGAGTCGATCGCGGGTGGATTACTTTTGCATGCAGTAATGCCGCCCCGATCGATGCGATTCCGAACCCTGGCCAGAACCAGTATTGTGCGTAAATCGGAAGCATTTCCCCCGCCTTAAAAAAAGGCTGCCTAGACGATGTCGCTTCAAGCGATAAGGCCACCTATTCTAATGCCACGAAAGTATTTATGGATTTCTTGTAATTGTTTAGTTTGGTGTGCAAGAAAATGTTATCTATATAAAATATTTTTTTTGATTTCATGCCTCTTCTAAATTTCTTTTTTCACTGTCGGGTCCTATTTTTGTCATGCAAAGAATATTTTGGCAATTTTGGTATTACATTCTTAAAGAGCACGTGACTTCTACATCATCATTATATTAATACGTGAATTAACAACTTTGTACCCCTTTTTACGAAAGTTCCGCGGACGGAGGAGTATGAAATTTATTTATACATTAAATTAATAAAAAACACATTACCACCGCACTGGGCGACCGCTAGTAATATGAAATATAAGCCAATGCCTATCTTTGGGCATTTCCGGAGGTAATTATCTGGACCGCTGACAGGTGGATATTAGAATGAGACCATAAGGGCTGCCCCAGATCTTGAATTTTTTAAGGGGTGGGGGAATGAAAAATTTCGCCCCGCTCGCTATATTTTTACCTTATTCATCATCATCATCATCATCAGACGCCCATTGATGGATATACTCGTAGGCCTCCCAGAAGGAACGCCATAATGCCGCCCTCTGAATTGTACGTTCAGGGCACAGGGCACGGGCCTATGCTCCCGGCTCGCCCTCCCCAATAGATCATATGAGTGGGATGGTGGCTGGCAAGTAAAACAATACTTTACGATGTTATGGTTATCAGCGATGCGTGTGCGTTTATTTTTTTAATATCAACACCGTACAATAGTTAAAATGAAACATAGAACGTCTTTTTACGTCGTCCATTCGTCGTCTATTTTTTCTTTAGTATTTACATAAGTAGTATTAATTATATTCATGATTAAATATTATTATTATAAATAAAATTGGGTCGTTTTCGTCTTACGCCAAAAGGAAGGTTTGCACTGAAAATCAGCGTTGTGTCGGATAAAATTCCGGCACAGCAATATGCTGAGTGCAAACCTTGTTTGCTAAAAATGCGACGTAGAAATGTTCAAAATATGGTCTGTGAATAACAATATATATGGAATGTAATTATGTTGTTATTTTTTTTTGCAAATAATGTTTTTCTTTCTTTCTTTCTTTCACTCGTCGTATCTTTTACTCTATGGACTCGTTCAGAAATATAGTCTTACATTCATCTATTATTAATGTTATTACATCAATAGCTAAATCATATTGCAGTTTGAGTAATCTCTAATTATTTATAACTAAACGTTTCAACAGACGTAATTTTCCCTAAAAAAATCTAGGACCCGATCCCAGTGCCACCTACAGGTCCCAATTGTCAATCTAAACCATCCAGGGATACACTCAAACACACACAAGAAATTTAAACAAAATCGGTTAAGTCGTGCTCAAGTTATGCGCGTACATACATCATTTCATTATACAGACAGATTAGTTACTTTATTCTTTAATAAATAAAAACACGACATATAAATTGTATATAGAACTAATTGCATATTCTTAAGGTAAGCACGTTACTCTTGTTATGGGTAGTATACAACGGACGAACGAAAAACTCCATAATGCCAGGGAACTCTGCGTTACAGTGAGGCCGTCAATCTCAAGCCATTCAACCAAAGAGGGCGTATATTTGGCAACTGATACAAAAATCTAAAAAAATACAGTTTGAAGTAAGGTTGTAATTTTATAATCTAACGTACAAGGACCACCCATCAAAAATTGGGTCAAAAGTTATCAAACTTCAGGCAAACTTAAGTTACGTCTTTTAAATGAAATGTCATGTAAGTGTTAAGTGATAAGGTAAAGTCGTGTAGTGTTATTTAACGTTTCCGCTTAAAACCGATATAAAATATTTTAAAATGTTTATGTCCGCAAACTATGTAGGTTGCGCTTTGTAATGTCAACCATGACTGTCTCTTTTCACTTCTCTATGAAATACCTTTTGATGGGCTAAAGTTTACCGTAGGTCACTCAGGTATATAAGTTATCTTAAAATAGCAATAAATAGGCATCTATGCATAAGTTTTAACCCATCATTATAGGTCTGTCATAGAGAAGCGGTGAAAGGGATACGAGGGTCTGGGCCCTACTACCTATTATTTATTTGCATTTTCTGAGAACGTTTACCATAGTAATGTATATTTCTTTTACGCCATCAGAAATTAGAAATTTCAACGAGGAAAAAGCCCAGCAACTTTTTTTAAAAAGCTGATATTTTGATACGCGAATTATCGATTGAAAATTAGTGTGGTTTTTCGATATTAAGTCAAAATAAGGTGAAAAATATATATTTTAAATTAAAAACATACAGTGTGACATAAAAAGGTACTCCAAATCTCGTGATTTTTATTTTATTTTCTAAAAAATTAAAAACCAAAAACTTGGGAAGTGTAAATAATAAATACATTATTATTATTTATTACACAACTCTGCCATTTAACTTTTTCCATGGGATTTGTAGTTTTGCCGGAAATCGAGATAAACTGTTTTCACCCTTAAAACTCACCCCTTTCCACCCGACCTCAGATCGCCCGTAAATTATTTTTCCTTTCATTTTTGTTATATTCTCTTCCTTTTCCAATAGGTTTCATCCTACTATTATTATTTTTTAGTTTTTATCATTTTCTAAAGGCTTTAGCCCTGGTCTATAAGTCGAACTGGAAGGGAGTCACCAGTTATAGAGTTTTCGATTTTGGGAGATTTCAACTTAATCGAGTTGTAAAGGTTATAAAATCAAACATTGCTATGTTCGAGACGCAGAGGTTTATTTTTTCGAGGAGGATTTTATAGAGGGAAAATAAGTACCGAGTTTGCTTATAGGGAGTTACTAATTATTTCCCCTTATAGAGGGTTCAGATTTCGGGTAACGGAGGTTTTGGGGTCGAAGGGAAAGGAACACAATATTTTTTCGAGTTTGGGAAGTTTTCTATTTTGAGGTTCTATTGTATTGAAATGCTCTTAGTAATAAAGTTCTAATCAAATAAATTATCTTTATTTAATAAATACAAAGTTACTTTAAAATGGTATCACCTTTATGTTAAGGAAGCAAAACTTACTAGAATGGTAACTCCAATGAACGCAATTACAGCAAAAAAGCCACGTGATTGGTCTTTCACATAACTGTCCAAGTAGTAAAGCTCAAGGCTACTCTAAACATTTTAACTTATGATCAACTTATGAATAATACGAATATTGCGAATGGGCTAATCCTGCTGACCATGCTGAGTAGTAGAATGTTGAAATACTTATGAATGGTCGCAAAGCATTAATCACAATCAGGATTTAAAAGAAGTTTAATATAAGTGATATGATATCCATCTAAATGTAATTGAGGGCGAACGTGATTCAATCAAATGTCGGTATCTAAAAAGAGAAACATGTGAATGTTTATGCATTGTTAATGATATAATGTTATGTTTATTCGTATATAATGATTATATTAAAACAGACGACAGAGTAAACTCGGGAAAACAAATGTTCAAATTAATTGAAAAACTAAAGATTGTTCAAATGAGCAACAGTCAAATAAATAACATTTTTGTAATATTATAAAGAAATTTTCTATAAGTTTTTAATATTCGCCGGGCACAAATAATCTTGTGGGTAACCTTGTGAGAATAATAGTGATGCTCATGTCAATAAAAGTTAATAAAGAGACCACTAAAACTGATTTTTTCTCCCTCCGAGCGAATGAGTCTTCTCGGGCTTTTACTTTTGGGGATTTATTTTCTTTCATGTTTTAAAAATAATCTTTTTTGTTCTCTCTTTCCTTTATTTCTTTTGGTTTCTTTTAGTGCTCTTTTATTAAGTGTTTCAGAAAAAATCTTTTACAATGTTTCTTAGTTGCTATTCTTACATTTTGCGATACTAATTACTTCTACGAAATAGGCACTTACTCTCTAATTTCCTTATGCTATTGCTACAACAAGCTTTTTGATTTTCTCTATTTGTATAACACCGATTGCTATTTTATATAATTCTATATTGTCTACTGCTGTTTTATATCTATCTTATATGGCTTATGTACTGTCTACTTCTGTTTGCATTTCTGCTTTTTGTGTTTTTTGGGCTTACATACTATTAATTGCAAATTATTTTATACATTGCTACCATTAAACTGTTACAATAGTGTCCTTGTATGGTCTTGTATGCCATAAAAAGACGCAAATGGACTGCCAAAACAATATCACGACCTTGTTATAGAACATTAAGCGTTTGCCTGCGTATTTTGGCTATAAAAGACGTGCAGGTGAAATGTTAATAGAAGGCGATTGCTAATACTGGCAAGGTCAATCTTTCGGACGTAACGGATGTGTGAAACGTGACCTTAATCGGTCAGTTGCCTCTTCTTTCCTCGATGCAATTTTCATCAATGTTTTGTTGATAATTGCAATACCAATTAGTAACATTGTATGTATGTCGAGATTATTTTTATTTTGTACTGTTGTTACATTTAGTTACTTGAATGGTTGTTCTTGTATTGTACCCTCTTATTTCTAAAGGATAAAATTGGCCATTTTCTTAACTAAATAATAGTTTTGTTGTATTGTTATTTATACAATGATTAGCGCCTGTTTTGTATAGAGCAGTTTTTTTATAAAAGAATATAATTATATGTAACAATATTTATGTCTCAAAGAGAGTGTCGGGGTGAAGGTAAAGAAAGGAATGCTCCGGTGGTTCGGGCATGTGGAAAGAATGACTAAACAGATATACAATGCAAAAGTGGGTGGACGCGGAAGGCCACGACACACCTTCCATGATCAAATTGATCTTGTATTAGCAGAAGGTGAGGTCAGGAGCCTTAAGAACAGACGAGCGTGCATGACAAGAGCTATGAATGTCAAAGAAGCAAGTGAGGTGTGTAAGAATAAGCCGTATGGCGCTCTGTTGTTCGTGCCTACGCCGCAAGGGACCTGGCGTGAAGTTATGTATGTATGTATGTATGTAATATTTATGTAATTTAGTAATTGTGTAGAATATAATTTAAAATCTTTCAATTGTATTTAGACGGTTTTCTCAACATTTTATTTTAATATCGGCAGAAGTAATCGATTTTTTTACTCGTTGTTCGATTTATTTTATTACGTGCAGAACTTTAACATTTTATAATATATGAGTGTGTGTGTCTTATTACCTCGCCAATTACTATTGCGCCTGGTCACCATTTAGGTGGCGTAACCGTAGCCGAATACTCAGTACTGTTAGCATCACTGGCCGGCGAGTACGCGTACACATCGAGTTGGGGATAACGTCATGTGAATGCTAATTTGACAAAGTTCCAGCGCATTAGCAATTTGCAGAGAACGAGATAATATATATAATATAATATAAAATTTCCAAACAATAATGTAACAAATTCTTGTCAGTCATAAACTTTTTAGTCAAAATAGTTTGTTTATCAATGACTTCAATCCGCTCTCGGTTGTTCCAATTCGAAAACTTTCTTATGCTGTAAATTTTTGAAGTGTTGGCGTTTTCTATAAATGTCTATTAAGTGTGTCGTCAGTTCAGTGTATGAAATGTATTTAAGCTTTAAGGTTCTCTGATTATAAGTGACCAGTTGCTGTTCTTTTATTACAATAACCCTTCTGAGTTGTTGCAAGTATTACACTGTCTTAATTAATGCTTGCATTTGACAATTGAAGACGTGACTGGATGAAGGTGATATGTCGCATATTCGGTTTTTTGCTTTTTTTGCGTAGATGAATGTTATAAGTCGATACCAAATGACTACAGACCTTAGACCATAGATATAAGGCATATTTAAAAAATAAAAAGTTGCTAAAAGTGTTAAGTTCAGTTCAGTTTAAAATAAAAGTAAAACTTTTATCTCGATTTACTCAGAATTGGAATTATGCGACTTATCACCTTCATCCACTCATGTCTTCAAATATCATGAATTGGGTGACAAATAAATCACTAACTATCGAATTTCAATAGATCTGATAGATATAAATATTCATAAAGAACAGGTTTAGCTAATATGACACGCGGGTAATAATAAACTTGAGTAGGTGGCTTTACATCTCATAAATTGATCAACGATGTGGCAATGTACTTTAGCTTATAATAATTATATTTTGCATATAGTAAAATATTATTTGATGGCTTTAAATACAATGCCTCGGTTTGTTATATAAGTTTGACAATAGACATGCGAGATTTTACGACGTTTTCTGCCTATTTGTATGTTATGTGAATAAGGAGCTATGGCTGTTTGCATAATATGCGCGAGTAAGCTTTCCGATACTTAGATTGAAAACGGTTACAAAGTTAATTAATCTACAAGGAAGAATTATTTGTTTATTAGGTATTCTTTTTGTGACATCTCTATTCTCAAAATATGTTTAATTTATATAGTATGGTCATTTTTCCTGTCTCCGAACGAAAGACGTTCGGACTTTTCACTTTTTTCGGAGTTATTTTTATGCTCTTATTTCCCACTATCCTATCCCATCCTAAAAGCTGATAATGTGTTTTATACCTCATTATACATTATTATACACAGAACATATTTTAAGAATTTGTATGACGCCTTTTCAGCCAGCACTATTATAAATGCAAACCTTCCTTTTAAAACGACCCAATTTTGTTAAACTAATTCTACTTGTGTAATATTTAATTAGTAGATCAAATAAATAAATTTAAATAAAACCAATAATAAAATACTTTGTTACCTTAAAATTTAAAATTTAAATAAATAAATGTATAATTATTTAAATCTATTGACAAATCCCTGTGTGTATATCCGTGTAACAACTTGTATTATCCCCGCAAATTGCTATTGCGCCTGGCCGCCATTTTGGTGACGTAACCATAGCCGTACACTCAGTACTGTTAGCATCACTGACCGGCGAATACGCATACATATCGAGTTGTGGATGATGTCACGTAAATGTTAATTTGACAAGCTTCCAGCGCATTACCAATTTGCGGGGATAACATCAAATCATTTATGTAGGTGGTGCATGGTAATAGGGTCCGTCATGGGGTTCGTCTATTTGTTTGCCCGCATCGTGTCTCATTCATTACTCTTTTTACTGATGATTACACGTTTTTCCTGAAACGCAGCGAGTTCGATTTTAGATCGATATGGCCGAAACAGTCAGCCACTTTTTGGAGGTTAATACATGAAGCTATTGCACTTCTTGACTTGTCTTATATTCTATTGTATTTGTTTGCCGTTTGGCTACATAGCACATATTTTCTATTGTATTAAGTGGACTAAGCTTTTAGTCAGCTCCTGTTATGCATTGTTATCAAATTACAATTGATTTTTTCGATGTCGCAATAAGAAATCATATTTTTTTGTCACAAATATTCAGTGTGTAATTAAGGAAACGTTATATACGTTAATTTCAATGTCATTGATTAGCATTAATTTATTTATTTAGGTAAATTTAATAACGCAATACGGAATTATTAAATGTTGCGACTTTAGTTTCAACGAAATAGTGGGTTACACAAGGGCCCTGCATTAAACCGGTTCTATTTTATCGATACAAGCTTTTCTAAAATTGGGTTCTTTATTGCCAACATTTTTCTTTTTGAATGTTGTGATGACCATGAATTGGTCAGTGTGGCACAGTTTTATATATTTGCAGTGCAACGAACTGATTGTTATCTATACATCATTCAAGTATATATCTTCTACGATAGTCTAATTTGTTTTTGTTTATTTGTATCGTACACTACTATTTGTTGAAAAAAACTACCTTTTTCTGTGTGGGTTCAGCAGACAGCCGGAAGGCCCACCTGATGGAAAGCGGTTGCCATCGTCTATGGACATTTGTAACACCAGAGGTGTACACCAATGTGCCACTGCTCTCTAAAGGGAGATTGGAACCGGGCCACCAATGTCAGAACACAAGTCTATACCAGGAGTGGTGGCCATCCAGATGGAAAAATACTCTACCTGACTGTAGGTTGTTTTGTAGCTTCTTACGACATGCTGCCTGACCGCAGGAAATTGTATTCTTTCTCCGTTTCTGCATGGATAAAATATGATAACAACATCGCAACAGTTCGTTCTTTTATCGTTTATTGAAGCCTAGTTTTTAAAACATAATATGTCTTAGATGAAACAACTCTTACGTCTACACTTCTGACTGATTTGGTTTAAAATAATAGAAGTGTGGCGTCTTCCAGTTCTGTAGGATGTAGGAGATTTTAAGATATACGTTTTTACTTGGATCGCTAAGTAAAAACGTCTGTCTTACACTCTTAGTGTTCTTCTTCCTTTCCGAAGTTAAGTTTTGTCTCGCAAAGAAGTTTCTTAGGATATAACATTTGAAACTAGCTAGCTAGCTTTCTTAACTAGACTAATCGTAAGGGCCGTAAATGTCTATATACAAAGACCTTAGAAATGTTGAAACGCCAAAGTAGAACGCAAGCTTTGCCGGGTGAACTAACTTGATGTAATAACTTAGACGGCAAAGATATATACTTATAAGTGTAGCCTAGTCTGATTTACAATAATGTCAGTATGGTCAATCATTGACGTCATAATAGCAAAATAAAGGTTGATTTAGTTTCGATATGTAAAAGCGACCATTACGATGCTATAAGTGGACGATAATTCTAGTGCTGTTGAAATAGCTGATTTGGGCCCTCAGACAAAATATTATACTATTAATGGTCTTGATCCATATATGAAAAATCTAACTAATTTCCATTGTTTTTGAGACCCACTGAGACCATGACTACTAAAGTGGTTGACGAAGTCGCAATTACAATATGGTGAACAGCCCTTTATTTATAAACTATTTATAAAAGAATTAAAAAGTGTTTTTCATTATTGCACACCGTTATTTTCAAGTCAATATGTGCCACTGTATAGTAATGCTGATATTAGATGGATCTACCAAATTGAAACACTTTAGTTGAAAGGTGAAGAAACTGAAAGGATCAGCGGTGTTCAATAACATTGAATGATCCAACTTTTTGTTTACACGGAGCACTTTGGTTGATTCGTTCAAATTGAAAGATAGAAATGAACCGTCTAAAAATCTCAAAATCTCGGAACAATAATAATTATACCCAGGTTTTAAACACATACTACAATTTCCAGTCTGTAATGACTTTTGACATTAAAGGTGCGTCTCCACTAAAATTGTTAGCAACGACTTTTCTCCAACTATTTGCAATGCTACAAAAAATCACTAATCTTTGTTTCCATTGTGTTTCCAACGAGTTGAAAACAGTGGCCAACAATTCAAGGAACAAGGACATCTGTCTCTACTCCTAGTTTCAGTATACTGATGCTGAAAATGAGGCGTACAAATGAAAAAAATATGAGTTTTTTTTTAAGATAATAAAAATAAACTTATTTTTACATGTTTTCGAACGACGATGATATTGTACAGGCAGCGGCATTTCATCTTTCTGTTTCCAACTAATTCTATCCGTGCAGGAACGGAGAAAGAATACAATTTCCTGCGGCCGGGTGGTTTGTCGTAAGAGGCGATAAAACAACCCACAGCTAGGTGGTAGGGTATTGTATATGTCCTTCTGGATGTCTACATCACCTGGTTCAGAGTATGCCGTCATAACAACCTTGAATTGTGTTCCGGCATTAGTGACCAGGATCCAGTCTCTCTTAAGGGTGCAGCGCGCATTTGTAGCACCTTTGGTGTTGCAAATGACCATAGGTGATGGTAACCGCTTTCCATCAAATGGGCCGTCTGCCTGTCTGCTGAGTAAAAAAACTAATGTTCCCAACTACAATTGTCTCTACCGAGGGAATGAATATCGGCAACAAGCGCGTTCTTTTGATGTTTATCGCCAAAACATGAAACATAGTTCCCGATATTTATTTACAATTTTTGATGACAACACAAGGTGATTTCAGAAACATTTATCACCAACACGTGTTGACTGTTGACTACACAAAAGTTGGCAACACTTTCTTTGGTGGAG